>VZQC01002756.1:135079-217116 GCA_009823505.1 Rhizomys pruinosus
AAAAAAAAAAAAAAAAAGAAACCGAGCCATCCCTGAGGTCTCCTGTCAGTCCTTCAAAGTAGGCAGCTGCACCATGAGAAGGTGTGAGAAGGGAGCCACATGTCAGGGAAATAAGGGAAACTTCTAGAAGCAGCAGCAGTTACCAGGTGACTGCAAGAAAACCAGGGAATTCCACAGATCCATATTCTACCAGAAACCAATGACTTTGAAAGAGAACAGCAAGTGAAGAATTTGTACTTCCAGAGACATAAAATAATGAGCAAAGAGCCCAGCAGCTAATGCAGGACAGGACTTTTGATACAATTAGGTTTTAAATCCATGGTAATGAGACATATACAACAGAATGCAAATATCATGTGTATGTGTACATACAATAAAATTAAACTTTAGCCGGGCTTGGTGGCGCACGCCTTTAATACTAGCACTGGGGAGGCAGAGGCAGAGGCAGGTGGATCTTCTGAGTTCAAGGCCAGCCTGGTCTACAGAGTAAGTTCCAGGACAGCTTGGGCTACAGGGAGACCCTGTCTTGAAAACACCCCCCACCCCAAATAATAAAAATAAATAAAACTTCTTGTACTGAACTTAAACTTTCTTTATGAAAGATATAAATTAAGACATTTTTATAGGGCTGGGGATGTAGCTCAGTGGTAGGACACCTGCCTAGCAGGTACAGGACCTTATGTTTGATTCCCTAGAGCACTCCACCCCATGAGTATTTTTATTTCAGCAGGCTCACATGAAGAGGACCACAAATCTGATAATGGCTAACTTCATGCCAGGAAATGAACTGGGCTCTTTGATCTTTACATACTGTACAACAAGGCTAAATGAATTGATTCATGTAGTTCAGAAACATCAAATCAGGAACAACCACCTTGTAGTTTAAATAACTTTAAAAAAGTAATTAAAATATTAGCATTGCCTTAATAAATTGATTACAAAGAAAACTTTTGCATAGGTTGGAGAATTTGGAAAGGGAATGAATGGTAAACTGACACAGAAACAATGACAAATTTCACATTGTTGAAGCTTGGTAGCACAGTTTTGTCAATAAATATTTTAAAATTATAGTATTATACAGAATAGCAAATCTGCATTCTAAAGCACAATTACTTATTTTTAGTTGGAGAATTAGATCGATTTAGTTAATACAGTACTTTCTACTTCTTTCACTTTCTTTTCTCCTTTTTCCTTCCTTCCTTCCTTCCCTCCCTCCCTCCCTTCCCTCTTCCTTTTTTTCTTCTCTCTCCTTTTTTTTTTTTTTTTTTTTTTTTTTTTTTTTGTTGTTTTTTGTTTGTTTGTTTTTTTTTTTTTTTTTGGAGACAGGGTCTCCCTGTAGCCCCAGCTGTCCTGGAACTCACTCTGTAGACCAGGCTGGCCTTGAACTCACAAAGATCCGCCTGCCTCTGCCTCCCAAGTGCTAGGATTAAAGGCGTGTGCCACCACGCCCGGCCAGACTAATTTTTTATCTCTAGTTCAACTGGATGTTTTACATTTTCCACAGGGCATAGGTGAAGGCACATTTGGGCTGTAGAAGAGTAACAGAAATAAAGGAAACCCTCTTGGTGCCTGGTAGTGGGAGAGGTCCAACATCTAAGCCCTGGACAGACAGAACCACATGTGCAGTGAGAACCACAGCTGGCCCTCAGGGAAGGTGGGAAGTCCATTGTAGATAATCAGTCCTCCCAAGAACAGAATTTGTAAATGACAGACTTTCCCTGTCCCCAGAATAAGAGGCAAAGCCACTGCAATGCACAACCTGGGACCTCAGGGAAGGGGGTGGTGGGGAGTACAGCCACTCACAGAAGACTTAAACTGCTGCCCAACATCAGAAGTCCTCCATCCTCAGCTCACCACCAGAGGAATGCAGAACCATGACTCACACTTGGGGACCAAAGCTCCAGGCTCATGTGAAGAGGACCACAGCTTCAGCTCACAGAAAGGGACCACAGCTCCAATTCACAGGAAGATAGTTTAATTAGTAACATTGTTCTCTGGTGCTAGAGAGATGGCTCAGCGGTTAAGAGCACTAGCTGCTCTTGGACGGGACCAGAGTTTGATTGCCAGAACCCACATGGTAGCTAACAATCATCCAAAACTCCAGTTCCAGGGAATCCTACACCCTCTTTTGACCTCTATGGGCAGTGCACAACTGGGGTGTACCTACAAGTATTCAGGCAATACACTGGTACACACAAAATTAAAAATTTTTAAAGTAATATTATTCTTGACAATCTAGTTTGACTATCAATTAGTCCAGAAGGTCTATTTAAAGCTATTACCAATTAATTAAAAATTAAACTTGTTACCATGTAAACTGTTTTAGACATAACTTTTTACTGATTCCTCAGCTAACTCTGAAGTTATACTATACCCCCAAACTGATACAATTATGTAATTGTATCTATCTCTAACCTTGAAACTTGAAACTACTGTGCTTTATAAACATCTGACAACTTTAGCCTATGCTCAGGATGCAACCTGTATTTGAAAAATCCTGGGAGGGCTGGAGAGATAGCCTGGCGGTTAAGAGCACCGACCGTTCTTACAGAGGACCCGGGTTCGATCCCCTGCACCCACATGGCGGCCAAGAACCGTCTGAAACTCCAATTCCAGGAGAATTCCAGTTCCAGGGGTATCCGACACCCTCTTCTGACCTCCGCGGCATTGCACGACACAGGTGCACAGACCTACATGCAGACAGTACATTCATACACATAAATAATAAAAAATAAATGTTTAAAAATATTAATGGGTTTTCTTTTTTTCTCTTCCCATGGATTTTGGGATTTTTAACAAGGAATGTCATGAAAAATATGGGAAAATGTGGGGGTAAGTATTCCAGAAACTTCTACTGGGTAGATTCGAGATGATCATACACCTCTCTGTATGCAGAATACTAAGTCCCATAGTTTCCTGAGGTGAAGCTGTGTATTATAATGTATTCAGAGGCTTTTCCTACCAAGGGTTCCCTGTATCTATATAGATATAGAACAGGAAGCAGGGTGAGGTTCTAACCACTCACAGCCCTCTTGCAAAGACTGACTTTCTCCAGCATGGCTCCACCTCCTAATGCTGTCATAACATGTCCAAATAGCACCACGAACTAGGAATCATGGGTTAAATATATGAGCCTTGGGGGAGACATTTTTAACTCAAGCCACCACATCCAGTGCACCCTGTGGAGAAATGTGAAGCAGACACATGAGAATTTCACAGGTCAGNCCACAGAAAACTCATGCTTACATAAAAACATTTTATCTTTTAAGCACCAATACTATATTTACAAGACTTTCTATTTAATGTGGCCCTTCTCTGGGTAGCTATAATATTAATAATCAACAATTTAACCTTTTCCTTAGAGATTAGCACAGTTATAAGCTACTGTGCTTAAAATAATAGGGGGAGACATTGTTTCTTCTAAAATTGTTTCTGATGGTGGCTTTCTACTATATTCATTTACTTTTTTTTTTTATAAAGATGAAAGACATAGATATTTGACAGGCCTCTAAAGCAGCTTTGGCTTTGTTTTGATAAGGCCTCAGCAAAGGCTGGCCTTAAACTCATAATCCTCCTGCCTCAGCCTCCTAAATGCTGAAATTAAAAGTGTGCACTTGGACTCATCCACTGCTGGTGGGAATGTAAACTTGTACAGCCACTATGGAAAGCAGTGTGGAGAACCCTTGGAAGACTCAAAATGAGCTTGCCACCTGACCCAGTCATACCACTCCTGGGTATATATCCGTAAGACTCATCTTACCGAAGAGATACATGCATAGCCATGTTTATTGCAGCTCTCTTCACAATAGCAAAGAGCTGCTGGAACCAATCCAAGTGCCCCTCAACTGACGAGTGGATAGAGAAAATGTGGTGCATCTACACAATGGAGTTCTATGCAGCAGTAAAGAAAGATGACATCACGAGTTTCACAGGTAAATGGATGGAACTAGAAGATATGTTAAGTGAAGTAACACAGTCCTAGAAAAACAAACGACGAATGGTCTCCCTCATCTGTGGATGCTAGCGTCAATTACCTAGCTATAAGTATTTCTTGTGCAGGGCTCCTTGAGCTTTTGTCCAAATGTTTGGGAGTGATGCATATTGGAAAGAACAACAACAGAAAAGACTGCATCAAAGAACTGACTGAAACGAACTTTTGCTCGAAACGGTCAACTTCTGCATCGAGAATTCTGAGAGAGACTGAGAAAAAGATGAAAAACATGTTTGCCAGAATGCATGAGCTCTGGGGAGGTGGGGGGTAAGGAAGGGGGACACGGGTCTAGATTTGATTTGTAATGTAATCTTGTATAAAAAAAAAAGTGTGCACTTGGGCTGGAGAGATGGCTCAGTGGTTAAGAGCACTGGTTGCTCTTGCACAGGACCCAGGTTTGGTTCCCAGAACCCATATGGTGGCTAACAACCAGGGATCTGACCTTTCCTGTCCTCTGAGGCATTTCACAACATAGGCATACTTACATGGCAATACACTCACATACATAAAACAAAAAAAATAGTTTTAAAGTGATTAAGAGAAAAAGTACTGGTACAAAGAAAAGATTTAAAAGTTTTTTTGTTTTTTGTTTTTTTGTCTTTTTGAGACAGGGTCTCCCTGTAGCTGCAGCTGACCTGAACTCCAACTAGCTCTGTAGACCAGGCTGGCCTTGAACTTTTATAAGTTCCCTTGGTCATGGTGGTTTTATCACAGCAGCAAAGTGACTAATACACCAGGTTACTTCTGTTTCCTCTCTTGCACTAATCTTTATTGTACAGATTAATAGGTTTATAGTATTTCCATGCATCTTCCTATCCATGCTGTGTCTTGCCCTTCCTCACTCTGCACTCTCCTCAGACAAAGAATGCCATGTTTGTCTCTCTCTTATTTTGCTTAACACGATAAACCCCCATTTCCATCAACCTTCCTGAAAATTATAGAATTCCATCCATCCATCCATCCCATCTGTCCCTCCCTCCTCCCTCTATCCATCCACAATTTCATTCTTTGTTACTAACACTACACTGTGCATCTACACCATTTACCATTATTAGAGCTACACGCAGTCATCTTTATTCTGATAAATTTTCAAGTTAAATCTAGTATGTGAACAAATATGTTCACTACAATACAGTAATAGCAACAACTTGAGCGACATAGCCAGACACTGTCTCAAAGAGCAAAAACAGGGTTAGTGGGATGGCTTAGCAAGTGAAGGTGCTTACTGTCATGCTGGTCATCTGAGTGCAATCCTTTAGACCACATGTCCTTTGACCTGTGTGTCCATACACACAGAGAATAAATGCAATTTGAAAACTGAGGGAAAAATGAAATAATAAATTAGCAACAAAAATACGTGCTGAGTGAGCTGGGCGTGGTAGCGCATGCCTTTAATCCTGGCACTCAGGAGGCAGAGGCAGGTGGATCTTTGTGAGTTCAAGGCCAGCCTGGTCTACAGAGTGAGTTCCAGGACAGCTGGGGCTACAGGGAGACCCTGTCTCAAAAAGACAAAAAAAAAAAAAAAAACACACACACACAAAAAAAACCAACAACAAACGTGCCGAGGTGAGGGGGAACAAAATTTAAGTTTGTGACTATATAACAATTGTGACATAGTAGGTACATGATTTGTAATCCCAGAACTCAACAAGATTGGAAGTTCAAGGCCAATCTGAGTGAATTTGAGGCCAGAAGTACATATATATAATGTGAAATGAGATAAACTTTAGTTCAGAAGCACAGCTAATGTTCAACAGTATATGGCACAAGCTTGTTATGAATCTGGTTAGAATAAGATAGGCTAATAAAAACTCTGAAGGGGGCCTGGACAGACAATTCAGTGATTAAAGAGCACTGGCTTCTCCTGCAGAGGACTTGACACCCTCTTCTGGTCTCTTCAGGCATTTAGTGCACATGGCACACTTACATGCAGGCAAAACAATCATACACATAATAAAATAAAATAGAAAAAAACCCCCAAACACTCCAAATCCCCAAACCTCAAGGAGGAGCGGGGCAGCACATAGTAGGTAAAGCCCCTGCTCCACAAATGTAAAGACCTCTGAGTTTGAATCCCCAGAACCCAGATAAAGCCAGGTAGAAGGAATATTAACACCTGTATTCCCAGTGTTTCTGAGGTTAAATAAGAGGTAGATATAGGAGAACCTCCTAGAAGCTCATCATCCAGCTAGCATCGCCTGTCTCAAACAAGGTGAGGAACGGCACTTAAGGTTGTCCTCTGACCTCTACCATGCCATGCTCTGTGTTATACATGTGTGGGATGCCTGTGCACACACACATCTTTAATTAGGCGTCACTTCACCTAAAAATCATAAGGTTAATAAACCACACACCCACACCCACACCCACACCCAGAAATCACTGGTTGCCACTAAGCCCACCCCAAACTACTGAGAAGACATAAACCACTAAGATATTGTGTGTTGTGGTCCTGGTCATTCCCATTTCCCCTTCTGGGATTGAAACTATACCTAAATGCTGCCTTGCCTTTGAAGGAGCACTGTATCACTGGGCCCAAACAAACCACCTACTTTCTGTGAAGATTTTACCAATATAAAGGGAAGAGAACCTTGGAAACAGAGGGGGGGAAAAGTGTTCCTTGAAGATACACAAAAGGTAGAGCTGGACAAGCACAGGTTATCTTTTAGGGTTGACAGAAAAACTACATAACTGGATTATGGTGACACAGCTACGCATGTCTATAAACTTAAAACTTCTGAATTGAATCAGTAAGTAGATTTTGTGGTATATGTTATCACTCAATACAGTTACTTTAAAAAAATTCTAATTTTTAAAATTTATTATATGTAGGAGGGGTCTGGATACTTCACTCAGGCTTGGCAGCAAACACCTTTACCCATGGTTCCTGAGCCACACCTGGTTGTCCTAAAGCTTTTTTTTTT
This sequence comes from Rhizomys pruinosus, assembly GCA_009823505.1. Taxonomy (NCBI): domain Eukaryota; kingdom Metazoa; phylum Chordata; class Mammalia; order Rodentia; family Spalacidae; genus Rhizomys; species Rhizomys pruinosus. The sequence continues at coordinate 141,995 of VZQC01002756.1, forward strand.
TTTTTTTGTCTTTTTGAAACAGGGTCGCCCTTTAGTCCCAGCTGGCCTGGAACTCACTGTGTAGACCAGGCTGGCCTTGAACTCACAGAGACCCACCTGCCTCTGTCTCCCAAGTGCTGGGATTAAAGGCCTGTGCCACCACGCTGGCCCTGAAGCTACTTTTACGAAAGGATTTTTTTTTTTTTGGTGGGGGGGGGGGGAGTAGAGCAAGCCTGCCTTCTTCACCTTGCAGCCATGGGACGCAGGAAGTCCAAACAGAAGTTACCCCCTAGGATGACACCCTGGAGACCCAATTCACCTGTCCCTTCTGTAACCATAACAAGTCTTATGATGTGAAAATGGACCGAGCTCGAAAAACCGGAGTCATCTCCTGTACCATGTGCCTAGAGGAATTACAAACACCCATCACATTATCTGTCAGAACCAGTGGATGTGTACAGAGACTGGATAGATGCCTGCGAGGAAGCCAATTAATTAGTAGCAATTTGAGCACTCGTCTTCCTTGGTAAGCTCCTCCCCAACTCCCTAACCCGCTGTGGACAACCAACAGGTACTGAACCAGAGACACTGCAGGGCTCCAGAGTACAGGTCCCGGAGTGGGCGTGAGTGAACGGGTGGGTGTGTGGCTGTGGTCTTGCTTGTGGATGTGGCTATGCTTAGAGTTGGGTGAAGTGAGGGCCTGCTAGGCCTCACCATGTAGCCCACCATGGCTTCAAAACTCCAGAACCTTCAGCTTCATGTGGTTCCAGAAGCCTTTCAGCTGTTCCCTTCTCCAATTTTAGACCAAAAAAAAAAAAAAAAAAAAAAAATTATGCAACTGTGACAATTTCTTTTTTTTGTCTTTTTGAGACATGGTAGCCCCAGCTGTCCTGGAACTTGTTACATAGACCAGGCTGACCTCAATCTCACAGAGATCCACTTGCCTCTGCCTCCCAAGTGCTGGGATTAAAGGCATGTACCACCACACCTGGCTTGACAATTCACTTCCTTAAAAAAATAATTTTTGAGGGGCTGGAGAGATGGCTCAGTGGTTGAGACCACTGGCTGCTCTTGCAGAGGACCCTGGGGTTCAGTTCCCAGCACCCACATGTCCACTAACAACTGCCCTAACTCCAGTTCCAGGGTATCTAATGCCCATTTCTGAACTTCCCAGGTACCACCTAACATGGCTGCACCTGCCCACATGCAAGCAATACGCTCAGACACAAAATAATAAAAAGTACTTTTTGAAAAGTCATTGATGAGTTCCAGGCCAGCTGGGGCTACAGGGAGACCCTGTCTCAAAAAGACAAAAAAAAAAAAAAAAAAAAAAAAAGTCATTGGTTACTCATAAGGGCAAAAATTTTTTTATCTCGGGGAGGGTCACTACTGTCCAGAAGTGAGAATCATGTTTAAACTTCTCATTAATTTACTTCATAGTGTTCAAGTATTTTCTCTGTATTAGGTATTTAACATCTACTGATAAACAGAACCAGAACTAGAATAAAACTATATGGTGCAAATGAACATTTACTCTGTGGAGTAAGAGAACTCAAGCTATGAATTAAGCAGAGTAGAAGAGAAGTAGAAACTATTTTAATTTAAAAAAAACCATAAAATTAGTAAGCAGCCCCAGATTAGTCAAGATTAATCAAGAACTACCTTTCCAGTAAAATACATTACCAAACAGTGCCGGGCCTAAATCACTAGGAACAGCATCACGTGCAGAGCAACAGATGGGACGAACTCAAGCCGATGACCTACACCTGAGCCATAGTCTGCCCCCACCCCCGAGTCAAGTATGTAAGTTTCAGATTCTGAAAGACTTCTCACTCACACTCCCTACTCAACCTAAGTAAAACTAGGATCACAAACGGAAAGAGTCGGGCAATGTAACATACTTTAACCAAAAGCTCTACCGGATGCTGTTGGGAAGGGGAGCCGAGATCCACACTCTTCATTATGATTCTCACTAATCTGACTGTGCTATCTTGTTTAAATTATTTCAAAAATCAGACTGCCCTAGTGTGAAAATTCTTTGAACCTATCCAGATTTACACTTGCCAATTTAGTTTAGCTATAAAACCAGGGTGAGGGGGCTGGTGGGATGGTGCTGCAGGTAAAGGTGCTTGCTGCCAAGCCTGACACCTTTCATTGCCTAAAACTCACATGGTGGCAGGAGAATTGACACAACACAAGTTTATCTTCTGACCCATACACACACACACATTTTCAAACTCTCCAGGAGGCAGTGGCAGGGCTAGATGGGGCTAAAGGGAGACGCTGATAAAAAAAAAAAAAAAAAGGAAGGAAGGAAGGGAGGAAAGAAGGGAGGAAAGAAGGGAGGAAGGGAGGAAGGGAGGAAGGGAGGAAGGGAGGAAGGAAGGTAGGTAGGTCTGTCTTTTGAAATCATGTGTTACCACAGGTAGAGGAGTCACAGATCAACTAAGTCTATTCTTTCCTATCTTACAGAGGATCTAAGGCCCACTTGATCAGTTGGCTGGAGAACCTAACTCCTTCAATTCTTGTGGGAATAAGTCTTACAAGAGTCAACTTTAAAGTGGATTCCTACAATGAACAAGGTTAGAAATAGGTTTTCGAAAGGAAATATAAATTATACTGGTGCATTTGTAAGTCAGAAGGCACTACTGAAAGAGGGTATGGTATGTTCAGTGACACGACTCCCATTACAATGTTCATCTTTTTTTTTTTTTTTTTTTTTTTTTTTTTTGAGACAGAGTCTCCCTGTAGCCCCAGCTGTCCCGGAATTCACTCTGTAGACCAGGCTGGCCTTGATCTCACAAAGATCTGTCTGCCTCTGCCTCCCAAGTGCTAGGATTAAAGGCGTGCACCACCACGCCCGGCATTTTTATTTATTTCTGTATGTGTATCAATGTACTGTCTGCATGCAAGTTTGTGCACCCGTGTCGTGCAATGCCGCGGAGGTCAGAAGAGGGTCTCGGATTCCCCTGGAATTGGAGTTTCAGGCGGTTCTCAGCCGCCAGGTGGGTGCTGGGGATCGAACCCGGGTCCTCTGTAAGAGCGGTCGGCGCTCTTAACCGCTCTTAACTGCTATCTTTTAAGAGTTCAACTTCCTCCTGTCGGACCTGACACTTGTATTTTGGTCTTGTGTTGTTTTCATAGAAGTAGTATTTCTCCATTAAACCGCATTCCCAAAGATAGATGCACATTTACTTTGATTTTAACTATGATTCAAATCTGACTGGAATTTAAAAAAGTCTAGTTGTTACTTTAAACTTGTGATAAATGTTTATCATAATACTACCTGCAAAAAAAAAATGGCAAAATAGTATTAGGCAGACCTAGAATTCTAAGTGACAGAGTACTGTACATGAGCCTTGACTATATTTAAATGTCCACCGCTTATGAAAAAGTAATTCATGGGCTGGAGAGATGGCCTAACGGTTGAGAGTGCCGACTGCTCTTGCAGAGGACCCGGGTTTGATCCCCAGCACCCACATGGCAGCTGAGAACTGTCTGTAACTCCAATTCCAGGAGAACTCCATTTCCGGGGGAATCCGACGCCCTCTTCTGACCTCCGCGGCATTGCACGACACGGGTGCACAGACCTACATGCAGACAGTACATTCATAAACATAATTAATTAATTAAAAAATTCGTATAAGTTAAAAAAAGAAAAAAGTAATTCATACGACGCTGGAAATGATCATTATTTACGTATTCAATTCTATTTATGGTAGAATAATTAGTACGCTCAACTTTTACTGAACAGCACATACCATTTCTGCAACACAAAGAAAAGCGCTGTCTCTTACGAATCAGAGGAAAACAAGAACTTCATTCTCTGGCCTTCAGTAACCTGAAAAACTCCCGTTTCAAAAACCAACCTCTCTGGTTCTTCAGCCCTGAAAGGAAGAACTTCCATCCACTGAGAACAAAACCGGGCCCGTCCAGAAACCCGCAGAAACAGGCCACGAGAGAGGAACTCTCCGACCGAGTTCTGCGTTCTCCCGGGTGACATCATTTCACCTGCGTATCAACTAAGCCACAGAGCCTGAGCCGGGCCTCCGCAGGGCAGCGACTGCCGACTCCCCGCCACCGCGGGAACAAAGAGGGCCCGGCTGCGGGGCTCGGCGCTCAGTCTCCCGCGGCTAGTCCCGCCCTCGCACAGGAGCCAACGGCCGCCACCGCCAGTACCTGCGAGGGGAGGCTCCGCCCTGCGGGGCTGCTCCCGCCGCTCCGGGCCAGGCCGCCGCCTCCTATTGTGACCGCTCGGCCCGCCGCCGGCCAGCTCGCCAGCTCCGCCGTCCCCGGGCCTCCTCACCCCCGGAACCTGGGCTCCGACCGAGGCGCTGTCACGGCGCTTCCTTCCTCCTGGCACCATCACACGGACCTCACCAGGACACCACGGCCACACACCCAGAGCTGACTGTTGGCTAGCGTCGCCGAGGCCCCATCCTTTCCGCCCAGTGTCCCAACCGCCCCGGCCTCCGCCTGGCCCAGCCAGCCGCACGAGGGGCCCCGCCCCGCCGCAACCGGCGCATTGGCCGGCACTGTGCGCGCAGACGACGCCCCCTGCCGCCCGGCCTGGAGGTGCGCGAGCTCCAGAGCTTCCCACTTCGGGGTTCCGTACGCCCGCCCCGCCCCTCGCCAGCACCAACCTAGCCTGTCAAGCGCTCGAGACTGCCAGAGCGCCCCGCCCCTTCCCCGGCGCCCGGAGCCCGCTTTGTTTCCACCCCGCGGGGGCGGGGCGGGGCGGCCAGGCCAGTTCCGGCAACAGAGCCCGCAGCGCAGAGGCCCTGCGCAGCCCCGCCCTGGCGCTCTCGCCCGCCCCAGCGCTCAGCCCAGCAGCTCCGCTGGAAGAAGCCCGCGACTCCCAGCCAGTGCTCCCCGGCTCCCAGCCGGCGCTCCCCGGCTCCCAGCCACTCCAAAATCAGCGACCAGCAGAGAACCTCACGGAACTCTCGTACAAAATTTGGCCCGAGAAGAGGAATTTTTACTGCTGTAGACAAGAGGGTCTCACCCTGGCACAAGGAAACTTGTATCCAGTTCGTTGGACATTCAGGACAAGTCTAACGTCGCTATGAATGTAATAGGCTCCACGGCTAAAGCCGACCTGGATCCTGACCGTCCGTGTTCAATACCAGTAGAGGAAGTAAAACTATAAATGCATACGAAATGCAAGAACAAAGATTATTAAATGCCACTGGAAATTATGGGGGCAGTGGGCTTTTAAAAGCAGAAACTACATAATTCTTACAGAGGTGGCCATCATGTTTCAAAAGTGGTGGAGCAAAATTACAAACTGAGCAGAAAATCCAGCCTCAGCCGGCACCGGTGGCTCATTCATTTAAGGGCTGAGTGCCACGGGAGTTCCAGGTCAGCCTGGTCTACAGTATTGAGACCCAGTGTGCAAAACCCAAACCAAAATGGGGGCTGGGTGAGGAAAAGGGAGGGAGAGAGAAAGAACAGTGGGCAGGGGAGCAAAGAAAAAAAGACTGTCATTCTTGGGACATTGCGTATTAGGCCTCAGCAGCCTCGAGTAAAAAGCAGAGGAATAAAATTAAAATGTTTCAGGATATTATGACCCTATACATTGTATCTATGAGTAACACCATGTGGTGATTGTGGACATTTGTTATTAGCATCAGGCCAAGCGCCACTGCTCTATTGTGACTCTTAGCTCGAGGGCCTACACAGCAGGTGCTTAGCAACTGCTGAATCAAAAGTTCCATGGATGATAATTCTAACACAAAGGGAAGCTGGAACGCAAGGCCAGGCCCCCAGTGCAGTATCTCCTCAAGCTAGTCCGACACTCCCATCATCTGCCCTGTTATTTAGCTAAGTATCCCCAAGAGTCCTTAGCCAGTCTTCCAAAGCAGCCAACTTGGAGATAATATTGAAAACTTTTAAGTTCTACACATCACAACTCAATGATTCGAAGTCTCAAACAAGCGTTTGGAGGCAAGTAATGGCTGAAGTTTCTTCTCTAAATTATTTCTTAACACAAACATCAAATACTGGTACATACACGTGCGGCATGCTTTTAACATGAGACACATGGCAACCTAATATGGCAGGGCCGAAATTGTACCTAAGTATCTGTCCATCAGTAATCCTGCTACAGTTTGGTGGCTTGTCTTTTTGAGACAGGGTCTCCCTGTAGCCCCAGCTGGCCAGGTTACAGTTTTATTTGGTGCCTCCCTCCCCCAGGCAGAAAACCTGCTGGAGATCTGATAAAACTGTGCAACAAGAATGTTCTACACCTACGCCATCCAAAAGGTAACCACTAGCTAAGCTTGCTCCATGTAGCTAGGGAAACTAGAGACTCAATAAGATTGTTTTAAAGTTACATATTTAGCGTCTGAAGTGGTTGCTATGGCAAGAGCTTTCTGAGAACTTCAACACGAGGGCTGCCTTTGTCTGGTTTTCTTAACAGGTGAAAATTGTGAATGACTACTAAAAAACTGTTCTTGAGTAAATATACCGGTCATTTAAATTCCTCTCTAAAATAAAAATGTAACCCGGCACGCCTTTAGTCCCAGCACTCAGGAGGCAGAGGCAGGCAGATCTCTGTGAGTTCAAGGCCAGTGTGGTCTACATAGCAAGTTCCAGGACACAGCTGGGGTTACAGGGAGACCCTGTAAAGACTCAAAAGTAAAAAACCCAAAAAAAGGGGAAAAGGAGGGAGAGAAGAAAGAACAGTGGGCAGGGGAGCAAAGAACACAAAAGACTGTCATTCTTGGGACATTGCGTATTAGGCCTCAGCAGCCTCGAGTAAAAAGCAGAGGAATAAAATTAAAAATGTTTCAGGATATTATGACCCTATACATTGTATCTATGAGTAACACCATGTGGTGATTGTGGACATTTGTTATTAGCATCAGGCCAAGCGCCACTGCTCTATTGTGACTCTTAGCTCGAGGGCCTACACAGCAGGTGCTTAGCAACTGCTGAATCAAAAGTTCCATGGATGATAATTCTAACACAAAGGGAAGCTGGAACGCAAGGCCAGGCCCCCAGTGCAGTATCTCCTCAAGCTAGTCCGACACTCCCATCATCTGCCCTGTTATTTAGCTAAGTATCCCCAAGAGTCCTTAGCCAGTCTTCCAAAGCAGCCAACTTGGAGGATAATATTGAAAACTTTTAAGTTCTACACATCACAACTCAATGATTCGAAGTCTCAAACAAGCGTTTGGAGGCAAGTAATGGCTGAAGTTTCTTCTCTAAATTATTTCTTAACACAAACATCAAATACTGGTACATACACGTGCGGCATGCTTTTAACATGAGACACATGGCAACCTAATATGGCAGGGCCGAAATTGTACCTAAGTATCTGTCCATCAGTAATCCTGCTACAGTTTGGTGGCTTGTCTTTTTGAGACAGGTCTCCCTGTAGCCCCACAGCTGGCCAGGTTACAGTTTTATTTGGTGCCTCCCTCCCCCAGGCAGAAAACCTGCTGGAGATCTGATAAAACTGTGCAACAAGAATGTTCTACACCTACGCCATCCAAAAGGTAACCACTAGCTAAGCTTGCTCCATGTAGCTAGGGAAACTAGAGACTCAATAAGATTGTTTTAAAGTTACATATTTAGCGTCTGAAGTGGTTGCTATGGCAAGAGCTTTCTGAGAACTTCAACACGAGGGCTGCCTTTGTCTGGTTTTCTTAACAGGTGAAAATTGTGAATGACTACTAAAAAACTGTTCTTGAGTAAATATACCGGTCATTTAAATTCCTCTCTAAAATAAAAATGTAAACCCGGGCACGCCTGTTATCCAGCACTCAGGAGGCAGAGGCAGGCAGATCTCTGTGAGTTCAAGCCGAGTGTGGTCTACATAGCAAGTTCCAGGACACAGCTGGGTTACAGGGAGACCCTGTAAAGACTCAAAAGTAAAAAACCCAAAANAAAAAAAAAAAAAAAAAAAAAAGTGACAACTCACTGTTTACCAAACAGGAAAATATGAAATACTTCATGTTGAGTCTGGTGCTTTTATTCACTGATATTTTCTACACATTCTAATCCAGGGAATAAGAGCAGTCAGCACAAAACCTGACCTGGTAGGCACCCACACAGGAACTGAAGGATTCTAGAGCTGACTGCCAAGTGACAAAGTCCATGCCACTCCAATCTAAATCTTGCTCTCTTGTTTTCTCAAGGATTTGCCTCTATAATTTTTCCTCTCCTTTTATGCCACCATGCTTTTCTCTCTTTACTGGAACTTTACTAACAGAACACATTAACACACAATTTTCCCCCTTCTAAGTTTTAACTTATAGCTAATGGTTTAAGGTTGACCTGATATACTATTTAAGAAATCTTACAGGCTGGAGGCTTGGCTCAGTGGTACAGCATTTGCCTAACATTGTGCAAAGCCTTGGGTTGGATCCTCAGCAACACCCCCCCACCCACACCACTCTCTGTCTCAGTACTTGAATCATTAAGATATTTTCCAAGAGATTTGCATTTTATTTTTCACATTATATCCACATATGACTTAGAATTAGTTTTTGTTTTTAGTGAAGTGGTAATCAAGTTAGTTTTCATAGCCAGATGTGGTGGCACATACCTATAACCCCAGCACTTGAAAGGCCAAGTCAAAAGATTTAAGAATTCAAGGCCAGGGGTTAAAGAGATGGCTCGGGAGTTAAGGACACTTGCTGCTCTTCTAGAGGACCCTAGTTTGGGTCCCAACAGCCACATGGTGGCCCACAACTGACCATAATTTGAGTTTGAGGGGATCTGATGCCCTCTCTGAACTCAGTGTGCGAGCACACATGCAAAACACGAAATTTTTTTTTTAATCTTAAAAAAAAAAGAATTGGGGCTGGAGAGAAGGTTCACAGGTTAAAAGTGAGGGCTGTTCCTGGAGAGGACCTGCTTTCAGTTCCCAGCATCCACATGGAGATTCACTTACGTACATGCAGTTATATTTATACACATGAAATTAATAAATAAAATATTTTTAAAAGAATTCAAGGCCAGGGGGCTGGAGAGATAGCCTAGCAGTTAAGAGCGCCGACCGCTCTTACAGAGGACCCGGGTTCGATCCCCAGCACCCACATGGCGGCTGAGAACCATCTGAAACTCCAATTCCAGGAGAACTCCAGTTCCAGGGGAATCTGAGACCCTCTTCTGACCTCTGCGGCATTGCATGACACGGGTGCCCAAACCTGCATGCAGACAGTACATTCATACACATACAGAAATAATAATTAAAAAAATGTAAAAAAAAAAAAAAAGAATTCAAGGCCAGCCTTAGTTACACAGCAAGATATTGTCTAAAAATAAATAAATAAATAAAAATAGGGGCAGAGAGATGGCTCAGCAGTTAAGAGCATTGGCTGATTTTACAGGGGACCTGGATTCAGTTCCCAGCACTCACATGGCGGCTAACAACCATTCTTAACTTCAGTTCTTTTTTTTAAATTTTTTTGATTTATTTCTGTATGCGTATCAATGTACTAGAGAGAGAGAGAGAGAGAGAGAGAGAGAGAGAGATTGTACTGCCTGCGTGTGTGTAAGTACACCCGTGTTGTGCCATGCCCTCTGAGATCAGAAGAGTCAGATCCTCTGGAACAGGAGTTAGGACAGTTGTTAACTGGCCTGGAACTCGGTATGTAGACCAGACTGGCCTTGAACTCACAGAGATCCTGCCTCTACCTACCAAGTGCTGGGATTAAAGGTGTGCTCCAACATGCCGAGCTAAATAAAATATTTTAAAAGAAATTCAATTCCATGTACAGTTTGGTACCCAAAGTATTTTCTCAAATATTTAAAGAAGTTATATAATACCAGCCTTCCAAAAAAAAAAAAAAAAGCCTGGCATGGTGGTGCACGCCTTTAATCCCAGCACTCCGGAGGCAGAGGCAGGCAGATCTCTATAAATTCAAGGCCAGCCTGGTCTACAGAGTGAGCTCCAGCCCAGCTGGGACTATAAGGGAGACCCTGTCTCAAAAATGTAAAAATAAAAGGAAGTTATATAATACTAGCCTTACATTAATATTTCTAGAGACTAGGAAGTAAAAGAGAATGTGAGAGAATACATCTGATATTTTCTAAGGCTAGCAAGAACCTGTATAATAAAACCTGTCATGGACAGTTACAGCTAACTGTACAGAATGTTGAAAAGTCCTAAATAAAATAGGAGTAAACCATGTCCAATGGCATTTAAAATTTTTATTTCTTTTTTTATTCCTTTTTAAAAATTTTTTTACATCTTTTAAAAAATTATTTATTTATTTATTTATTTATATGAATGTACTGTCTGCATGTAGGTCTGTGCACCCGTGTTGTGCAATGCCTTGGAGGTCAGAAGAGGGTGTCGGATTCCCGTGGAACTGGAGTTCTCCTGGAATTGGAGTTACAGATGGTTCTCAGAAGCCATGTGGGTGCTGGGGATTGAACCCGGGTCTTCTGCAAGAGCAGTAGGTGCTCTTAACCGCTAGGCCATCTAATGTACTGCCTGCATTCAGGTCTGTGCACCCGTGTCATGCAATGCTGTGGAGGTCAGAGGAGGGTGTCGGATTCCCGTGGAACTGGAGTTCTCCTGGAATTGGAGTTACAGACGGTTCTCAGCCGCCATGTGGGTGCTGGAGATCAAACCTGGGTCCTCTGCAAGAGCAATCAGTGCTCTCAACCGCCAGGCCATCTCTCCAGCCCCTTCTTTCTATTTTATGTGTATGAGTGTTTGGCTGCATGGATGTAAATATGCCCTGGATCCCCTGGAACTGGAGTTAGGACAGTTGTTAGCCTCCATGTAATTGCTGGGATTGAATCCTGATCCTCTGCCTGAGCCATCTCTCTAGCCCCAGAAGGCCTCTTTTTACCTGTTAAAATAAATCATCTTTTCTTCCTTTCAAAAGTACTTTGTTCTTTGAACTTCCATTCAATTTTAATAAGAATTCTAAAGAAAAAAAAAAGGAAAAATAGAGGAAAAGGAAAAGAACAAGTAAGCACAGCAGGGTATTAAGTCACTGAATCTAGAGAGTGAAGACGTACTGGAATCTTCACAGTACTGAGTCTTCCAATGTCTGAACAAGATGAGTCCTATTTACTCAACAGTGTTTCACAGCATTCTGTAGCGGTCTTGCAATTTACTTCTTAGATTTCTTACAATTTATTTTTTATTTTTATTTTTTTTGTATTTTTGAGACAGGGTCTCCCTGTAGTCCCAGCTGGCCTGGAGCTCACTCTGTAGACCAGGCTGGCCTTGAACTCACAGAGATCCGCCTACCTCTGCCTCCCAAGTGCTAGGATTAAAGGTGTGTGCCACCAATGCCTGGCTAGATTTCTTACAATTTTTAACATACTTGTTATTAAAATACTTTGTATTGCCAGGCATGGTGGTGCACGCCTTTAATCCTAGCACTTGGGAGGCAGAGGCAGGCAGATCTCTGTGAGTTCAAGGCCAGCCTGGTCTACAGAGTGAGTTCCAGGACATCTGGGGCTACAGGAAGACCCTGTCTCAAAAAGACCAAAAAAAAAAAAAACCAAAAACAAAACCAAAAAAACCCTTTGTATCAATTTTTGAGTTTTTAGTATACAATCCTGTTTAAATTCTGTATACTTAGCACAGAACAACTGCTCAATTTTTCTTCCAACATACATTCATTTAGTTTCTTAATTGCACTAGTTAGCAGCTCTAATGCAAAGTTGGACATGGTAAGAGAAGTGTTCTTCTTACTACACAGTTCCACTAGAAAACATTAAGTATGAAGTATGCAGAGTTTATTTAGTTTTTAGTAGACCACGTAAGCAAATTAAGAAAGTCTCTTCTGGGACTGGAGAGATGGCTCAGTGGTTGAGCACCGACTGCTCTTGCAGAGGACCCAGGTTCAATTCCTAGCACCCACATGGCAGCTAAGAACAGTCTTTAACTCTAGGTTCCAGGGGAATCTGATGCCCTCTTCTAACTTCCTTGGCATTGCACAACACGGATGCACCAACTTACATGCAGACAGTACACTCATATACATAAAAAATAATAAATAAGGCCAGGCATGGTGGCGCACGCCTTTAATCCTAGCACTTGGGAGGCAGAGGCAGGCGGATCTTTGTGAGTTCAATGCCAGCCTGGTCTACAGAGTAAGTTCCAGGACAGCTGGGGCTACAGGGAGACCCTGTCTCGAAAAGACCATAAAAAATAAATAAATAAATAAAGTCTCTTCTTTTTCTACTTTGCTAAAAGTCCATGTAAATGGTTTTATAATTTTGTCAAATTTTTCTTTGCATTTCATATAATTTTTCTATTAATGTTTAAATTAGATTTGGTTGGGTCTTGGCTATTAAACACATTTTATGGGGCTAATAAATCCATTTTGGACTTTTTGTATTGTCCTTTTTTTTTTTTTTGGTATTTTCGAGACAGGGTCTCCCTATAGTCCCAGGTGTCCTGGAACTCACTCTGTAGACCAGGCTGGCCTTGAACTCACAAAGATCCGCCTGCCTCTGCCTCCCAAGTGCTAGGATTAAAGGCCTGCGCCACCACGCCTGGCTTGTATTGTCCTTTTAAAATACAGGTGGGGAGCTGGAGAATGACTCAATGGTTAAGAGCACCGGCTGCTCTTGCAGAGGATCAGGGTTCAATTCCCAGCAATTACATGGAGGCTAACAACTGTCCAAACTCCAGTTCCAGGGGATCCAGTGCCCTTTTCTGACCTCCATAGGCAATGAACAACACAGGTGCATTTACATCCTTGCATGCAAAACACTCATACACATAAAATAGAAAGAAATAAAAATTTAAAAGTGTTGTTGGACATGGTTTGTTCCTATTTTGGGGGGGGTGCATTTTTTGAGACAGGGTCTCCCTTTAGTCCCAGCTGGCCTGGAGCTCACTCTGTAGACCAGACTGGCCTTGAACTCACAGAGATCCGCCTGCCTCTGCCCAGTGGTTTGCTCCTATTTTATTTAGGACTTTTTTGTGCTCTTCTGTACAGTTAACTGTAACTGTCCATATCATGTTTTATTATACAGATTCTTATTAGCCTTAGAAAATATCAGATATATTCTCTCACATTCTCTTTTATTTCCTAGTCTCTAGAAATAGTAATATAAGGCTGGTATTATATAACTTCTTTAAATGATTGAGAAAATACATTGGGCACCAAACTATACATGGAATTGAATTTCTTTTTAAAATATTTTATTTAGCTGGGCATAGTGGTGCACCCCTTTAATCCCAGCACTCAGTAGGCAGAGAGGCAGGTGGATCTCTGTGAGTTCAAGGCCAGTCTGGTCTATATATTGAGTTCCAGGCCAGCTGGAACTATAGGGATACCCTGTCTTAAAAAGGCCCCAATTTTTAAAATTCACTTTATTTTTATTTAATGTGCATGAGTGTATTGCCTGCACGTGTGTAAATGCACCTGTGTCACGCAATGCCCACAGGTCAGAAGAAGACATCATATCCCCTGGAACTGGAGTTAATAGACAGTTGTTAGCTGCCATGTGGGTGCTAGAAATCAAACCCAGGTCCTTGGCAGGAGCAGCCATGGATATTCAGTCTTTATTTCTAACTAAGGGGAAATAACTACAATCTTATTCTGAAGTTCACAATCTGCTTTTGGAAAACCACCTCCTAATCACATCAATTTGAAAGGTAAATACATTTTCAAGCACACTGCACAAAAAATAATTCCAAATTTTATGTGTTAATGTTCTGTCATATCAGATCAGTTTTCCTTTCTAGATACCAAGGATTATCAAAATAATGGCTATCTGGTCAGGTATGGTGGTTCATGTCTTAAATCCCAGAACTTGGGAGGCAGAGGCAGACAGATCTCTCAGAGTTGAAGGCCAGCTTGGTCTACATAGTGAGTTCCAGGCCAGCAAAAAAAAAAAAGAAGAAAAAAAATGCTATCTGAAGGACCACGATATGAAAAAAAGAGACTGAGATTATAGGTTATATTTATTATCTCTTGACATACTTCTCTCATAACCTGCGGTAGTTATTAATAGCCTGTTTTCCCTAGTAAAGTATGAGCTCCTTGAAGGCAGTCCACACTCTGGCTTGGCCGTCACAAGTGCCTATGTTGCACCCATGCTGGACTCAGAGAAGGTACAAAATTGGAAAGATCGGCTCCTATCTGAAGACATTAAAAGGCATGATTAAAGAGATGTGCATAAAGAATGGATTGTCCGGGGCTGGAGAGATGGCCTAGAGGTTAAGGGCACCGAATGCTCTTGCAGAGAACCCGGGTTTGATCCCCAGCACCCACATGGCGGCTAAGAACTGTCTTTAACTCCAGTTCCAGGGGAATCCTCCACGGCATTGCACAACACGGGTGCACAGACCTACATGCAGACAGTACACTCATACACACATAATAAATAAATAAATAAAGAATGGATTGTCCAAAAGCTGACAAACCATTTATATGGAGGAAGACACCCAAGTGATATAGGGTAAGAGCCTTCTGCTGGAAGTCCTTGACCTCTACTGATCACTGGTCAACACTGTCAGGAATGGGGCTATTCTATCTTCATATCCACTACCAAAGGTTTTGAGCATAGCCCCAATCCAACAACTACAATCTCTTTTGCTGAGTTACTGACCTTTCTTTCCCTTGTGCTCTAATGTAGTCTTAATCTCTGCCTTGCAGTTATGTGTTTACCTGATTCTTTGGCAAAGACAATAAACTTCCTGAAGCCAAGGCCAAATCTCACTGAATCTGGCAAGAGATTACAAAAACTACAAGCCAAGCATTTTAATAAATAGTTCAATTGATATTTAAATATTTCACAACAGTAGTAATTCCATTTTTCACAATAGATAAGATCCTAAGGTCAAAGGGGGCATAAAACAGAAGAAACGGGTAAGGGCAGTAGCAGCAAAAACAAAACTTTCAAAGTTTATTCAAAGCTTGTTCTGCTCACTTTCCCCTCCAAACTGTCCTTTCCACCAAAATCATCTAAAAGAATTGGGTAAGATGAAACTGCACTGTAGGTGTACTGGCTGAGCAATATGCAGGCTGGCGTATCTACAGCAGGCCAAGACCTTATCCAGTGCAAACAATACACATAAGCAGTTTCACCCAGAAATATTAACTGTTAAAGAGGAAGAAAAGATATGTTAACAGCAACTTCCCGTTACAGCTGTTAAAAACCAGAAGGGGGCAGCAAAGGCTCATTCAAGTCCAAGTCCAGTAACCACCTTCCTTAATACAGAGCCAGTTAGGATTGGGCTGTAGATCAGACGGCTGTGAGAGATTACATAGAGTACCATGGAAACTGGGGTGATGGAGAGAAACTTTGAGACACAGTCTCCTTGTAGCCCCAGCTGTCCTGGAACTCACTATGTAGACCAGGCTGGCCTTGAACTCACAGAGATCCACTTGCCTCTGCCTCCTCCGTGCATGTATGTAAGTGCACTGTGTCATGCAATGCCCACAGAGGCCAGAAGAGGGTGTCAGATCCCCTGAAACTGGAGTTATGGATGGTTGTTATTTGTCATGTAGGTGCTGAGAATCAAGCTTGGGTCCTATGTAGCAGCCAGTTAATGCTGAGCCGTCTCTCCAGCCCCAAGAGAAAACACTTATGTTGATGAAAAAGTGGGAAAGAGGGGGAGAAAATCCAGGTGAAAAGCCAGCAGCCATTAAATAAATAAATAAATAAATAAATAAATAAATAAATAAATAAATAAATAAATATAGGAGCTAGATACTGAAAAGTCTTTAAAGCAGGTTTTCATGCCAGGCCTGAAGAAGGCCAAGAGCTTGGAGGAAGTTAGTCATTAAAATCCACTCTGTAAGATTTGCAGTTTAAAAGAGTATACTTAAAAATAACATATATTTATATAGAGAGGTATTTCAGTAGAGATTTACACAGAAATACAAAATAAACCATTTAAGTTAAAGGACTTGATTTCTCTGAAGTCATAGTCTAGTCGTATAGCTTTATAGAGCAAAGTGTATATTGGGTAAAATTTATTTGGCAGGTATTCAACTCTGCCCAAGCTTTGTCCACATATTATAGGATATTTTAAGGCTTAGTGAAGTGTTTAGATTAGTTAAATTCGGTTGTAGGTTTTGGTGAAAATGGTAATACATTTGAACTAATTGGTAATATAAAATGTTAATTGTTTTATTTATAATTTGTATTGAACATTCAACAATAACTTTGGGGTTAAGGTACACAAATGGTCTCTATATTTTTCTGAGTTATACAATATCACATTGTAACACTTTCTTTTACTTGTAGGACAATTTAAAGGAATTAAGTTTAAGTTTACTTCCCAAATAAGTAGCATACAATCAATGATAAACTGTTTGGGTAAATTTAATGAAAACTTATGCCTCGGCTCCAGTTTATGGGTATGTGTAATACAACTTAGGCATCTATAGGTCAAAACATAAAAATTTAAAAAACAAAAAGAGGGAGGTGGGAGGTGGTGTAGTATCCCTTCTGGGATACAAATGGAAAACTCTGTGTTCCAATCCTATTGATAAATTTGCAATTTTGAGATCTTGAAACTAACAATGAGAGGAGATTTGTATGTTCCCACAGGTAAAAACACCAATCTAAATGCCTGAAAACGTACAACTTTTGGCTGTGCAGGATGGACTGGGAAATACCAGCAGAGAGGCTGACCCATCTGAACATTAAAGAAAGAGGAACCTCAGACTGCCTGAGTCACAGACACTGAGCATCTCTCTGAATTCTATTGGGGTTAACTGTTTATAATGGGCGCTAATGAAGTTTACCTTTCAGATACCGAGAAACCTTCCTACCTCTCTCCTTTATAGGAAAAAGAAAAACATGATGGTATGAAGTCATTCCCTAACTGTAAATTAGAGCCAACTGTTATAGTGGTAATTTGTTATAAAACAGGTATAACTACCTTTTTTTAATTGACTGATAGGCATAGGAACTGTGAAAGGATAATTCTCTATTTAGAGCCAAATTCAATAGTAAAGTCTTTATAAGCTATGTAATTAAGCAAAATATATTAGTACAGGAAAGCTCTGATATCAGCAATGAATTATTCTGCCTAGGAGATGTTGGCTAGGGGATCCAAGCCCCCAAAAGTATAAAGGCCTTTTGCCTATAAGTGGGATATATGCAAGGAGAAAGGCAGTAAGTCCCTGTTGTCGAAGACCTGGTGTGAGCATGAAAAATGTTATGAGACGTCACTTGCTAGCGTACAACTGGCCTCTGAAATGCTAGAGAGCGTTACCAAAGGCCACTAAAGCAATACAGCAAAATATTGGTCTCCCTGAGACAAGCAAGACTCCTCCGTCAATATCAGCTACACCTCAACAGCCTGGAGATACTGTGCAACAGTGGCAGCCAAGTGTCTATATATATCCCAAAACTATTTGGCTATTAGCTCTCTCCTTGGAGGAATAACTCACAGCGGATGCCACAAGCTTATGTCCTCTAGTGGTTAGGAGATGTTATAAGCCACAATAAGAACTTGTCACCCTTTATAGAGAAACATGCTCACAGCTTAGCTTGCCATAATAATTAGTACTGCTTAAATGCCTGTACATCTAATTGCTTGTGCTTTGTTAGCAGGATTAAAAAGGTATCACTGGAGGGGCTGGAGAGATAGCCTAGCGGTTAAGAGCACCGACTGCTCTTGCAGAGGACCCAGGTTCAATCCCCAGCACCCACATGGCGGCTAAGACCCATCTGTAACTCCAATTCCAGGAGAACTCCAGTTCCAGGGGAATCGGAGACCCTCTTCTGACCTCCGCGGCATTGCACAAACGGGTGCACAGACCTACATGCAGACAGTACATTCATACCCATAGAAAAAAAAAGACTTTTTAAAAAGGTATCACTGGATAAGCTGTCAGCCCATGAATGGGATCAACCTGAACAGACTAGAGTCCAAAATGACATCTCCAGAGAAAATAGACTGTTTGCTTCTCACCCACTTGTGCCCCTTTCCCAAAGCCTAGGGAACAACTTGCGGAAGAGGAGGCGTGGTAGAATGTAAGGGCTGTGGAGAGATTGGGGTGAATCGTGAGACTACAGTAATATAGACTGGACTCCTATTTGATCAACATGCTTGTGCATACAAGCTTCTCCAACTGGACTATGGGAACCTTGGGTTGTTCAAAATTTGGACATACATACTTGCAAATTGGTTTTAAATGAATGTTACTTACATTCATTGTTTAAGCTTAATAATTTGGCTCACTCCAAAAAAATGCACCAATTACCTAATTGTACGGCAAACTGAGTAACATCAATGTTACCTGAAAACAACTGTGCTATTATATTTTAGAATCCCTTAAAAAAAAAAAAACAAATAAAAGAGGGGGAAAAAAGTGACAAAAAAAACAAAACAAAAAAAAAAAACCAGCAGCCAAAAGAATTCAAGGGACAAGTGGCTAAATCTGAGTGCTAGGAAAAGCAGAGCCAGAAAGAAGACTGGTAACATGTAAGTTGAGAGCCAGGGGTGCAAGTATGGACTGCACATCGTAGCGTATTCATTATAGAACTGACCTGGGGCCATAAAGCCACCTCTGAATGGCCTGCCTTTACCTTTTTTAAAATGCCCTTTTGTGTGTGAGTCTGTGAGCAAGAGCGTTGAGTGAAAGGGTATGCAGAAGTGCTGCAGTCAGGAGACAGGGTTCTAGTATAGCAGGCCTGAATTTTATGTGGGCTCTGGGGAGTCAAACCCAGGTTCTCATGCTTAGGTGGCAAGGGCTTTGCCCAATGAGCCATGTCCTCAGTCCTTTGATACTGTTTGAAGCAGAGCTGTTGGTCATTCTGTTCTGGGTAACAAAGACCATCTTGGGAGCTATCATAGTTCCAACTCTCACTATCTCACTCCAGGAGGTTTATCTCAGGGAGTATTCTATTTTAATACTGTAGCATTCCCAAATTCACTGTATAGCCAGAGGCACAGAAAAAAGTTAACCATGCACAGATTTATAGTATTCTTTTCAACAAAGCCTATAATTTCATTGTTAGGGATAAATTATTGTTTTATTTTTTAAATTCTAATGTGCCGGGTGTGGTAGTATACCCCTTTAATGCTTACACTTGGGGTATAGGGGCCAGCCTGAGCTACATAGTGAGTACAAGCCAGCTTGAGCTACACAGAGAGTACAAGGCAAAAAGACCAAAAAAACGACAAAACCAGAGAGCCAGTGCTCTTATAAGTACTGTGCCATCTCTCCAGTGCTCTTATAAGTACTGTGCCATCTCTCCAGTGCTCTTATAAGTACTGTGCCATCTCTCCAGTGTCTTATAACTACTGTGCCGTCTCTCCAGTGCTCTTATAATACTGTGCCATCTCTACAGTGCTCTTAGAACTACTGTGCCATCTCTGCAGTGCTCTTATAACTACTGTGCCATCTCTCCAGTGCTCTTATAACTACTGTGCCATCTCTCCAGTGCTCTTATAACTACTATGCCATCTCTCCAGCCTCTAATTTTTTCTAGATACATTTTATTTTTATTTTTTATTTATTTCTGTATGTGTATGAATGTACTGTCTGCATGCAGGTTTGTGTACCCGTGTCGTGCAATGCCGCGGAGGTCAGAAGAGGGTGTTGGATTCCCCTGGAACTGGAGTTCTCCTGGAATTGGAGTTTCAGACCGTTCTCGGCCAGCTCTCGGCCAGCCGCCATGTGGGTGCTGGGGATCGAACACGGGTCCTCTGTAAGAGCGGTCGGCGCTCTTAACCGCTAGGCATCTCTCCAGCCCCCTCTAGATACATTTTAAATTGCCTCCTAAAAGCTGCTTCAAGTTTTTACTCCCACTAAGAGTAAATGCAAGTAGTTT
Source organism: Rhizomys pruinosus (assembly GCA_009823505.1). NCBI lineage: Eukaryota > Metazoa > Chordata > Mammalia > Rodentia > Spalacidae > Rhizomys > Rhizomys pruinosus. The sequence goes on from VZQC01002756.1 coordinate 161,705, forward strand.
AGAATCTACTCTGGAATGGAAAGCAATGGTGTTTATTTATAGGACCTCCCTTCAGCAAGAAAGGACAATTCCAGGACATGGCACGCCAAGCACTAGAGCAGGAAGAGAAGCTCTTAAGCTGGACACAGGTCAGTATACATTAAGAACAGCCATTTCCTATCCAAATTATAAGTTTTCTTTGTTGTAATGCCCATTTGTTAAACCTGAGGCTTTACTATGGTCTTATATTCACTGCAGTAAACTAGAAACAGCCCAAGCCAAGAGGATTCAAGGGACCATTTGTCAAAAGCAACTAGGTATAAAGCTAGTGACCAAGAGGCCCTGGATTAATGGACCCACTTCAAGACACAAACACAGAGTATCCCAGAAGTTATCTTGGGAGGAAAGACATGACAAAATTAATCAGTCTCGGCTAGAGAAACAATAGAGCATTAAAGGGAAATGTAATCTGAAAGTCTATACAATAGGGACTGAGCTGGGTATGTGCTTTCCTACCTTTAAAGGGAATGTTTCTGTCATTTCCCCATTTAGGATGATATTGACTGTGGGTTTCCTGTATATGGCTTTGATTACATTGAGGAATGATCCCTCCAATCCAACTCCTTCTAGGACTTTAAGCATGAAGGGATGCTGGATTTTGTCAAAAGCTTTTTCAGCATCAATTGAGATTATGGTGTGGTTTTTGTCTTTGATTCCGTTTATGTGTTTGATGATGTTTATTGATTTTCATATGTTGAACCATCCCTGCATCTCTGGTATGAATCCAACTTGGTCATGATGGATGATCTTCTTNTGAAATTGGTTGGGCTGGAGAGATGACTTAGTGTTAAGAGCACTGACTGCTCTTGCAGTAGAACCAGAGTTTGATTCTCAGTACCAAAATGGTGGCTAACAACGCATCCATAACTCCAGTTCCAGGTGAATCCCGATGCCCTCTTCTGACTTCTTGCGGCACTGCACAACAATGGGTGCACAAACCTACATGCAGCGCAATGCAACTCAAATGTATGAGCGCACAGTAATGTGCAGTGCCCCCACAGACGGCAAAAGAGGTAGTTCTGGAACTAGAGTCAAGAACAGCCTTCATGTAGGTGCTGAGAACCAAACACAGGTCTTTGGAAGTAAGAGGCAAGTGTTTCTTTTTTATTCTTTTTTTTTTATTTTTAATTTTATTTATTTATTGTTATTTTTTTTTTTTTTTTTTTTTTTTTTTTTGTCTGCATGCAGGTTTTTGTGCAATGCCGCGGAGGCAGAAAGAGGGTCTCGCGATTCCCCTGGAGACTGGAGTTCTCCTGGAATTGGAGTCTTCAGATGGTTCCTCTCACGACGCCATGGTGGTGTTGCTGGGAATCCGACCCACGCTGGTCGTTCGGGTCCTCTTCAAGGCAGCCGGTGCTCTACTGCTGAGCCATCCTCTCCAGACCCCTGTTGTGGTTTTTTTTTAAAAGAACTAGCTGTGGCCCCAGCTAGTCTCTAGCCTCCATCTCCTAGAGCTGTCCCTGCTTCTGCTGGGATTAAAGTGAGCCACCAGGCCCCTTGGGTGTGTTAATAGATCCTCAACTTATTTTATTGTGAAATAGTTGAGGTAATTAGAAGTATGATATAACGGCCGGGCGTGGTGGCACACACCTTTATACCTGGAGCACTTGGGAGGCGGAGGGCGGCTTAGAATCTTTTGTGAGTTCAAGTCCAGCCTGGTCTAACAGAGCGAATTGTTCAGGGACAGGCTTGGGACTAACGGGAGACTGTGTCTCAAAACAGACAAAAAAAAGAAAAGAAAAGAGGTATGATATAATGAGTGGTATCTTGGGATTTTTATTGGCCTTTAAGCTGCCACTTATGTGCTAAATTTATTATTTTACTTAAAAAACAAGGAGGAAGCTGGGTAATGGGGTGGCATCACGCCTTTAATCCTAGCACTTAGGAGGCAAAGGCAGGCGGATCTTTGTGGTTCAAGGGCAAGCCTGGTCTACAGAAGTGAGTTCCAGGACAGCTTGGGCCTACAGGGAGACCTGTCTCGAAAAGCACAAAAAAAAAGAAAATAAATAAACCAAAACGAGAATAAAGACTTCCTATAGGACCTTAAATATTTTATTAACTCCACAAAAAGTTGTAGCACTTTAAGAGTTTTTCTTTGAGGCTATGATCTCTGTTTCATGGTGCTGATTAGAATTCTATTCAGGGAACACAGTTCCTGAAATGAAGCCTGGCAAGGCCTATAGAGTGGCATAGGCAGGAGGCCACAGGCTTTATGGAGATGTACCATATATCACAAATGTCTGCAACATATACAGGTTTGGCAGAGTTCTAAAAATATATCACCAACAGAAGGTACTGCAAGAAATTGGCAGTTTCATTTAGCTGTTAACATTTCATAAATGTAAGATACTAGGATTCTCTATAGCAATGTGTGACCAAGTCACTGATTATGCTGATACCTGAGGTGCATGCACTAAGATTCCCTGGAGAAACTTTGCCGTTCTCAAACACAGGGAAGTAACAAGGCATTCATTCATGTGCTCTAGTCAACTAAGAGAATACATTGTATGTCTTGCAATCTAAAATGTGAAGATTTCAGGTGAACCAAGAGGAGATGGCTGTGTGGTTAAGTGTGCTTGCTGCTCTTACAGAAGGCCTAGTTTGATTCCCAGACTCTACATGGTGGCAATACACTCATACACACACTACACACACACAATTTTTTTTTTTTTTTGGTCTTTGTCAAGACAGGTTGTCTCCTGTAGCCCCAGCCTGTCCTGGACTCACTCTGTAGACCAGGCTGGCACTTGAACTTCCACAGAGATCCAACCTAGCTCCCAAGTGCTTGGAATTAAAGGCATGCCACCAACCACACAGTGCAACCAAATATTTTTTGAATAAATAAATAAATGAGGGATTCCTGGGCCAGTGCACAAGGTACTTGGGGCGCGGCTGTAGAGTTCCCCCCCAAAGTGCCGTCTAGTCCCCCTTCTCGTACCTCTCTCCCCTCGTCCTGTCTCCTGTCCCCCCCCCCCCGCCAACTGGGATACGATAGTAGGCACCGTTGAAGGAGGCAAAGCAAAGCAAGCCTTCAAAACATTAGACAGTGAAGAGCATTTAGGACTCACATTGGATAATACAGTGCATAGTTGAGAAGCCCATATGCCAGGATCACGAGAAGAGACAACCTGGAAAGGGGCAGGATAATCCCACGCTAAGCTTTACCAACCCCTATGGAAGACTCCTGCATGGGATCCCTCTGGGGATGGCCGAGGACAACAAGTACTCAAAGAAACACAATATGGAGAGATATTTTAAAGAACTAAAGATTATAACGAACAAAATAAAGAACTAAGAAAACGAGAATGAAGAACTCAAGAAGGACGTAAAGAGAGAGAGAATGACAGCCTCCAGAAGGAAGTAGAAACACTGAAAAGATCCCAATGGCTGAAAAAGACAAGGAAACTAACCAGCGACCAAGAGCCACAAGAGAGATTGAGAGCTCCAAAAAGAAGTAGAAATATAAAGAAATCGAAAAGACGAAATGTAAAAGGAAATCAACACTCATCCATTCAAGAAGGAAAGGAATGGAAAAGCCTCAGAAGCAGAATGGGGAAGCAGAACAAAGAATATGACTTGGAAGATAACACAGAACAACTTAAAAACCTCAAGGAAAATTATGAAAAAATTTAAAAATACACAAAAGTGGACCAGGATCTGTGGGACACTATGAAAAGATCGAAACTCCCATCATAGGAATAGAAGCAGAAGAATCCCAAGAGAATGGTATCTGATTCAGATCTTCACCAGAATATAGTATGAAAATTCCCCAAACTAAAAAAAGGAACAACAATACCAATACAAGAAGCACATAGAAACTCCAAACAGACAAGATCCAGAAAAGAAATTCTCCCGCCACATCATAGTTAAATGCTAGACACCCAAAAGGAAGACAAGATCCTTAAAGCCACAAAGAGAAAAACAAACAACGTGACCCTATAAGGGGAAACCTATTCAGAATTACAATGACTTCTCATTGCAAACTATGAAAGCAAGAAGACTGTAGAGCAAAGCATGTCCCAGTGTTAGGGACCATAGATGGTCCAACCCAGTTACTTAATTGCCTCAGGCAAAAAATGTCTAATATAGTTGAAGGAGAGAGAATTAACTTCCATGACATAAACAACTGAAAAGAATACATGTCCGGAAAACCAACGCCTTCAGAGAATACTTGAAGCAATTTTCAAGAGCAGAAGAAAGGAGCAACCAACCCCAGGCACCTAGAAAGAGAAATCAATAAGCAATAACTGCAGAAGTGGAAACGTAAACCCAAACCGCAAATAGATAATGCAAAAGGAAAGCAACACAAACTATGCAGTCCTACCCTTAAATATTAATGGAACTAAATTCCCCAATCAAAGACATAGACTGGGCAGATTGGTTAGGAACATAAATCCATCGAATGCTGTCTAACAAGAAAACACAATCTTAACCCTTCAAGGACAGGCACACCTTTAAGTGAAGGGATGGAAAAAAAAATGCCAAGCAAATGGTACCAAAAAGAAGCAGGTGTTGCTTATTTATTTATTATCGATCAATAGACCTTCAAAGTAAAAGAAATCAGAAGAGACAAAGAAGGTGGCATTACATTTTATCAAAGGAGCATTCAACAAGATTTCACAATCATGAATTATTGAATATGCCTCCAATTCTGGGTTGCTCACCAAACTTTATTTAAAGACAATTCTCTTTCAGGACCATACAAGTCACAGACTATTCCTCCAGTTACTTACTCAGTAGTAGGAGATTTCAATACCCCACTGAGGTCCCCTTGGATAGGTTCAACAGGACAAAGAATAACAGAGAGACATCTGAAACTGAATGATATGATACACTAAACGGACCTTATAGACCTCTACTGAACATTACATCCTAATACCAGTGCATAACATTTCTAATCAGTACCCCACGGAACATTTCTCCAAAATCAACCACATTACTTGGGACATCAGAAGAAACCACCAACAAATATCAAAAAGATTGAAATAGATATTCATGCCATTCTATGGACTAACAGTGCAATTAAGCTCAACATGAACACCAGATAAGCCCTAGTGCTTACAAGAACACGTGGTGACTAAACAACACACTTCTTGAATAATGAATGGGTCAGGAAGAGAATAAAGAAAAGGAAATAAAAGCATTTCCTGGAACTGAATGACAATGACAAATACAACACAACAAAACCTATGGGATACCTAAAAGCAGTCCTAAAAGAAGGAAGTTTATAGCCCTGGGTGCGCCTAACATTAGACAACAGAAAGAGCACAGCTGAATGATCTAACACTACAGCTAAAGTCACTTGAGAGGCAAACAACAAATGAAGATAAACGCAACAGACAGGAAGAAATAACAAAAAATCAGAGCAGAAAATCAATGAAATAGAAACAAAGAAAACATAAAAAAATAATGAAACCAAGAGTTTGGTTCTTTGAAAGAATAAACAAGAATAGACAGACCTCTAGCCCCAGTTAACCAAAATAAAGAAACGAACATCATATACAATTAGTGATGAAAATGGAAATATCACAATGGTCAAGGAAAAGATCAAGAAAGTTTTATGGGAATATTACAAGAACTATATTCTACCAAGTTTGAAAAACCTAAGAAGGAAATGGATGAAATTGAAATCTGGAATCAACGTCAAAAGTTCGACCAAGAAGGATTCAGCAGCTTAAACAGATATTATACATATGAAGAAATAGTAGGATGTCGTAGAGGCCTCCCCTAAAAAGCCGCTAGGCCCACCGGTTTTAATGGCAGAATTCTATAAAACTTTTCAAAAGACCTAACCATTATTACTGAAACTGTATTAGAAGTATATCAATCAGGGGCAATCTCTCCAAATTCCTTTCTTTGAGCCAGCATCTACTTCTATACCAAACCAGGTTCTTAAGATCCAAACTAAAAAGGGAATGGAAGTTATAAGACCCATCTCCCTCATGAATACAGATGCCCAAAATTCTAAACAGGATATTCTGTGCAAATATTGTATACAGACCCACATCAAAGAGATGGGGGGGACAGGGACGGGGACGGGGGGGGGGACGGGGGGACGGGACGGCATGGGGGGGAACTCTTCAGCCCGCGCCCCAGTACCTTTCACTGGCCTCAGGAGATCTCTCATTTATTTTTTATTCAAAAATTTTGTTGCCTGGTGTGGTGGTGCATGCCTTTAATCCTAGCACTTGGGAGGCAGGTGGATCTCTGTGAGTTCAAGGCCAGCCTGGTCTACAGAGTGAGTTCCAGGACAGCTGGGGCTACAGGGAGACCCTGTCTTGAAAAGACCAAAAAAAATTTTGTGTGTGTGTGTGTGTGTATGAGTGTATTGCCACCATGTAGAGTCTGGGAATCAAACTAGGCCTTCTGTAAGAGCAGCTAATGCTCTTAACCACTGAGGCATCTCTCTGGTCCCTGAAATTCTTACATTTTAGATGCAAGACATACAATGTATTCTCTTAGTTGACTAGAGCACATGAATGAATGCCTTGTTACTTCCCTGTGTTTGAGAACGGCAAAGTTTCTCCAGGGAATCTTAGTGCATGCACCTCAGGTATCAGCATAATCAGTGACTTGGTCACACATTGCTATAGAGAATCCTAGTATCTTACATTTATGAAATGTTAACAGCTAAATGAAACTGCCAATTTCTTGCAGTACCTTCTGTTGGTGATATATTTTTAGAACTCTGCCAAACCTGTATATGTTGCAGACATTTGTGATATATGGTACATCTCCATAAAGCCTGTGGCCTCCTGCCTATGCCACTCTATAGGCCTTGCCAGGCTTCATTTCAGGAACTGTGTTCCCTGAATAGAATTCTAATCAGCACCATGAAACAGAGATCATAGCCTCAAAGAAAAACTCTTAAAGTGCTACAACTTTTTGTGGAGTTAATAAAATATTTAAGGTCCTAGAGGAAGTCTTATCTCGTTTTTGTTTTATTTATTTTTTTTTTGTCTTTTCGAGACAGGGTCTCCCTGTAGCCCCAGCTGTCCTGGAACTCACTCTGTAGACCAGGCTGCCCTTGAACTCACAAAGATCCGCCTGCCTTTGCCTCCTAAGTGCTAGGATTAAAGGCGTGTGCCACCATACCCAGCTTTCCTCCTTGTTTTTTAAGTAAAATAATAAATTTAGCACATAAGTGGCAGCTTAAAGGCCAATAAAAATCCCAAGATACCACTCATTATATCATACTTCTTTCTTTTCTTTTTTTGTCTTTTTGAGACACGGTCTCCCTATAGCCCCAGCTGTCCTGAAACTCGCTCTGTAGACCAGGCTGGACTTGAACTCACAAAGATCTGCCTGCCTCCGCCTCCCAAGTGCTAGGTTTAAAGGTGTGTGCCACCACGCCCGGCCGTTATATCATACTTCTAATTACCTCAACTATTTCACAATAAAATAAGTTGAGGATCTATTAACACACCCAAGGGGCCTGGTGGCTCACCTTTAATCCCAGGCAGAAGCAGGGACAGCTCTAGGAGATGGAGGCTAGAGACTAGCTGGGGCCACAGCTAGTCTTTAAAAAAACAACAACAGGGGCTGGAGAGATGGCTCAGCAGTTAAGAGCACCGGCTGCTCTTGAAGAGGACCCGGGTTCGATTCCCAGCACCCACATGGCGGTCGAGAACCATCTGAAACTCCAATTCCAGGAGAACTCCAGTTCCAGGGGAATCCGAGACCCTCTTCTGACCTCCGCGGCATTGCACGACACAGGTGCACAGACCTGCATGCAGACAGTACATTCATGCATATACATANACCGCTCTTGCAGAGGACCCGGGTTCGATCCCCAGCACCCACATGGCGGCCGAGAACCGTCTGAAACTCCAATTTCAGGAGAACTCCAGTTCCAGGGGAATCCGAGACCCTCTTCTGACCTCCGCGGCATTGCACGACACAGGTGCACAGACCTGCATGCAGACAGTACATTCATGCATATACATAAATAAATAAAATTAAAATAAAAAAAAAAGAAAAGAACACTTGCTCTTCTTCCCAAAGACCTGGGTTCTATTCCCAGCACCTACATGAAGGCTGTTCTTGACTCTAGTTCCAGGGGAACTACCTTCTTTTGGCCTCTGTGGGGCACTGCACATTACTGGTGCGCTCATACATTTGAGTGCATTGCCTGCATGTAGGTAGGTGCACCCATGTTGTGCAGTGCCCAAGGAGGTCAGAAGAGGGCATCGGATTCACCTGGAACTGGAGTTATGGATGGTTGTTAGCCACCATTTGGGTACTGAGAATCAAACTCTGGTTCTCTGCAAGAGCAGTCAGTGCTCTTAACCACTAAGTCATCTCTCCAGCCCAACCTTCAAAGAACTTTAAATCTGTCAATTTCATGGGCTATAGAATCACATGAGAAATGAGCTTCTATGGTGAATAATTTATTATTATTATTAATATTGTTAATGCTAATGATTATTACTATTTTGAGACAGGGTCTCATTATGTATCCCTGGCTGGCCTTGAACTTACAGATCCTCCAGCCTCTGCATACTGAATGTTGTGATTAAAGGCCTGTGTCACCTTGCCCAGATGGCTCCCCCAGGAATGGTCTTGATTAGAATAATGAGGGTGGAAAGGCTGTCCCACTGCTGGTGGCACCATTTCCTGGGATGAGCAAGAGCATTCGTCGCTCTCTGTTTCTTAACTGTAGATGCAATTAACCAGCTGGCCTGGGCTCCCGCTGCTGTGACTTTGCCACCGCGATGGACTGTACTTCCGATTGAGGTGAGCCATAATAAACCCTTTTCCTCTTAAGTTTCTTTTGCTAGGGTATTGTTTTGCAGTGACAGAAAAAGTAGACAGGCACTTAGCATCATTGGTCACTATGGAAATGCAATAAAACTACAAGGAGATGTCATTTCCCAACCATTACAATGACTAGAACCTAAAACACAATCTGAACATGTTGGTAAGGAAGTGGAAAAAAATGTAAACCATCACACACTACTTATAGGAAAATAAAATAGCACAGCTCCTTTGGAAAATTGTTAACCCCTGAAAATGTTAAACAAAAATCTGTCATGTGACCAAGTAAAAAAACATTCATATGCAAATGTTCATAGTATCAGTATTTATAATAACCACAAAGTGGAAACAACTCAAATGTCTACTAACTGATGAGCGAGTAGACAACATGTGTAACAGCCAAACAATCAGATAGTATTCACCCTTTGAAAAGAATGAAGTATTAATCTATGCTACAATATAAACCTTGGAATGATTGTGCAAGTGGGAGAAGCCAAATACAAAAGGTTATATATTATATGATTCCATTTAGAATGGGCAAACCCACACATATAGAAAGAGAGCTAGAAGTATAGTTCACAGGCAGACTGCTTGTCTAGCATGCATAAGACCCTGCATTCCACATACAGGACCTCAGAAAACCAAACAAAGTAAACCATCTCTCTGCAGGGAGACATCAAGGTACTGATGTCCAAGTTGCTGCATATAGTAAGGTAAGCGGCTGCCAGGAGCTGAGGGAACAACTGCTATTGAGTACAGGGGTATGGTGGGGGGTGGGGAGGTTGTTCTGAAATTAGATGATGGAAATAGTTGCACAATTCTTGGAAAATACTAAAAACCAGGCTGGGAGAGATTAATCAGTAGGTAAAGAGGCTTGCCATCAAAGCTGACAACCTGAGTTGGATGCCTGGGACTCACATGGTAGGAGAGAAGCAACTCCTCAAAGTTATTCTCTGACCCCCATGGTATATGTATGCCCCCTGACCATGTAAACAACTAAATGCAAAATACTGGGGCTGGAGAGAGGACTCAGTGGTTAAAAGCTTATGCTTCTCAGCCGGGCGTGGTGGTGTATGCCTTTAATCCTAGCACTTGGGAGGCAGAGGCAGGCGGATCTCTGTGAGTTCAAGGCCAGCCTGGTCTACAGAGCGAGCTCCAGGACAACTGGGACTAAAGGGAGACCCTGTCTCAAAAAGACCCCCCCCAAAAAGCTTATGCTTCTCTTGCAGAAATCCCAGGTTTCATTCTCAGCACCCACATGGAGGCTTACAACAGGCTTTAACTCTAGTTCCAGGGGATCTAATGTGTTTTTCTGGCTTCTACTGGTACCAGGCATGCACTTGGTGCACATACATACATGCAAGAAAAACATCAAACATGTAAAATAATGATAGCAACAAATCTTTAGAAATAGTTTAAAAATACTAAAACCTTAAGCTGGGCATGGTAGCGCATGCCTTTAATCCTAGCACTTGGGAGGCAGAGGCAGGCGGATCTTTGTGAGTTCAAGGCCAGCCTGGTCTACGGAGTGAATTCCAGGACAGCTGGAGCTACATGGAGACCCTGTCTCGAAAAGACAAAAAAAAACAATAATAATAATAAAATAAAATAAAAATACTAAAACCATTGAAATATATATTTTGAAGGGTTGAATTTTGTGGTATATGAATTACCTCTCAATAAAGCTGTTACTAAAAATTTTTTTTTGGTCTTTTCGAGACAGGGTCTCCCTGTAGCCCTAGCTGTCCTGGAACTCACTCCGTAGACCAGGCTGGCCTTGAACTCACAAAGATCCGCCTGCCTCTGCCTCCTAAGTGCTAGGATTAAGGCATGCGCCACCATGCCTGGCTTGTTACTAAAATTTTAAAACTTGTTCTCTGATATTTATATAGAGAAAGGTATTAGTAACTTGGCTCAGTGATTTCTTTCTTTCTTTCTTTCTTTCTTTCTTTCTTTCTTTCTTTCTTTCTCTCTCTCTTTCTCTCTTTCTCTCTTTCTCTCTCTCTCTCTCTCTCTCTCTCTCTCTCTCTCTCTCTCTCTCTTTCTTTCTTTCTTTCTTTCTTTCTTTCTTTCTTTCTTTCTTTCTTTCTTTCTTTCTTTCTTTCTTTCTTTCTTTCTTTCTTTCTTTCTTTCGGCCTGGAACTTTATATGTAAAAGGTATTAGTAACTTGGCTCAGTGATTTCTTTCTTTCTTTCTTTCTTTCCTTCCTTCCTTCCTTCCTTCCTTCCTTCCTTCCTTCCTCTTTCTTTCTTTCTTTCTTTCTTTCTTTGTCCTTTTTTTGAGACAGTCTTACTGTAGCCCCAGCTGGCCTGGAACTTTATATGTAGACCAGGCTGGCCTTGAACTCACAGAGATCCACCTGCCTGTGCCTTCCAAGTGCTGGAATTAAAGATGTGTGCTACCAAGCCCAGCCAGGGCTTATAAGTTACTTAAATTCTCTTTACCTTTCTCCTGTGATGGACATATCCTCAGGTGACCACTGAGTCAATGCTCTTGTAGAATCATGACCCACCAGAGTACATGAGAAACCTGTGAATTGTTTCTAATCACAAGAATATGACAAAGATGAGGTGACAAACATAATTCTCAAATTATGTTTCATTATATAAAACTCCCTCTGAACTGTCTGGAGAGATTCTCCTTCTGATCTAGAAGCAGAGACAGCTGGTGAAATGCCTATGGAAAGGATCACGTGACAGTCTGTGGGCAGTCCCTAGGACAGGTTGCTCCCTAAAAATGTGTAAAAACTCAGATCCTCAGTCCTATAGCTATAGGGATTGAATTTTGCCAACAACATGAATGAACCAGGAGGAAGCAAGCTTCCTTACTTGGGATTCCAAATGAGAATACAGTGCTGGCCAACACCTTGACTTTTGTCTTGTGAGACCATGAGAAGAGGACCATTCATCCATCCTGACCTTCCCATCTACAAAGACTAGGAGGTACTAAACATGTTATAAAAGACTTTTTGATAATATCTCATGTAGAACTATAAAACTAGCCAAGCTTGGTGGCATATACCTTTAATCCCAACACTTGGAGCCAGAGGCAGGCAGATCTCTGTGAGTTTAAGGCCAACCCAGTCTACGTAGTGAGTTCCAGGCCAGCTGGGACTACAGGGAGACCCTGTCTCAAAAAGACACACACACACACACACACACACACACACACACACACACACACACACAAGAATTTCTCCCAAGCAACAAGTAAGGAATGCTGCAGCAGGTGACATCAGCTGGGTGTCCTTTATTTCAGTTCTGACACAACCTACCTGGTGATATCTTCAGATCTCACAGGCTGAAGGCTTACTCCCGAGTACTGACATGTCCTCACACTTTAGATACCAGTCACAACCTCAGTTTTTACCCTGTGCTTCTGAACAACCAGCTAAAAACTGGATTTTTTTTTTACAATCCTCTCCCAGGTTTCATTAATTTGATGAGATTACAGAACTTAGGGAAACATGTTACCTGGCCACTCTAAAGAATATTACAAAAGGGGCTGGAGAGATAGCCTAGCGGTTAAGAGCACCGATGCTCTTGCAGAGGACCCGGGTTTGATCCCCAGCACCCACATGGCGGCTAAGAACCGTCTGTAACTCCAATTCCAGGAGAACTCCAGTTCCAGGGGAATCTGAGACCCTCTTCTGACCTCCGAGGCATTGCACGACACGGGTGCACAGACCTGCATGCAGACAGTACATTCATACACATACAAAAATAAATAATAAAATTAAAAAGATGTAAAAAAAAGAATATTACAAAAGAAAACTATGAAGAGATGGGAGGTTGAGGTACTAGGGAAGGATACAGAGCTTCTTTATTCTGTATGGGCAAACCACCTTATAAGAATGTTCATTGGTGGCACATGCCTTTAATCCTAGCACTTGGGAGGCAGAGGCAGGTGGATCTCTGTGAGTTCAAAGCCAGCCTGGTCTACAGAGTGAGCTCCAGGCCAGCTGGGACTAAAAGGAGACCCCCTGTCTCAAAAAACACCAAAAAAAAAAAAATGTTCATTTAGGGGTTGGAGAGATGGCTCAGCGGTTAAGAGCACCAACTGCTCTTGTAGAGGACCCGGGTTTGATTCCCAGCACCCACATGGTGGCTAAGAACCGTCTTTAACTCCAGTTCCAGGGGAATCTCACGCCCTCTTCTGACCGCCGAGGCATTGCACGACATGGGTGCACCAACCTACATGCAGACAGTACACTCATACACATAAAAAATAAATTAAAAAAAAAAAGAATGTTCATCTATCTCTAAGCACTCTAAATCCTGTTCTTTGGGTTCTTAGGAAGACATCACCATATAGGCATTATGGAAGCATAGATAGCCCTGTCTTAATGTTATTGGACAAAAAAAGTGTGCAGCAATGTGAATAGACTGGAATGGAAAGCCAGAAAGGCCAGTTGTTTGGACTCTTGTGCAGTGGCAATATCTCAGCCAGTGAGGGATCTTCAAGTCATGGTTACTGGTAATTAAAAACTTTTTTCTGATTTTTTAGTACTCCTTCCTCATGGATTCTGAGAAACGATGGTTCTTACCACTTCTATCAGACAAAATAGGTTAAAGAATTCCTTTATGGCCAACTTGAAGCCAGAAACAAAATTAGAATTTCTATGACCTACCTTGGAGAGTTAGTTATGAACTACTAACCAGGAACAAAAATACGTATCATATAGGCAAAATATATAAAGTGTATTTTAGTTCTATATTTACTCAGCATTATACCTTTTGACTCATAAAGATCAGTAAGTTATGATCTGAATTCTACTAAAAATGTCACTTTTATTAGGGTATGGTGGCACATGCCTTTAATTCCTGCACTAGAGAGGCCGAGGATCAGGAACTGAATGGTGGCCTGGGCTACATGAGAGCCTGTCCAAAACCAAGGGCCACTTCTTTCTTTGACTCTTTGCTTATCTTTTATCTTCAATTGTTTTTTTCCCCCTTCCATTGTGTTTTCTTGGCTCCCTTGTCAAATATGAGGTGGCTGAAATTGTTTATCTTCAAGTTTGGATCATCAGTTTTGTTCCAATGGTCAATAGGTCTGTTTTTGTGCCAGTACCAAGCTGTTTTTATGACTATAGCCCTGTAGTATAGTTTGAAGTCTGGTATAGAGATCTCCTCTCTATTGCTCTTTTCACTCAGGGTTGCTTTGGCTATTCAGGGTCTTTTGTTTTTCCAAATGAAATTAAGGACTTTCTTCCCAGCCTGTGAAGAAACTCTTGGGGATTTCAATTGGGATTGCATTAAATCTGTAGAAGAGTTTGGGTAGAATGGACAGTTTTACTATATTAATTTTCCCAATCCATGAGCATGGGAGGTTTTTCCATCTTCTGATGTCTTCTTCAATTTCCTTCTTCAGGGGTTTAAAATTTTTTTGTAGAAATCTTTGGTGTCTTTGGTTAGGTTTGTTCCTAGGTATTTTATTGTTTTTGAGGCTATTGTGTGTGGGAAGGTCTTGTATTCCTTCTTCAGTTGCTTATTGTTGTTGGTGTAAAGAAAGGCTACTGATTTTTCTAGGTTAGTTTGTATCCTGCCACTTTACTGAAACTCTTACTCATTTCTAGGAGTTTTCTGGTGGAGTTTTTAGTATCCCTTAAGTAAACAATCATATCATCAGCAAAAAGGGATAGCTTGACTTCCTGAACTTTTCTAATTAGTACTCTTTAATTTCCTTTTCTTGCCTTATTACCCTAGCAAGTGTTTCAAGCACTATATTGAAGAGGAGTGGTAACAGGGGGCAGCCTTGCTGAGTTCCTATCTTTAAAGGGAATGTTTCTTTCATTTCCCCATTTAGGATGATATTGGCTGTGGGTTTCCTGTATATGGCTTTGATTACATTGAGGAATGAGCCCTCTAATCCAATTCCCTCTAGGTCTTTAAGTATGAAGGGATGCTGGATTTTGTCAAAGGCCTTTTCCACATCAATTGAGATGATCGTGTGGTTTTTGTCTTTCAGTCCATTTATATGTTTGATGATATTTATCGATTTTCATATGTTGAACCATCCCTGCATCTCTGGTATGACTCCAACTTGGTCATGATGGATGATCTTGATGTAGGTCTGTATGCGGTTTGCAAGTGTTTTGTTGAGAATTTTTGCATCTGTGTTCATTAATGAGACGGGTCTATAGTTCTCCTTTTTGGTTGTATCTTTGCCTGGTTTGGGTATTAAAGTGATGCTGGCTTCACAGAAGGACTTTGGGAGAATTCCCTCTGTTTGTATCCTTCTAAACAATTTGAGTAATAATGGTTGTAAGTCTTTTGAAATGTTTTATAGAATTCTGCCATGAAACCATCTGGGCCTGGGCTTTTTTTGGTTGGGAGGTTTCTTATTACATCTTCAATTTCTTCATGTATTATAGATCTGTTTAAACTGTCGCTCTCTTCTTGGTTGAGCTTTGGTGATTCCCAGGATTTCAGATATTCATCCATTTCTCCTAGGTTTTCAAACTTAGTATGGGTATTCCTGTATGATTGTCTGGATCTTTTCATTGTCTGTTGTGATATTTCCCCTTTCATCACAGATTGTTTTGATTTGGAGTTGTTCCTTCTTTCTTTTGGTTAACCGGGCTAGTTCTGTCTATCTTGTTATTCTCTCAAAGAACCAACTTTTGGATTCTTTTTTTTTTTTTTTTTTTTTTTTTTTTTTTTTTTTTTTTTTTTTTTTTTTTTTTTTTTTTTTTTTTTTTTTTTTTTTTTTTTTTTTTTTTTTTTTTTTTTTTTTTTTTTCCTCTCAAGTGTTTTTAGCTGCAGTGTTAGATCATTCACTTGTGCTCTGTTTTTCTTTTTTTTTTGGTCTTTTTGAGACAGGGTCTCCCTGTAGCCCCAGCTGTCCTGGAACTCGCTCTGTAGACCAGGCTGGCCTTGAACTCACAAAGATCCGCCTACCTCTGCCTCCCAAGTGCTAGGATTAAAGGCATGTGCCACCATGCCCGGCCCTCTTTCTGTTTTTCTAATGTAGGCACCCAGGGCTATAAACTTCCCTCTTAGGACTGCTTTTAAAGTATCCCGCAGGTTTTGTTGTGTTGTATTATCATTGTCATTCAGTTCCAGGAATGTTTTTATTTCTTTATTTCTTCCTTGACCCATTCATTATTCAGGAGTGTGTTGTTTACACTCCATGTGTTCTTGTAGATAGTAGGGCTAATCCTGGTGTTGATGTTGAACTTTGTTGCACTGTGGTCTGATAGAATGCATGAAATTATTTCAATCGTTTTGTATTTGTGGAGGTTTTTTCTGTGTCCCAGTATATGGTAGATTTTGGAGAATGTTCTGTGGGGTGCTGAGTAGAAAGTATATTAGGGTAGAATATTCGGTAGATGTCTGTGAGGTCAGTTTGGTGTATCATATCATTCAGTTCAGATGTCTCTGTGTTTATTCTTTGTCCAGTTGACCTGTCCAAAAGGCTCAGTGGGGTATTGAAGTCCCCTACTATGAGTGTATTGGGGTTAATCTGTGCCTTGAGGTCCTGGAGAATTGTTATAGAAAGTAGGGGTTTTGGCACACACAAAAAAGTGGGGAACTATTGCAATTACAGAAATTTTATTTTATTTTTTTAAATTTTATATTTTATTTATTTCTGTATGTGTATGAATGTACTGTCTGCATGCAGGTTTGTGCACCCGTGTCGTGCAATGCCTTGGAGGTCAGAAGAGGGTGTCGGATTCCCCTGGAACTGGAGTTCTCCTGGAATTGGAGTTCTGGACGGTTCTCGGCCGCCATGTGGGTGCTGGGGATCAAACCCGAGTCCTCTGTAAGAGCGGTTGGTGCTCTTAACCCCTAGGCCATCTCTCCAGCCCCATAAATTTTATTTTTTTAAAATACCAGATAAATAGGTAATAAATAGATAATCTGATACCAGATAACCTATTTAAAAGCTGCAATCCATATCAGATTGGTGCCATGTCTTATAGTCTCAACTGTTCAGGGAGCTGAGGCAGGAAAATCATAAATTCAAGGCCAGTCTGGGTAACACTGAATCCTCATTTCAAACATAGATGAGCTCAGATGAGGCCAGACAAGAGCCAGCAAGGGGACAGAGTAGGTAAAGTCACATGCCCTACAAGCCTGATCCTTGGAAGCCATGCAAAGGTGTAAGGAGAGAAGCAACTCCACAGAGTTGTCCCCTAACTTCATGTACATGCCCTCTCTCTCTCACACACACACAAATAATAAGTAAAAATAAATTTAAAAGATAAGATTAATTTGGGGTGAATGGTGAAACTACAGTGATGTAGTCTGGACACTCATTTGATCAACTTGATTGAACAAACAACCTGTCACCCCCCACTGGATGGTGGGGTTGTGGGGGTTTGGGCACAACAGCCTGCAGATTGGTTTTGCACGAAGGATGCTTGTACTCATGGATTATCACTTATAGTTAAAAATGAAAAAAAAAAAACTGAGAGAAAGATGCAGGACAGTTATGGCAGAATACATGATCTGGGATGGGGTGGAGGTGGGGGAAATATGCCTGATCTGAATTGGAAAATGATATACGAAATGCACAAAGCATCAATAAAAATTAAAAAAATATTAAAAATAAATAATAAAAGCTGCCATCGTTACCCTCCATCTCTTGGTGGTCATTATCTTACTTAACATGGTTTGTTTGTTTGGTTCATTTTTTGAGACAGGGTCTCATGTAGCTCTAGTTGGCTTGGAACTCGCTATGTAGACCAGGATGCACTCAAACTCACAGAGATTTGTTTGCTTCTGCCTCCCAAGGGCTGAAATTAAAGCCATGTACCAACACGACCAACCCTATTTTTTCTTTCATCTAACTCTTACTGTATCTTTTATCCATTTCTTATGTGATGGTGACCACTTCCTAGGTAACTTAATTTTGTTTTAGTGACTCCATCTTAATGGCTAAACCCTGACCCAGAACAAGTCCAGGAAGAGCATTGGAATCCCCTCTCCAGGAAGTCTTGTGACCACCTATCTTCCTTATCTTTTGTCAATGTTTTACAACTGCCTGCAGTACACCCACTTCTTATCTTAGCTTTTGTAAACCTGCAGCATGCAGGAACTGGAGTTTTTATTGTCTGGCTGGAATTTCTCAAGAAAATTCACCAGGGAATTGTATTTGCCTTTATAAGCCTAACCTGCTTCTGAGTTGGGTCTGTACCCTCCCAATCCCGACCTGGGTACAGTCCTGGCCAATCCAAATTAAAAACTCAATTCAGCTAACTGGAGCCTGGACTCTGTGTGCTCTTTTTCTCTCAGTGATCAGGCACCATAACACTTACGGTGTTGTAGTGGACATGTTTATTTTTGTTTCTTTTTCCCAGTTATATTGTAAAGTAATGAAAACACAGGAATGGTCTCATCTATCTTACATCCTGATGTATTTCCAAAAAGCTAGAAGCCTAGTTCCCAATTTCTGATTCAATCAAGAGAATAAATTATAAGTGTTAGGTTGCTGGTGGACTCCTAAAATAGCCATACAACTCCCAATATTCTAAAATGGTGAGTCCTGGCTTAGCCGGGCAAGTTCTTCTCTGCCTGTCCAGAGATCAACCAATGACAGGCTAAGCCGCCCAGCCTATGTCATGGAAAGTTACCTAAGCCCCTAATTGCCTATAAAGGCTGCCTGACTTCTGCTGCTAGCTGCTGCTCTCTCTTTGACCCCACCAAGAGCAACCCAGAAGTCTATTCAAACATCAGCTGTCCCTCATGGCGTTGTCTTGGTGGATGGTCTTTGCTGCCTGCCTCCATTCATACAGTAAGTACATATACAATCAAGAGAATTTTTCCATTCTTTGATTTCATTCCAAGAAACAGTGAACACAAAGCAGGCAGGAGAGACTGGAGAACAGTCTCCGGCTGTCCTTCGGTGTCCTAACCAAACAACATTCCCTTCCTCCATCCGTGTATTTTGAGGGGTGGGGACCTCACAAAAAGCACAGTCACCTAAAGATTGAGAAATAAGGAGAACCATTTTTTTGAAGGGAATTGGCAGTACCTAGGAGCCAGACAGAAAGCTCATTCCCATGCTCTAAGACCAGGAGATTCATCTTGGTTTCCATACTATAAATAAACAGGCAGAAAAGCATGACAGAAATTTTAACCCAAATATCTTCACATCACTTGTAACTTCATTTTTTGTTTCTTCCTTCATCACTCTTATTTTCAAATGTTCATTTCAAAACTCTGGCAGATTACTAAATTTTAGGGAGACAAACCATATACTCTGAGAGTCTCTCAGTGGATGACCTATATAAAGTTACAATGAAGCCCATGCCTCCAGACTACTGTAAGGGCGACAGTGAAATCAGTTAGAGGAAAGCTAACAAAGACAGTGAGACTGACAGAAAACCAAAAACATTTGGAAAATCTCAAACATCAGCTAATTTCTTGATATAGCCCCAACAGGATGAGGGAGGTTTTTGACCAAAATAAGAATTATTTGGATTGGTGTGCACAGCAAAGTACCAAGGGATGAGTGTAATACATTCCTGCATAAAAACACAGGAAATGGGAAAAAAGCCTTTGGAAACTGATGGTAAAGACTAAATTTAAGTCCATCCAGATCAGCTGCTAGATGTTCCAAATATCCAAACCACAGAAGTACCTGCTGGAGGAGAGCACTAGAAGGAGGAGAGCACTGGAAATACCTACTGGAGGAGAGCACTGGAAATACCTACTGGAGGAGAGCACTAGAAAGCCCCTCCTGTTCCCTGCCTGGCAAGTTCTCTGTTTTTTTCGACAAGGTCTCAGATAGCCCAGGCTGCCTCTAACTTGCTATGGAGTAGATGCCATGCCCCTGAGACCTCCAGCCTTTACCTACTAAGTGCTAGGATTACAGGGGTGTGCCACCATGCCAGTTAAGAGCAGGTTTCTTTAGAGATAAAAAGAACACAAGCGAAGAACACCACAATGAAATAAACCCACCAATAATTTGGACATGATTTTAAAAGGAAACACAACTTGGACCCAGAGTAGTCTCTACTGCCTCCAAACCCCCAATCCCCCAGAAGAATCAGATAGGTTCCATTCTCAATCCCCAAGATTTAATTTGGGCTTTGAAAATAGTAAAAATAAATAAATAAAATAAAATAAGGGTAAGGTATAAGAAGAGAAAATATAGGTACTCACACCTATAATCCAGCACTTGGGAGGCTGAGACAGAAGGGCTGCAAAGTCCAGGCCAGTCTGGGCCAGAGTCAGACCCTGTCTCAAAAACAAAACAAAACAAAACAACAACAACAAAGAAGGGTCTGAAGAGATGGCTGGCTCAGTGGTTAAGAGAACTGGCTGCTCTTGCAGAGGACCTGAGTTCAATTTGCAGCACCCACACGGCAGCTAACAACCATCTGTAACTCCAGTTCCAGAAGATCCAATCCCTTCTTCTGGCCTCTGAGGGTAAAGCATGGCATGGGTGCACCTACCTACTTACAAGCAAAACACTCATCACATAAAATAAAAATAATAACAACAAAGAGGGCTCAGTGGATAAAGCACTTACTGTGTCCAAGTGTGAGGACCTGAGGACCTGAGTTTGGATCCCCAGAACTGATAAGGTTGGGCACATAACCCTGTATCTATAATCCAAGCTCTTCTACAGAGAGATGGAGAGAGAGAGACAGGAAAATCCCTACAAGCCCACAGCAGTGAACAACAGGTGGAAAGTAAAGATGACAGCCCAGGCTTACTCTGATTTCCACAAGCACACAGTGGCATGCACGCACGCACCTGCGCACAGACACACACAAACACATATACATCAAATACATTTAAAAAAAAAAATGAGACAGGTGTGTTGGCACACACTTTTAATAGCAACACTCTCTGTGAGATCAGACTGAGATACAGGGAGACCATGTCTCAAAAAAAAAAAAAAAAAACAATAATCAATTACAAAAGTAAAACAAATTTGGAATGTCCAAGATATTTACAGCTAGAAACAAACACAGCTGCTAACTAACAATTGAGAGAGCACATGTTCAAATATTAAGACAGTCCCTCCAGACTGTGCAGAAAAAACATAGAAACAACAGGAAAATGAAGGGCAAAGTAAGAGTCTACCTTTCCTCCTCTTCTTGAGAAGGTTTTCTGGCAGCTTAGTAATCGGATCCACAAACCAGTAAAGGCCTGCTGCATTTCAACACTATACCCTCAAGTCACTCAACTGGCTCTAGGTCCAGAATTGTAATGAAACAAAACAAAACAATAATATTCAATACAGTACAGTACAGTACAATGGTGGCATGCATTTTCACCATGGCAGACATCAACGTGGACCTCACCTTGTCACTGTCGTCATGACAAATGTAGTCGTGATGGATAGACTGGCACTGAAAAGAAGCACCAACACTGCCTACAAGAGAAAGGAAAGAGAAGTTAAGAAGCAGTGACTCCTTATATTTAAATTACTTTATCAACTAAAAGAGTTTTAGATCCATTATCTCATCTATTCCTCAACAATCCTTATGAATAGGCAGGGCAGGAATTATTACTTGTGGCTTTTAAAAATTGTATGTTTGGCTGGGCATGGTGGGACATGCCTTTAATCCCAGCAGTTGGGAGGCAGAGGCACGCAGATCTCTGTGAGATTGAGGCCAGCCTGGTCTACAGAGTGAGTTCCAGGCCTGCTAGGGCTACAGGGAGACCCTGTCTCTAAAGACAAAAATAAATATAAATAAAAATTATATTTACGAAAAGAAAAAAAGAAGTATGTGGGGGGATTATCTCCACGCATTCACAGAGGTCAGGAGACAACTTGGAAAAGTCAGTTCTCTCAGGGCTAGAGAGAGAGCTTAGTGGTTAAGAGCGCTGACTGCTCTTGCAGGGAATCCAGGTTTAATTCTCAGCTACCCGCAGGGTAGCTAACAACCATCCTTAACTCCAGTTCTAGGGGAATCAGATGCAGTCTTCTGATCTCAGAGGCATTGCATAACATGGATGCACTTACATACATACAGGCAATACACTTATACATATGCAATTAAAATGATGTGGTTGTTTTGTTTTGTTTTGTTTAAGATAGGGTCTCCCTGTAGCCCCAGCTAGCTGGAACTTACTATGTGGACCAAACTGGCCTTGAAGTCACAGAGATCCACCTACCTCTGCCTCCCAAGTACTGGGATTAAAGGCATTCGCCACCACACTCAGCTCTAATTACCTATTTTTAAAAAGTTTGGTCCCCACTTCATACCATAAACAAGAATTTATATAATATAAAAAATAAAGCCAGGTGTGGTGACATATGCCTTTAATCCCAGCACTTGGAGAGGCAGAGGCAAGCAGATCTCTATGAGTTTGACACCAGCCTGGTCTACATACCAAGTTCCAGGCTAGTCAAGGCTATAAAGTAAGACCTTGTTGGAGAGAAAAAAAAAATCTAACCAGGTGTGGTGGTGCGCACACACCTATAATTCCAGAACTCAGGAGACAGAGAGAGAAAAATTGTTGAAAGAACTATCTCTCTCGCTTGCTCGCTGTGTGTGTGTGTGTGTGTGTGTGTGTGTGTGTGTGTGTGTGTGTGTTTACTGGGAACTGAATCCAGGGCCTCACGCATTCTAGGCAAGTGCTCTACTACTAAGCTTTATCTCTAGCACACACCCCATTCTAAGTCTTCTGAAATAGTATAAACAGTCATAAATAAAAAGTTAGCACATATAAGCTGGGTGTGGTGGTGCACGCCTTTAATCCCAGCACTTGGGAGGTAGAGGTGGGTGGATCTCTGTGAGTTCAAGGCCAGCCTGGTCTATGGAGCGAGCTTCAGGACAGCTGGTACTAAAAGGGAGACCCTGCCTCAAAAATACCCAAAAAGGGAAAAAACTAAAAAAGTTAGCACATATAAACTGGGCATAGTGGGGCTGCCTGTAATCCCAGCACTCAGAAGAAGTAAAGGCAGGAGGATCAGGAGTTCAAGGCCAGCCTGAGCTACCTGAGACCCTATCTCAAAAGAAAAAGTTACCACACATGACTATGGACTACCAAAACCCTTTCTCCTCACATATAAGACTTTCAACATCCCCCTGTTAAGCGATCAAGAAAGCATGCATTACCTGGTAACCATATTTATGATAAAAATTACCCAAATGATAAATTGTATTAGGATGAGAAATAAAATACCTAGTAGCAAGCCATGTTTCCTGAGCTTCCCTGAGTGTTGTTTTTGTTTATTTGTTTGTTTTGTTTGTTTTGGAGACAGGATCTCCCTATAGCCTCAGCTTGGCCTGGAACCTGTGGAGAACAGCACTGAGCCCATGAAACCCCTGATGGCCTGATGGGAGCAGTACAAGGAAAACCTTTGTTCACAAGTTTTAGTAGGTGATAGCAACAAGGGTTTTTTGTAAAAGGCAGCACAGCATAAACCTCAAAGCAGGGGGGGTGGTTGTTTTTGGTCTTTTTGAGACAGGGTCTTCCTGTAGCCCCAGATGTCCTGGAACTCACTGTGTACACCAGGCTGGCCTTGAACTCACAGAGATCTGTCTGCCTCTGCCTCCAGAGTGCTGGGATTAAAGGCGTGCACCACCACGCCCGGTTCAAAGCAGATTTACAATGGTAAGCTAGTTCCAAGCACAAGAAAGACATCAATTTTTCTTTGTATTCATATTAAAAAGGGGAAAAGCAATTCTGTTTCTACCATTTATATTATGTGCATAACCATTTCATTTGGGAAACACATTAAGACTCAAATAACAATTAGGAATCACTATAAGCAAATAGTCTTAATTAACAGAAACTGTTACAAAATTATCTCATGCCATCAAGCTAAATAAACTAGCAAGCAACAAAAAGAATGACTAAAATATAAAGGAATGAACTCCAACACTGAAAGGTAGGCACAATCATAATCTGGGAACAACAAAAAAAGTGGGGCTGGAGAGACGGCTCAGAGGTTAAGAGCACTGGGTGGTTACGAGCACTTGCAGAGGACTCAGGCTCAGTTCCCAACACCCACATGGTGGCTAACAACTATAACTCTAGTTCACTGCAACTAGTCCATGCTAAAACAGGGGAGTAAAATGCAAGGCAGGTGCCGCTCCTCCTCAGACCTGCAGCAACCAGAAGAGGCCCTGTGGAGGGCAGGGGTCTGATGGGACTGCCAGGAAAGGACTCCCCACACATCAGAACCCCAGGAAAACTGGCTGCAAAGACCAAGGCTCCCACTCACCCCTCCTGTTAAGAGCCAAAGGGATCTGAGAACCTTCACCTTCCAGCTCAGCATACCTGTGCCAGCCATTCACTCCGTAAGTATTCTTTGTACCTATTTTCTATTATTTAATTTCCAATCTTGCATATATGTCTCATGATGGTTTTAGAACTGTTATTTTCTCCATTTAGTTTATCATAAAGCATTTTTTTTTACTATACTCTCCCTTTTCTTTCCTACATCTTTTATTCTCTTATCCTTAATCCTTTCCTTTTTTTTTTTTTTTAAAACAGGGTCTCACTATGTAGCCCTGGCTGGCCTGGAACTTGCTATACAAACCAGGCTGGTATTAAATTCAGAGCCTCTACCTCTGCCTCCCCAGTGCTGACCTCATTTTTAATAAAAAAAAAAATTTTATTGGGGCAGGCATGGTGGCATCCAGTGTGAATGAGTTTGAAAAATCACAGACAGAACTTAAAAGAATGAGGGGCTGGAGAGATGGCTCAGCAGTTAAGAGCACCGACTGCTCTTGCAGAGAACCCTGGTTCGATTCCTAGCACCCACATGGCAGCTAAGAAGTGTCTTTAACTTCAGTTCCAGGGGAATCAGACACCCTCTTCTGACCTCCACAGCATTACACAACATGGGTGCACCAACCTGCATGCAGACAGTACACTCAAATAAATAAATAAATAAATAAATAAATAAATAAATAAATAAAATTAAAAGAATGAGCTAAGTACATTCAAAGAAATGAAAGAAAATAAGTTTGACTGAAAATAAAGCTAGACGAGGGATGGCCTAGCGATCAAGAGCGCCGACCGCTCTTGAAGAGGACCTGGGTTCTATCCCCAGCACCCACATGGCGGCAGAGAACCGTCTGTAACTCCAATTCCAGGAGAACTCCAGTTCCAGGGGAATCCGACACCCTCTTCTGACCTCCGCGGCATTGCACGACACAGGTGCACAGACCTACATGCAGACAATACATTCATACACATAAAAAAATAAATAGAAAATACAGCTAGACGAAATAAGGAAGGCACTACAAGATATGAAAGAGGAATCCAACAAAGATAAAAATATAGACAAAAAATGAAATGGTGGAAATGAAAATGTAATAAGTAAAAAAAAAAAAAAAAGGCCCTGCTGAAAGTTTCCCCAATAGAATGAAATAGAGAGGACAGGATGTTTAAGCTCAAAGATAAGACTGAAGAACTGAAACATTCCAATCAAGGCAAAGCTACTCCAGGGAGAAGGCACCAGTAGGAATTCCTAGGTATTCACAACATTCTGAGAAGACCAAATCTACAGATAACAGGCACAGAAGAGAAAGAAGAATCTAGTTCTAAAGTCATAAAAAAAAAAAAAAATTAAAGAACTGTAACAGAAAAACCCCTAGAGTTAGGAAGAGATATCAATCCAGATACAGGAGGGATTTAGGACACCAAATAGACAAGACCAAAAAAGAACCTCTCTTCATCAAAATTAAAGCATTCAATCTATGGAGCAAAGAAATTATATTGAAAGCAGCAAGAAAGAAACAGCAAATCAATCACACATAAAGGCAGGGCACCAGAGTAGGAGATTACTTAACTCAAACTTTAGAAGCCAGGAGGACCTGGACAAATGTATTTCAAGTTCTGAAAGAATACAACTGCTAACTTCCAACTACTATATTCAGCAAAGCTAGTTGTCAAAACTGAAGGAAAAAATAAAAACTTGCCATGATAAAAATATGCAAAAATAATTTATGACCATTAAGTCAGCTCTACAGAAAATAACTTAAATGAATTCTCTGAACTGAAGAGAAAGACTAATCCATCCAGGGCTGGACAGATGGCCTAGCGGTTAAGAGCACCGACAGCTCTTGCAGAGGACCCAGGTTCAATCCCCAGCACCCACGTGGCGGCTGAGAACCGTCTGTAACTCCAGTTCCAGGGGAATCTGACACCCTCTTCTGACCTCCACAGCATTGCATGACACGGGTGCACCAACCTACATGCAGACAGTACATTCTTACACATAAAAAATAATAATAATAATAAAATATATAAAAAACTAATCCATCCATGAGGCCACAGGAAATAATAAACCTTACTAGCATAACAGTTAAGCAAGAGAGGAAGAAAAAACCAAACATCACAAAACCAATATAATAATAGGAATCAATAACACCTTTCAACAATAACTCTGAGTATGTATGGTCTCAATCCCCCAATCCAAAGACAAAAACTAGTAGATTGGATAAAAAAGCACAAACCATCTATTGGCTGCCTCCAAGAAACACAACTCACCACAAAAGACTACCTTAAAGTGAAATGGAAAGTTATTTCAAGCAAATAGACCTAGAAAACAAACAGGTATGATTGTTCTAGTAGCTGACAAAACAGATTTCACACCGATAGTAGTGAAAAAAGAATAAAGATGGTCACTTCACACAGCTTAAAGGAACAATCAAGAGGACATTACTATTCTAAACATATACACCTGAACATAGGTACACCCAATTTCATAAAACAAATACTTTAGATGTAAAGTCACAGATTAATCCTAGTACAACAGTAGTAGGTGAATTTACTACCTCACTCGCCAACTGACAGGACTTCCTGACCAAAAAAAATATATAAATTAAATTACATCATTGATCAAATATTTAGACTTGACAGATATCTACAGAATATCTCATCCAAACTCTGCAGAATACACGTTCTTTTCAGCAGCCCATGGAACTTTCTCCAAAATACAGTATGTGTTTAGAGACAAAGCAATTCTCAACAAACAGAAAAATTGAAATAAGTCATTGTATACTATCTGATCACAATGGACTAAGGCTACAAACTAACATCAAGAGAAACTCTAAGCCAGGTGTGGTGGCCCACACCTTTAGTCCTAGCACTTGGGAGGCAGAGGCAGGCGGATCTTTGTGAGTTCAAGGGAGACCATGTCTCGAAAACACCAAAAAAAAAATAAATAAATAAATAAATAAATAAAAAGAGAAACTCTAGAACATATACAAACTCATGGAGATTAAACAAAAGATTACTGTGGCTGGAGAGATGGTCCAACTGTTAAGAGCACTAGCTGCTCTGGCAGGGAACCTGGGTCTGGTTCTCAGCACCCACCCCGTGGCTAACTGTAACTCTAGTTCCAAGAGATCCAATGCCCTCTTTTGACCTCCAGGGCCACTGCATAACACTGATGCATTTACACACATGCAGGCAATATACTCATACACATAAAATCCAATCAATCAATCAATCAATCAATCAATCAATCAATCAGAGAAAGCCAAGTGTGGTGCCCCACCCCTTTAATCCCAGCACTCAGGAAGCAGAGGCAAGAGGATATCTGGGAGTTCAAGGCCAGCCTAGTCTACATAATGAGTTCCAGGCCAGCAGAACTACATAGTGAGACCATGTCTCAACCACCCTCCCACCCCAAATCAAAGAGATCTCAAATACATAACTTAATGATACACTTTATGGCCCTGGAAAAACAAGCCAAACCTCAGTAAACAGGAAGAAATCATTAAGATCAGGGCAGAAATTAATGAAATGGAAAAAATAATACAAAGAATTAATGCAACAAAGAGCTGGTTCTTTGAAAAGATAAATATGATTGACAAACCATTAGCAAAACTAACCAAAAGAAAGATAAGACCCAAATTAATAAAACTAGAGATGAAGGGGCTGGAGAGATGGCTCAGCACTGGCTGTTCTTGCAGAGGACCTGGCTTGGGTTCCCAGCTCCCACAGGGTGGCTAACAACCATTCATAACTCCAGTTCCAGGAGATCTAATGCCCTCTTCTGACCTCCAAGGGCACTGCATGACATGGGTGCACTTATATCCAGGCAATACACTGATACACATACAATAAAAATAAAGCTGGGTGTGGGGGTACATGACTTTAATCCCAGCACTTGGGAGGCAGAGGCAGGTGGCTCTCTGAGTTCAAGGTTACCCTGGCCTACATAGGAAGCTCCAGGCCGACCCTGTCTCAAAAAGACTAATTAATTAATTAATCAAATAATATTTTAAATTATATTAATCAAAAATATTTTAAAATTTGAGGTGAAAAGGGAGCCACTACAACAGACAGCAACAAAATTCAGAAAACCATTATTTCTCTTCTTGAAAGTATATTCCATTAAACTGGAAAATCTAAAAGAAATTGATTTATTTCTAGATGCTTAACACCTACCAAAATTAAACCAAAATGAGATAAACAATTTAAACAGATCTATAACAAGCAGTGAGATTCAAGTAGTAATTTAATCTCCAAACTAAAAAAGCATCTAGTGCTCTTAACAGCTGAGCCATCTCTCCAGCCCCCCCCCCCAAACATTTTTAAGCATTCAACACCATTAAGCCATCAGGGAAACAAAAATTAAAACTCAAAATTAAAAAAAAATCTGAAGATTCCATCTCACCCCAGTTAGAAAAGCTATGATCAAGAAAACAACCAAGACTGGTGAGGATGTGGGAAAGAGGCACAAACACCTTCCCCATCTTGGTGGGAGTATAACTTAGTCCAGCCACTATGGAAGGTTCTTCAAAAAGCTAAAAAATAGAATTACCACATGATCCAGCTATATATACCACTCCTGTGCACATTCCAAAGGGCTCCATCTCCTACAGAGATACTTGCACATCCATCCTCAATCTGGCTTTGTTCACAATACCTAGGAAATGGAATCAGCCTAAATGTCCATCAACTGACAAATGGTTAACAAAAATGTGGTACATATATACAATGGAATTTTGTTCAACTATAAAGAAAAATGAAATAGCTGGGCATGGTGGTGCATGCCTTTAATCCTAGCAGAGAGGACAGCTGGGGCTATAGGGAGACCCTGTCTCCAAAAGACAAAAAAAAAAAAAAAAAAAAAGATGAAATTATGTTATGAAATTTGCAAGTAAATAGATAAAACTGTATCCACACCCACATCTATACTACACACTAAGGCTTTCTTTTTTTTTTTGAAACAGGGTTTCACTAAGCCCTGGCTGACCTGGAATGCATTATACAGACCAGGCTGGCCTTGAACTCACAGAAATCCACCTGCCTCTGTCTCCCAACTACTGGGACTAAGATGTGTACTATCATACCCAGATTCTTTTTTTCACTTTTATTTATCTTTTGTGTATGAGTGTTTTCCCTGCATGCATCTAAGTGTATCATGTACATGCAATGCCCACAGAGACTATGTTCTACTTTCCTTTCAATTGCTATGACAAAACACTGACTAAAACCAACTTGGGGAGGAAAGGGTTTATTTGGCTCACATCTCCCAGGTCACAGTTCATCACTTAAGGAGTCTAACATAGGAACTCAGGGTGGGAACCTGGAGGCAGGAGCTGAAGCACAAGTCTTGGAGGAATGCTACTTACTGGTTCGCTCCCCTGGCCCATGCCCAGCCTGCTTTCTTAAAGAATACACAACCACCTGCCCAGGGGTGGCACCACTCACAATGGGCTGGGCCCTCCCACATGGCTCAACAATCAAGACAAGACGTGATGGAAGCAATTCTCCAATTAAGGCTCCCTCAACCCAGGTGTGTCAACTTGACACTAAAACTACCCAGGACAGGCCAGAAGAGGGAACTGCAGTTAAGAGTGGTTGTTAGCCTTCAGGTGGGTGCTGGGAGCTGAACCTGGGTCCCCTGCAAGAGCAGTTAAGTATCATTAAACACTGAGACATCTCTCCAGTCCACACTAACACATTTTATTTATTTTTGTTTTGCGTTTTGTTGTTGTGGTTGTTTCATAGGGTCTCTCTGTAGCCACAGCTGGCCCTAATCTCACAGAGATCTATTTCTGCCTTCTGAGAGCTAGGATTAAAGGTGTGTGGCAGCATGTCTGGCAATAATACATTGTTAAAAATTAAATTAAAACAAATTAAAGTTGGGAATGGTAGTGTAAAGATGGCAGAACTTAGGAAGTGAAAAATCAGGAGTTGAAGGTCAAGCTCCAGTACATGGTGGGTTCGAAGTTAGACTGAGCCACTTAAGACAAACAAAAAATATGAAAACTGGTTGTTTAAGTTACATACACATCAAGTTAGACTGATTAAGCTCTTGTGATTCAACAGGACTAGAAAACCCATACAAGCAGTGATGGCTACACTCTCAAGTCGTATATATGTGGGTATGAGAAAATACACGACACTAGTAAATGGTCATTAACCAACAACTTGCTAAAACAGATACTGTTGGGTCCATCGAAATGGTTCACCAGGTAAAAGTGCTTGCTGCTAAGTCTGACAACCAGAGTTGGAGCCCTGAAACAGACATGATAGACAGTCAACTCCTGCAAGATGTCTTCTTTTTTAGGTTTTTTAAATTTTTTTATTTTTATTTATTTATTTATTTTTTTATGTGTGAATGTACTGTCTGCATGCAAGTTTGTGCACCCGTGTCGTGCAATGCTGCGGAGGTCAGAAGAGGTGTCGGATTCCCCCGGAACTGGAGTTCTCCTGGAATTGGAGTTTCAGATGGTTCTCGGCCGCCATGTGGGTGCTGGGGATCGAACCCGGGTCCTCTGTAAGAGCGGTCGGCGCTCTTAACCGCTAGGCCATCTCTCCAGCCCCAATTTTTTTTATTTTTTATGTGTATGAATGTACTGTCTGCATGTAGGTTGGTGTACCCGTGTCATGCAATGCTGCGGAGGTCAGAAGAGGGTGTCAGATTCCTCTGGAACTGGAGTTAAAAACGGTTCTTAGCTACCATATGGGTCCTGGGAATAGAACCTGGGTCCTCTGCAAGAGCAGTCAGCACTCTTAACCGCTGAGCCATCTCTCCAGTCCCGCAAGATGCCTTCTAACATCTATACTTGAGCCTCATACACAAACACACACACTAAATAAATCATTTGAAAAAAATCTTTAAATAGGGACTGTCTCAGTTTCTAATATTGTGATAATACTCTGAACAAAAGCAACTTGGGGTAGAGATTTTATTTTGGCTGACAGTTCAAGGGTACAGTCCATCAAGGAGGGGAAGTCAAGGCAGTAGTAGCTTGAAGCAGCTAGTCACATCACATCTGTCATCAGAAGCAGAGATCGATGAATGCTGCTGCTGGTTCCCACTCTCCATTTACACAGTCCAGATCTTGGACAGGGAATGGTGGTCCCATGGGGGCAGTTCCCCATCTTCATAGTTAGCATAACCCTCAGACCCAGAGGCTGCCTCTCCAGTTGTCACGCTGACACACTATCCACCACAGTTACTGAGGAAGGAGTATGTTCCCAAAGAATGGAAATAAATGTTTATTTTTAAGTCAGGCATGGCACCTACTAGAGGCAGAGTCAAGAGGATGTCACAAGTTAAACAAGGCCAGCCTGGTCTACATAGTAAGTTCTAGGCCAGCCAGGGCTACACAGTGAGAACCTATCTCAAGAGAGAGGGGAGAAGGGAGGTAGGGAAAGAGGAGGAGAGAGAAAGGAGGGGGGGGAGAGGGAGGGGGAGGAGGAGAGGGAGAGGGAGAGAGAAGGAGAGGGAGAGAGAGGGAGAGGGAGGGGGAGGNGGAGGAGAGGGAGAGGAAGGAGGAGGGGGGAGGGGGAAAGGGAGAGGGAGGGGGGGAGGGGGAGAGGAAGGAGGAGGGGGAGGAGAGGGAGAGGGAGTAGAGGGAGAGGGAGGGGGAGGGGGAGGAGAGGGAGAGGGAGGAGAGGGAGAGGGAGGGGGAGGAGAGGGAGGGGGAGAAGAGGAGAGGGAGGGGGAGAGGGGAGGGGGAGGGAAAATACAAGTTTTTACATAATGTGAATTCTCACAGCGATGTCAGCATACTTGAGAGTCAAAATAAACACTGAGTAATAAAAATGTAAGGAATACCCAAGTCGGAAGACCACTTCCTCTCAATCCGATGGCCTAAAGACCCAGAACAAGAGGGAGCCTGAGGACTTTGCGATTTTTTCCTTTTTAGTTGGCTGTGCACACACGCATGGGCACATGGACAGGACAGAACACAACTCTGGGTGTACACACACGCGTGGGCACATGGACAGGACAGAACACACCTCTGGGTGTGCACACACGCGTGGGCACATGGACAGGACAGAACACACCTCTGGGTGTGCACACACACGTGGGCACATGGACAGGACAGAACACAACTCTGGGTGTGCACACACGCGTGGGCACATGGACAGGACAGAACACAACTCTGGGTGTGCACACACGCGTGGGCACATGGACAGGACAGAACACAACTCTGGGTGTGCACACACGCGTGGGCACATGGACAGGACAGAACACAACTTGGGTGTGCACACACACGTGGGCACATGGACAGGACAGAACACAACTCTGGGTGTTGGTCCTCAGGTGCTTTTCACCTTTCATTTGAGACAGGGCTTTTCATTTCTGGAACTTCACCATCTAGGCCAGGCCAGCTGAGTTTCCAGCTGTCTCCATTCCCAGCGTGCCATTGTTGGATTACAGGTGGTATCACTGCACCTGGACTTTTACATTGCTTTGGGGTAACTGAACTCAGGTCCTCATGCCTGCAAGGTAAGTACTTTGCTGCTGAGCAATTTCCCCAGCCCTGTTTTTCTTCTTTGTTTGTTTCAGACAAAGGCTATTACATAGCCCAGGCTGATCTTGAATTCCCAATCCTTAAAATTTACCCTTCTGAATGCTGGGATTATATGTGTATGTCAACAACAAACAAACAAACAAACACACTGATTCTATTTACACCTTACACTTAAGTAGAAAAAAAAGCCAGTCAATTGAACTTCCTAAGTTTTTATTTTATTCATGATTATTCTGTGCACAACGGGGCATTAGAGAACAACCTCTCCACGGCTCCAGGGACTGACATCAGTCTCTAGGCTCATGTGGCACTGAGCATTTGCTCCACTATAGATAGTACTATTTAGAGAAGGCAAGAACAATAGTTCCTATCCTCAGAGTTAACTAGAAGCATCGAAGAGGTTAACTCTTCACTGAAATACTGAAAGAAAACCTGAGCTCAATAGTGCTAGATGCCAGGGCAAATCCAGAACCTTTCAAAGCCCAACAACTCTACTCAACTATTTTATACTGAAATTATAATGGAGGTCCACAGGGAAAAGCTGCCTGCCCCAAGGCACACAGAAAGCTAAAAACTGAGTGAGGACAGCACAGCTCTTCAGGGCTCGACCACCAGTCTACTACCCTCAACCATCTCCCTGCCACTACTATGTTTCCATTCATCATGACAAATCATATTAAAATGCTGTGCAAGTAGAAATTCAAACTGAAATGATCCAATATTAGCAAAACCTTCTTAACTAGACTCCTCAAAAGAATTACTTTCTAACTGATTTAACATTCTGGTTACCAGAGATTGATATTGGAATCAGAAACACAATTATCATGAGAAAAAAAAAAAAAAAGAGAAAAGGCTGATTATACAAGTACTAGTCTTATGCACAGACACAAAGAGTAAACTATTTTCTGTTCAGTAAATATTAAATAAAGTAGTGGTGTAGTGCAGGCTAGCCCTATGACTGACTGGCTATGTACCATTACTCAAGAAGAGGTCTCTACCACTCAGTTAAATGAAAAAGTACAGTGGGGCTGATGAGGTGGCTCAGCAGTTAAGAGCACTGGCTGTTCTCGCAGAGGACCTGGGTTTGATTCCCAGCACCTGCCTGGTGGCTAACAACCATCATAACTCCAGTTCCATGGGAATTCAATGCCTTCTTCTGATCTCCTCAGGGACTGCATGACACAGTGAACTTACATACATGCAGATAATACACTCACACACACACAAATATATATATATATATGTATGTATGTATTTAGGAATGAAAATGCAAAAACAAAAAAAGAAAGAAAATGCCACACTGGCCGTGGTGGCGTACACACAGTTTTCATCTGAACCCTCAGGAGGCAGAGGCAGGCAGATCTCTGTGAGATCAAGGTCAGCCTGGTCAAGGAGTAGTGACTTCCAAGTGGGCTGTGACCAGACCCATTAAAACAAGCAAACAAACAAAAAAACAACAAACATGAAAAGGTGCGCTGGGATGATGGGACATGCCTACATTCCCAGCACTTGGGAGGTAGAGGTTTGCAAATTCAAGGCCAGCCTGGGCTGCAATATTAAGGCCCAGTCTCAAAAAACAAGGGTGGGTAGATGGGCATGGTGGTGCATGCTTTTAATCCTAGCACTCGGGAGGCAGAGGCAGGCGGATCTTTGTGAGTTCAAGGCCAGTCTGGTCCACAGAGTGAGTTCCAGGACAGCTGGGGTTACAGGGAGACTCTGTCTCAAAACAAAACAAAACAAAACAAAACAAAACAAAACAAAACAAAACAAAACAGAATGCCTTACCAGTCAAGATGATTCACTGAACAATGAGAGTAAAGAAAATCACTATAAAGATTCTTTAATATATAAAAACTTAAAAAGCTTACACAAACTTCCAACTTGTGATGTCATAAGTTAGTAATAAATACAAATAATTTATGTAATTTGTGTTAAGTTTAAAATATAAATATATAAAAAAATAAAATAAAATATAAATACAAATGTAGCCCTGGAAACTATTTTAGTTTATGCAGCGTGCATGTGAAGGTCAAGGGGACAACCTGAGGGAGTCATTTTTTTCAAACATGTATGTTTGGGGACCAAACTCAGGGTGTTAGATTTAGTGGCAGGTGCCCTTAATCCACTGAGCCATCTCACCAGCCCTTGAAAAATTAGTGTCAAGCATTTAAATAAATATGAGTAATAATACTATTGCCCATCAGAGTACACTGTGCTATATATTCTGGGGACATTTGTGGCTATCATAACCAGATGTTGAAGTTGCATCTTCCTGCAGTGCAAAGAATATTCCCCTCATGTGGAGAGAATATGAATGAGTATCTTGCACTAATGGAAAATTTTTTTGATGGAACCTAGCACTGATAGGCCAAGTATAACTGTAATTTACATTAAGATTTTCTATACTAGCTGGGCATGGTGGCACATGCCTTTGATCCCAGCACTCAGTAGGCAGAGGCTGGCATATCTCTGTGAGTTCAAGGCCAGCTTGGTCTCAAAACAAACAAACAAACAAACAAAACCCCCAAAACCAACCAACCAAAGACCCTGGTTCAGTTCCAAGCACCCACATCAGGCAGCTCACAACCACCAGTATCTTCAATTCTAGTTGATCCAAAGCCGCCTTCTGGCCTCTGTGGGAACCTGCATACATACATACATCCAAGCACACACACACAAAACACATAAAATAATTTTTTTTTTTTTTTAGTAAGGAAGAAGCAGAAGAGGAGGAGTGCCTGCTTGCCACTGCTGCCCTTGGACACTATCCATGGTAAAATCTTTACTGGTGAGTCCTACAAGGGGGTGGAGGTTACTCAGGTGAAGGAAGGAAGGTTTCAAGATTCTTCAGTATATTAGAGGTATTTCCAGTGTTATCGTTTATTTATAATGGTTCTGCTGTTTGATATAAATTTGGATGTTCACTGATTTGGTCTGTCCTGTTCCCAAGAAAGCAGGTGGTGACAGACACATATTAGTTCTTTTTATCAAAGCCATACTACTGAAACTGCTCATGTATTTATGTGCAACCATATACTAGTGTGGGATTGTCCTTTTTTTTTTAACTATGGCAAAACACAACGTAAATTTTGTCACTTTAATGAAAATGCCTAATACAGGGGGTATTAATTACATTCACAGAGCTTTGTGATCAGCCATTATTTATTAGGTTTTTTAAAATTTATTTTAGTGAGGTTTTTTTTTTTGTTGTTTTTTTTTTTTTTTTTTTTTTTTTTTTTTGTCTCTTTTTTGAGGACAGGGTCTCCCTGTAAGCTCTAGCCTGTCCTGGATCTCACTCTGTAGACAGACTACGGCCTTGAACTCACAGAGATCCACCGCCTCTGCCTCCAAGTGCTAGGATTAAAGGTGTATGCCACCCGCCCAGCCTGATCAGCCATTAATTATTACAAAAGTTTCATTACCCATTCATAATTCTTCTCACTCTCTACCTGACCTTTTTTTTTTTTTTTTTTTGGTCTTTCTGAGACAGGGTCTCCCTGTAGCCCCAGCTGTCCTGGAACTCCCTATGTAGACCAGGCTGGCCTTGAACTCACAGAGATCCGCCTTGCCTGTGCCTCCCTAGTGCTGGGATTAAAGGCATGCACCACCATAAAGTATAGTCCTAAACTGCTTAACTTTCAAACTGTGATATGCTGCCACCAGGTGGCAAGAAAGTATTATCGCTGCCCAAGACCTTTTACCTTCATGAAGAATTAGAACAGCAGCATAGGGCAGGGCGTGGTGGTGCACACCTTTGATCCTTGCACTCAGGAGGCAGAGGCAGGTGGATCTCTGTGAGTTCAAGGCCAGCCTGGTCTACAGACTGAGTTCCAGGACAGCTGGGGCTACAGGGAGACCCTGTCTTGGAAAGACAAAAAAAAAAATAGCAGCATAGGTATACACACATACACACACATCATAATGAAACTTTTCATTCTCCTCAGAAACTACAATAACTATGAGGATGAGATGGGGTGTGTATCATGGTACACAAGACTGTCTAGTATGTGAAGGCCCTGGGTTCAATCCTTAGCACCACATAAAAAATAAAATGAAATTTAAAGATTACAGTAACTAAACTTGAAACAAAGGGAAAATGTTAAAGCAAATAAAAGAGATACAAACTAGTGACTATGTCACTAAGGTAATCATCACTATACATTTTCAAGTTTCAAAATTAACTCAGTTTTAATCTGGCACCAAATAATCCTTAATATTTTTTACTGAGTGTACTTGGAATTGAATTCAGGGCCTTATATACATTTGGCAAATGATCTACCACTGAGCCTTTTCTTCTCTTTTTTGGAGGGATGGGGTAGAGCATTGGGTGGCAAAAGGACAGCTGAGATGAGGTCTCATACAGCTCAGGAGGACCTCAACCTTCCTGCTTCTGCCTCCCCAAAGCTGAGATCACAGGTATACGCAAAGATGCCAGTGTTTTGTTTTACTTAAGACAGGATACTGCTATGTATCACACTAGCCTCAAGCTCAAGAGAGCCTCCCAAAAGCTGGAACAGCCATGTCCCACAGTGTCCAACTGCAAACTATTTCCTTAGCAAGAAAATTATTTTCCTAGATCTGTTTCATAACAAAGATTTAAAAATTTTTTTTACCTCTAAGTTCACACACACAAGACTCCAAATAGGCAAGCAATCCTGAACAGGATTGACCAAAAAGACCAAGGCTAGAGGTAACACAATATCTGATATATATAATATATATTATATATCTGATATATCAGATATATACATATGTCTTTTTGAGACAAGGTTTTCCTGTAGCCCCAGCTGGCCTGGAACTCACTATGTAGACCAAACTGGTCTTGAACTCACAGAGATCCATCTTCCTCTGCCTCCAAAGTGCTGGGATCATACTCCACAATGCCTGGCCATTTTTTTTTGGGGATATCTGATTTTGAATTATATCACAATGCTATATTAATAAACAGCATGGTACAGGCACAAAAAACGGACACATAGACTAATGGAACAGCAATAAATCTACATAGCTTTACCCATCTGAGTCTTAACAAAAGGAACAAAAACATAGATTGGAGGAAAAGCCTCTCAACAGTGCTGGGAAAACTGGGTATGAAGAAAAGTAAAACTAGATTCCTCTCTTATCCTGTATAAAATAAATTCAAAACAGATCAAAGACCTAATGTAAACTTGAAGCTACAGGAAAATGCTTCAGGATACTGGATAGGCAATGATTTTCTGTATACAACTCTAATAGTTCAAGAAATAACAGTAAGAATTGACAAACAGGGATGCATCAAATTAAGAAGCTTCTCCACAGTCAGGGAAACAACAGAGTAAGCAGAGAGCCTACAGTCTGGAGAAAATCTTTACTAGCTAGTCATCTGACAGGGAATTAATATACTGAATATATGAAGAACTAAAAAAAAAATCATCAAAAGAACAAAGCAGATACTTCTCAAAAAGAAGTAAAAAATGGTCCATAAAAATAAGGAAAAATATTAAACATCTTTACCCCTAGGGAAATGCAAATTAAAACTACAGGAGGGCTAGGATGTAGCTCAGTTTGTACAGTGCTTCTGTACTATGCACAAAGCCCTGGGTTTGAATCTCAGCATATACACTGGGCATAGTGGTGCTCACTTGCAATACCAGCACTAGGGAGGTAGAGGCAAATGGACCAGAAGTTCAGGGCCAGCCTGGGTCTTAATGAGACAGAGCCTGTCTCATGAAAGAAACAAACAACCTCAAAAAACTTCACTCAGATTACAATTCACCCCAGTCACAAAAGCTATTCTCTAAGAATACAAAAAAGGGGCTGGAGAGATGGCTCAGTGGTTGATAGCACCGACTGCTCTTGCAGAGGACCCAGGTTCAATTCCCAGCACCCACATGGCGGCTAAGAACCGTCTTTAACTCTAGTTCCAGGGGAATCCAACACCCTCTTCTGACCTCCACAGCATTGCACGACACAGGTGCACAAACCTACATGCAGACAGTACACTCATACACATAAAAAATAATAAATAATTTTTTTTTAATTTTACAAAAAAGTACAAAAAAAACAGCTGGGCATAGTAGCACATGCCTTTAATTCTAGCACTTGGGAAGCAGGTGGCTCTCTGTGAGTTCAAGGCCCACCTGGTCTACAAAGTGAGCTCCAGGCCAGTTGGGACTAAAGGGAGACCCTGTCTCAAAAAGATAAAAAAAAAAGAAAAATACAAAAAAACCCTGGAAAGCCTAAGGCTGAGGCATGATGAGCTTCAGGCTAGCCGTGGTACACTGTGAGTTCAGGTCAGCCTGGGATATACAGCAAGATCCATTCTTTTAAAACAAAAAAACAAAAAAGCCCCAATAACAACAAAGTGTTAAGTGTGGTGGCCTATGGCTGTAATCCCTGTACTTGGGAGGCTAAAAGAGGAGGATTGCTTCAAGTTCAAGGCCAGCATGGGCTACAGAGTAAGACCATCTTAAAAAAAAAAAAAAATCAACCAAGAGTAGAGAGGTAGCTCAGTTGGTAAACTGTTTAGCCTGTAAGCATGAAGACCCGAATTTAATCCCCAGCACCCACATAAAAAGTTTGCTGTGGTATTGTACACTTGTAACCCCAGTATTGGGGAGGCAAATATACCTGGGGCTAGCTGCCCAGACAACCTAGCCTCATCAGTCAGCTCCAGATCCCACTGAGATACTCTGTCTCAAAATACAAGGTGGGTGGTTCTCAAAGTGACTTCTGGCTACCACAAGCTTGCACACACATCCCCTACACACATACACAAACACCAAAACCAAACCAAAACAAACAAAACAAAACAAACCAGAGGGGAAACAACCCTTATACTTTGCTGGTGGGAATGTAACTTAATATACTCACTATGGAAATCAGAATGGAAGCTCCTTAAAAATCTAAAAACAAAACTACCATATGATCCAGCTTTTCTACTCCTAGGCATTACCCAAAGGAATTACAGCTTGAAACAGAGATATCTACAAACACCTGTTTATCATGACACTGTTTCACAACAGTAAAGCTAAGGAATCAGTCTAAGTATGTGCCTAGCAATGACTACTCGGATAAAGAAAAGGTGGTCAGTTAGTTGGTCAGTCGGTCTGTCCGTCCATCTATCCCTCACACACAATAGGAGTACTAGTCAAATTGTCATTTACAGAAAATGAATGGAACTGAAGACCATTATATTCACCAAAATAAGCCAGATTCAAAATTTTCACATTTTCTCTCATATTTGAAATTAAGATTAAAAAAAAAAAAAAACCCAACATGTAAGTAGAAAGGGAACTACCTAGAAAGAGGGAAGAAAGGAGAGAAGGAGATGGAACTAAGGGTGACTATGGTCTAAGGACAGTGTCTAAGTGTCTGATAATATCTTGTACAATTAATACTGGCTAACAGGGCCACAGATGCAGCTCAGCAGGAGAGCACTTCCCAGCATGTACAAGGCCCTGGGTTCAACCCTCAGTACCACAAAAATAAAACACAAATACACAAGAAGACAGGTGGATCTCTGTGAGTTCAAGGCCAGCCTGGTCTATATAGTGAGTTCCAGGCCACCTGGGGCTACAGGGAGACCCTGTCTCAAAAAGACCAAAAACAAAACCCAGAAAACCCACAACTATATTAATAAGTTTGAAAACTGGGCTGAAGAGATGCCTCAGTGGGTAAAGTGTTTATTCTCTGAGCATGAAGACTGCATTGAGGTCTCCAGAACTCCCACAAAGCCAGGCACA
Source organism: Rhizomys pruinosus (assembly GCA_009823505.1). NCBI lineage: Eukaryota > Metazoa > Chordata > Mammalia > Rodentia > Spalacidae > Rhizomys > Rhizomys pruinosus. Next base: position 201,879 of record VZQC01002756.1, read on the forward strand.
GTCGTGCATGCTGTAATCTCAGCAATCCTATGGCAAGATGGGAGGAAGAAACAGAAAAATCCCCTGAAGCCGACAGGTCAGCTAACCTGGCATATGCAGCAATGAACAAGAGAAAGAGACCCTGTCTCAGACATGGTAGAATCATGGTAGAACAAGAGCTGACACCACGGCTGTCCTCTGACATGCTACAACACACCTGTATAAATATAGATATGAGTTTTAAATTTAAAAAATTCTGTATTTATTTTATGTGTATGAGTGGGGTTTGTTTGGGTATTTTTTGGTCTTTTTGAGACAGGGTCCCTCTGTAGTCCCAGCTGTCCTCGAATTCATTATGTAGACCAGGCTGGCCTTGAACTCACAGAGATCCACCTGCCCCTGCCTCCAGAGTGCTGGGATTAAAGGTGTGTGCCACCATGCCCAGCCGTGTATGAGTGTTTTAAGTGCACCACAAGTGTGCAGTGCCCATGGAGGCCAGAAGGGGGGGTGTCAGATGACCTGGAACTAGAGTTACAGTTGTAAGCCTCTTTGTGGGTCCTGAGAACTGATCCAGGGTGCTCTGCAAGAGCAGCCAGTGCTCTTAAGAGCTGACCCATCTCTCCAGCTTCCAACATTTTTTTGAAGTTTTTAATTTCAGAGGGAACAAACATTTAACAAGTTCTAGTATATCTAAGCAAGGATCAATTACTTTCCATTATCCCAAAACTGAGACAAAGCCTGGTGTGATGGGGCACGCCTTTAGTCCCAGCACTGGGGAGGTAGGAGGAGGCAGATCTCTTTGAGTTCAAGGCCATCCTATTCTACATAGTGAGTTCTAGGCCGGCTGGGACTACAGGGAGACCCTGTCTCAAAAATACAAAACAAAACAAAGTGAGATAATCAAGCATTATATGTCTTCTGATGAAAGAACACAATACTCTATATTAATGACAGTTCCCACATTCAAAAAATTATGCCTGAATATGATTTAACCTCCAATTCTAGAAGCCAATGTAGAACAATAGACAGAGGACATGTTAGCACACCCCTTAGTAATCAGCAAACTCAGTTAAGAAAATCACACAAAGGAATATTTGATAGAAATCATAAACATAAAGTGCATATACATGTACACAGTTGTTTCTGGTTTTTGGTTGTGGTTTTGAGACAGGGTCCCACATCTTGGAACTTTCTATAACCTTCCTGCCTTAGTCTCCCAAGTGCTGCGATTACAGGTGTGAATCACCATGCCTGACAAAGAATTAAATATTAACATTTTTATTTTAATGAGATATAAAATTCACACATCATAATATTTACCCTTTTAGATTTAAAAAGTGTATATGTGTGTACATGTGTATATATACAACACTGCACACATGTGGAGGTCAAAAGACATGTAGGTCTCAGGGATCAAACTCAGGTCATCAGGCTTGTCAGCAAGTACTTTAACCCCAAGCAATCTCATTTGGCCCTCCTTTTAGAGTCTTATTAGGTTTTAGTACACTTGTATGTATTGTGTATATTTAGTACACTTGTATGTATTGTGTATATTTAGTACACTTGTATGTATTATGCGTAACTAATTCTAGATTATTTTCCTCACCCCAAGAGAGAAACACCACATTCATAAGTGGTCACTCCAATTATCTACCTCTTCCAGCAACTCTAGGTGAATCAGCAAATACTTTCATGCAAAATGGATTCCCTTATTCTGGACATTCTATATAAAAGGAAATATTACGCTAGGCGTGGTGGCGCACACTTTTAATCCTAGCACTTGGGAGGCAGAGGCAGGCAGATCTTTGTGAGTTTGAGGCCAGCCTGGTCTACAGAGTGAGTTCCAGGACAGCTGGGGCTACAGGAAGACCCTGTCTCAAAAAGACCAATAAATAAATAAATAAATAAATAGAAACATTACAAGATAGGTTTTCTTGTGTCTGCCTTCACTTGGCATGTTTCAAAATTCATCCATGCTATATGAAGAGTAGCTCAGTAGAACCAAAACCCTTGTTTCATTTATTGTTAATGTTATTCATTTAATGAATAACATTATACAGTATGGACACATCACATTTTGTATATCCAGTCACCAGTTAATGGACATTTGGATTGTCCCCACATTTGGCTATTAGAAATAATGATCCTGCAAGTATGTGCTTTTGCACAGATTATGCTTTCAGTTCTCTTGTGTATAAACCTAGGAGTGGAATTGCTGGGCCAAATTGTAATTCTATGTTTAACCTCTTGAGGAACTGCCAAACTGTTTTCCAAAGTGGCTAAATCATTTTACTCCTCACAGGCAGTATGAATGCTCAGATTTTTCCACATTCCTACCAACAGGTGTCTTTGACTATTACAGCCATGCCAGTGGGTATGAATTTTTTGAGCGTGAAGATTTAATAGTGATGAGTATTCTTGGAAATGCATACTGAAACATTGCTGGGTAAGTGACATGATATCAGGACTTGTTTAAAAAATTATAAAGGTTGAAAGAAATGAATGGAGATGTAGATAAATAAAATTATTTATAAAAATAAATATTTTTAAAATTAATTTTAAAATTATTTATTTTTATAAATAATTTTATTTATCTATAAATAAAATTATTTAAAATTAATTATTTATCCTGGGTGACAGACATGTGTTCATTGTAGTAGCAAATTTGCATAACAAGCATTAAAACTGTAATTCTACAAACATATAATTTTTTATTCATCTTAAGCTAAAAAAAAAAACAGAATATACTTACTACATTGTCTCATGTATCAATAGTGCACAATATATTTCTTTAAGTATTTCAATTATCCCCCCCCCGCCCTGGTTTTCTTTGAGATAGGGTCTCACTGTATAGTCCTTGCTGGCTTGGAACTCACTATGTAGAACAGGCTGGCCTTGAACTCACAGAGATCCGCCTGCCTCTACCTCGAGTGCTGGGATTAAAGCATGCACCACCATGCCCGGCATCATCATTATTGGTGTGTGTGTGTGTGTGTGTGTGTGTGTGTGTGTGTGTGATATGCCTGCATGTGGAAGTGAGAGAACAATTTTGTGAGATCTCTTTATACTTTTTTTTTTTTTTGGTCATTTTTAGCATAGGGTCTCCCTGTAGCCCCAGCTGGCCTGGAATTTTATATGTAGACCAGGCTGGCCTTGAACTCATAGAGTTCCACCTGCCTCTGCCTCCAGTGTGCTGGGATTAAAGGCGTGTGCCACCAAGCCTAGCTCTTTCCACTTTTATGTGTGTTCTGGTGATCAAATGCAGGTCACTGGGTTTGTGTCACGAGGAGGTGGCAAATACCTGCTGAGCATTTTATTTAGTCTCTGTGCATATGTTTAAGTGTGGGTGTGTGTGCCATGGCATGAGAGTGCATCTATTTCTCAATCTCGTCCCCGTTCCCTCTTTCCCTCTATCCCAACTCATCTCCTCCTCCCCCTTCCTCCTCCTCTTCTTTTTCCCCTTCCCTTTCATAATCTATTAGTTCAGGGTCCTTCCGCCTCAGCCTCCCAAATGCTGCAATTACAGACATGCTAACACCCCTGGCTAGTACACATTTTTTTGTGGGTTTTTGTTTGTTGCTTTTTTGAGACAGGGTCTCCCTCCAGTCCCAGATGGCCTGGAACTTGCTAGGCAGACCAGGCTGGACTCCAGAGTGTTGGAATTAAAGGTATATGCCACCATGTCCAGCTTATATACTGATTTAAAATCCTATAACTAAACAGCAGGTTTTTCAGGGCTGAGTGGGGGATTCTCTTGATTATATTAGTTGGGTGGAACCATTCCCTGGGTGGGGACCCTGGAGAGCCCAAGAGTGGAGAGAGTAAGCTGAGCACTAGCATGCCTGCATGAATTCATCCGCTCTGCACTGCAGACATGAAGTGACCAGTTGTTCCCTTAACTTCCTGGCAATGAAGGACTGTAACCTGTAAAAGAAACTAGGACACATACTTATGCTGACTAATCAAAGCTGTGCTTACATCCAACTAAACCTAATCAGTCACAAATGTGAAAACAAATCAAGTCTGTCAGTACTCAAATTCCCATATGCAGAAGTAAATTTCTATGTAGGAGCATACTTTATCTTAACTAAAAAAAGTTATTTTTAATCTTTTTAACAAAGGCATCAACTCTCAAGTACCCTCAGTAGATGTGACCCAGGAGACAAGTAAGTCACTAATTTATCTGTATACTTATTTCATTGTTTTTTTCCTTTCACAAACTGTCAGTTGACCAAATCACAGAAGAGGTAACTGAGTATTTCTTTTACTAATGGCAAACCACTCATTTGGGATAAAGTAATTTTTTGAGCACTACAGCAAGAAGTTCAGCCCGAATATTCTCTCTCTCTCTCTCTCTCCCTCCCTCCCTCCCTCAACTTTTAATTATGTTTTTCAATTTTTTTTTTTTTTTGGTCTTTTTGAGACAGGGTCTCCCTGTAGCCCCAGCTGTCCTGGAACTCACTCTGTACACCAGGCTGGCCTTGAACTCACAAAGATCCACCTGCCTCTGCCTCCCAAGTGCTAGGATTAAAGGCATGTGCCACCATGCCTGGCTCAATTTTTTTTTTTTAATGTGGATGAGTCTACTGCCTGCACATGAGTAAGTGCACACATGTCATGCAATGCCCACAGGGGTCAAAAGAGGGCATCAGATCCCTGTAACTGGAGTTACAGACAGTTGTTAGGTGCTGAGAATCAAACCTGGGTCCTCTGCAAGAGCAGGCAGTGCTCTTAACTGCTGAGCTATCTCTCTAGTCCCCTCAATTTTTTTTTTTTTTGGTCTTTTTTGAGACAGGGTTTACCTGTAGCCCAGGCTGGCCTACACACAGAGATCTGCCTGCCTCTGCCTCCCAAGTGCTGGGATTAAAGGCATGCACCACCATACCTAGAGAGTCCCCTCAAATTTTAAAGTTTATTCTACAGTGTTCAGGATTGAACCCAGGGCCTCAGGCATAATAAATAAGTGCTCTCTTGCTGAGCTACATGCTCAGTTCTAGATATCATTTGACCCAACAAATAATTCTTACAAAATTATTCCAAAATGTAATTATGTATTCTGTTTTACAAATCATTAAATCCCAAAGTATTAAACAATTCATGATACATAACTATCATTGATGTCAATTAGATTTTTTTTCCTGTATCCTAACTTTTGTAAGATCAAAGGAAATCTAAACATTTGCTTTCATTGGGCCCTGGGTTTTCTCTTCAAGGATTTTACCCTGGGCTCTAGTGTGCCAGAGAAGGTGGCTGACTTGCTACCCTGGGCTCTAGTGTGCCAGAGAAGGTGGCTGACTTGCTACCCTGAGGGTTTCTTTGAGCCTCTTTCTGAAACTTACCACTCAGCCTACTAGACACATGAATCTAATGACTGCTGCTACTCTTCATTCCTGGAAATACATGACCTTCTGTGCTCTGACTGAGACAGTCTACACTGCACTAAGTGTGAAGATCAACAGACTAAGCTGGGTGGCCACTTGCTGACCTACTGAGTGGTAGATACATTTAAGAATTATAAAATATAAGAAGAATCTTAATGATAAAAGTGGTAAGAACTCAACCTCCCTATGTTATAGATAAGTAAACCCAGAAGAGTCAGTGACCCCTCCATGGCCACAGGTTGTTGTGTGTCAATAAATAAATGAGTAAATAAATAAAACTGCTAGTTTCTGGTCCAAGTGTTTATTTTCCCTAGTTTCATTAACACGCATTCTACAAAATGCTAATTCAATCTTTGGTTTAATTCAATAAAGTACAAGCTAGTAATACTATTAAGGAAGCCAAATTTCTACCAGGTTAACCTGAATTCAAGTAGGGCCAGCTTTAATCCCAAATACCTGCTTTCTGGACAAATGCTGAACAGGCACTGAGCTCACAGAAGTCCGTCACATGGGCCATAATGGATAGTTTTAGTCAAACTATCCTAAACCTATTAGACAAGTGGAGGTCACCACATTAAACGAATGTGTACCTACCTGTTCCAACCCTTACCACAAAAGGGTTGACCCAAAAAGTGAGTGAAATCCAAGGATAATGGTAAGAAATGGGCTTTTATTAGGCCTAGGAATACTTAATGGTCTGAGAGCAGCAACTGACCTTAACCAATGACATCAGCTCATACAAAAACAAAGTGTTACCTGAGGGTGGTAACCAGTGACTAAAAAAGTATTGTGAGATACACACTTTATCCCAAAAGAGAGATGAGGGTGGGAGTGGGAAAGCACCCTCACAAGGTAGAGAGCAAGGATTCTGGGTACTAGAGAGAAGCCCTAGAATCACTTTGAGGAAATTGCTGAGCATTTGCTTTGCCCCAGTTCTATCCTGTACATATGCACCAACTCTGAGTGTATCATGATAAATACAGGAGGCAGGTTATGTTGTCAAGCTGCTTGCAATCCAATAGGAAAGACAATTTTAAGAAGGTGTCAGGGGATACAGAACAGGAAGAGTACTTTACCTGAGCTTTCCCCAATGTCAGTCGAACTCCTGGTAGAAGGTGCTTGTGAATAACATATCAAAGATAGCCATTAGGAGAGGAGACTCAGATAAGGGAAAGGTCTGTCTCTCCTACACGTGATCTCTTTTTAATAATGAGCTCAAACCACAGTAATGGAATAAGCCTACCAGGCTTGAACACAACTTGCCAAAAATCTTCCTTGCTTTTAGCAAAACGAGGTGATCAAGACAGTAAAGGAAGAGATACAGACAAGGAAAGGGGAAAACTAAATGGCCAGTGAGACGGCTCAGCACCTGCCACCAAGCCTGACCATGAGTTCAACCCCGGGACCCAAAAGGTGAAGCAGAAGGAAACCCACAAATAGAAGAGAAAACCAACTCTCACAAGTTGTCGTCTAACTTCCATACCTGTGCTGTGGTACACACCTGTCCACACACATACACAGATGCAAATTTTTTCATAATAAATATGAAAAAAAGGAAAAAAGACCAAAGGAGAGTGGCCTTCTGAAAACTCACCCAAGGTAAAATGAAAAATTAGGGGCTGGAGAGATGGCCTAGCTGTTAAGAGCACCGACTGCTCTTGCAGAGGACCTGGGTTCGATCCCCAGGACCCACATGGCAGCTGAGAACCGTCTTTAACTCCAGTTCCAGGGGAATCCAACACCCTCTTCTGACCTCCACGGCATTACACGACACGGGTGCACAGACCTGCATGCAGACAGTACATTCATACACATAAAAAATAAATAAATTTTTAAAAAAGAAAAATTATTTCCAGCCTCTTAAAAATTCACTTTTTTGTGGTCAGTTACAATGAAAACCAAACTCTTAGCCAGGTTTGGTAGCTATAATCCCAGCACCAAGAGATTGAGGCAGGAGTTTTGAATGTTTGAGGTCAGCCTGGGCTACATATTTAGATCCTGTTTCAAAAACAAAATAATAAAGACCAATCTCTTCTGCTAAAGACTCATCTACCCTAGAGGGACAAAGGTCTGTATGAGATACATAAACCCATGAAAAAAGAGTGGTAGATTGTAGCTAAGCACTGTGAAGAAAAACAACACAACAGAACAGTACAGTAAGAGGGCAGAGGCTGAGCCTGGTGGTCCAGGCCTGTGATCCCAGCTACTCAAGAGGCTGAGGCAGGAGGATCACAAGTTCCAGGCTAGCATGGATTACAGTGTAAAACCCTGCTTCAAGGGGTGGGGTGGGCCTGGGAATACAGGTAAGTGATAGACTATATACAGTCTTGCAGACAAAAAGACTGGCTTCAATCCTTTTTTTTTTTTTTTTTAATTTTTTTTTTATTATTTATTTTTGTATGTGTATGAATGTATTGTTTGCATGCAGGTCTGTGCACCCGTGTCGTGCAATGCCACGGAGGTCAGAAGAGGGTCTCAGATTCCCCTGGAACTGGAGTTCTCCTGGAATTGGAGTTACAGACGGTTCTTAGCCGCCATGTGGGTGCTGGGGATCGAACCCGGGTCCTCTGCAAGAGCGTCGGTGCTCTTAACCGCTAGGCTATCTCTCCAGCCCCCTCAATCCTTAATATTGAAGGAGGGAGGGAGGGAGGGAGGGAGGGAGACGGAAGAGGAAGATGGTTAACAGAGGAGGGAGAAGAGGCTTCTGAGGAAAAAACTCCTGAATGAGTAGGAACTGAGATCTCATTGGGTAGAGAGAGTATTCTATGCTGAGAAAACAATTAATAATAGAAACAAACAAAAAACAAGCCAGGTGTGGCTGTTCAGGCCTTTAATCCTAGCACTCAAGAGGCAAAGGCAGGTGGATCTCTAAAGTTCAAGGCCAGCCTAGTCTACACAGGGCATTCTAGGCTAGCCAGGGTTACATAGCGAGACTCTGTTTCAAACATCAATAAAAGACAAAACTAAGTACATTCAAATGGGGAGCCACTGAATAATTTTAAGTGGCCATGTGACCCATTTTTTAATCCCCCCCCCCATTATATACAGAAAGACAATGGGACAGAGGCCAGAAAGTGCTATGAGGACCGGGTAAAAGGCTACTATAGTAACTCATAAGGAAAGATGGGATGATTTCAACAGAAAAAAAAAAAAATGCAAGGTTACCAGGTAATTTTTGTGTCTATATGGTCCAGGCTGACCCAGATTCTATCATCTTCCTGCCTTGGCATTTCCGGTGCTGGAATTACAGGCAAAAGAAACACCAATCCCTGCAGTTTTCAGTATTCTTTGTGTGTGCTGACATGTACAGGTCAGAAGACATGCTGGAAGTTGGTTCTCTCCTTCCACCCTGTGGGTTCCGGGAATAAAACTCAAATCGTTGGGCTTGGGGGCAAGTGCCTTTACCTGCTGAGCCATCTAACTGGACTGCCATGATACAGTTTGGAGGTGGGTTGAGGACTTGGAGAAGGATGTAGGAGGAGATAAGAAAAAGGAAGCTTCCAAAAAATGATTCCCAGGTTGCCCGGTTTAAGCAAACTGAGCACCATTTTCTGATGGAAAACAGTAGCAGGGAGGTGGTCTGCCTGAATAATAATAGCTTGGTTAATGGAAAGTCTGAACTCCTTGTAAAATACAAATTTGAGGACTGGGCATGGTGGCCTATCCCTTTACTCCTAGCACTCAGGAGGCAGAGGCAGGTGGATCTCTGTGAGTTCATGGCCAGCCTGGTCTGCAGAGTGAGTTCCAAGCCAGCTGGAGCTACAGAGAGACCCTGCCTCAAAAAGACAAAAAAAAAAAAAAAAAAAAAAAGAGAGAACTCTCAGCATAAGTCATATTTATATCCTTGGAAACAAATGCTATCGTCTAGAAAAAGGATAGAGAAAAGAGATGAGGGCACAGGCCCAAGTCATAGGATGAGGAAGTCACAGAGAGCATCAGAAGTCTAGTCACAAAAAAGACAAAAACAAAACAAAACCCCGCAAAAAAACTGCAGAAAAGTGAGATAACTGGATGTGGTGGAGACACCTGTAACCAGTACTGGAGCTATAGACAGGAAGGTCAGCAGTTAAAGGTAAAGGCTGGAGAGATGAATCAGTGAGTAAAGGTGTTCGCTACTAAGTCTGATGACCTAAGTTCAATTCCCAGAACCTGAAAGCAAAGAACTGATTCCTGCAACATGTCCTCTGACCTCCTCATGCATGAGCATATAAGTAAATCCATGAACAAGTGTTTGAAAAAAAGAACTTAAAAATTATCTTTGACTATGAGGCTATGTAAGATCTGTCTCTAAATTGAAAGAAGCTGGATACTGGTGGTACAACAAACATACACTCCCAGCTTTGAAGGGTGAAGGGGACCTGGGTTCAATGCCAGCCTAGGTTAGAAAGCAAGGTAGGTAGGTAGGAAGGAAGGAAGGAAGGAAGGAAGGAAGGAAGGAAGGAAGGAAGGAAGGAAGGAAGGAAGGCCGGCCATGATTTTGAGATTACAGAAACCAAACAGACTAGAATCCAAGAAGGTAAATTCTATGGCAAAAGTTCTGGTAAGAGATCCAGCAAGATGGGGCCTGGTATCCATCAGTTTGGTAACTCACAATTATTGGTGACCCTGGAAAGAACAGTTTCAGGGAATCAAAAGAAAAGGTCAAGCTGACAGGGTTGAAAGATGACTCACTGCTGTAGATCAGCAGCTTCTTCCTGACTTAGCTCTAACTTCCCAGCTCTTAATAAGAAGCGGGTATGGGCTGGAGAGATGGCCTAGCAGTTAAGAGCGCCGACCGCTCTTGCAGAGGACCCGGGTTCGATTCCCAGCACCCACATGGCGGCTGAGAACCGTCTGTAACTCCAATTCCAGGAGAACCCCAGTTCCAGGGGAATCCGACACTCTCTTCTGAACTCCACAGCATTGCATGACACGGGTGCGCAAACCTACATGCAGACAGTACGTTCATACACATAAAAATAAATAAATAAAAAAAAAAATAATAAGAAGTGGGTAAATCATCTTATCTCTCTCCTGCCCTACTAAGCCACCTGCTTTTCCTGCTTCAAACCTTACCTTCCTGTATCTATTCTTACCCTCCAAAATGATCTTTGGAAACAGAGCCTCAGAATACCACCATTCAGTGATCCTCGTCTTTCAGTAAGAGTAGTAGTAGTAGTAGTAGTAGTAGCCTAGGCCCTAGCTCCCTATCACTTCTCTCTAGCCAGGCAGAGGTTCCTCTGGCTTCTCCAATACAACACTTTTGCATCAGGGCTTTTGCAGTGCATGCTTGGTCACTGCATCAGGTCTCTACAATGTTACCAAAATGAATTATTATTATTTACTTTTTTGAGATGGAGTCTTACTCTGTAGCCCTGGCTGCCTGGAATTCCCTGTTTAGGCAAGGCTGGCCTTGAACTCACACAGATCTACCTGCTTCTGCGTTCCAAGTGCTGGGAATAAAGGTGTGCACCACCATGTTCCTGGCCTTAATTTTTGAGACAGGGTCTCACACAGCCCCGGCTGACCTGGAGCTCACTATGTAGCAGAAGAGAACTGTGAACTCTGATCCTCCTGCCTTCACCCCAAGGCCTGACATTAATTATAGGTATGTGCTACCACACTCAATTTATATGATGCTGAAGATCCAACCCAGGGCCCTGTGCATGTTAGGCAAGTACTCTACCAACTGAGCTACATCCCGAGCCCTGATTTGTTGCCTATGCTGGTCTCAAACTTCAGTGATCCTCCTACCTCAGCCTCTTGAGTGCTGGAACTACGAGTGTATGCCACCAAGTTGGAGAGACCAACTGATTCAAGCAATACACTCTTCTCATTCCCCTCTCTCTTTCCTTACTCTGCTCTATCTTCTTCGTGCTAATTACCCTAGTGGTATTTTTCTTGGTTTCTGTCTGCCTTTCACTATCAGAATTTTTTCTTTTTTTAAATTTTTATTTATTTTTTTATGTGTATGAGTGTACTGTCTGCATGAAGGTTGTACAATGCCGTGAAGGTCAGAAGAGGGTGTCAGATTCCCCTGGAACTGGAGTTAAAGACGGTTCTCAGCCGCCATGTGAATGCTGGGGATCCAACCTGGTTCCTCTACAAGAGCAGTCGGCGCTCTTAACCACTAGGCTATCTCTCCAGCCCCCACTATCAGAATTTAGCTTCTTAAAAATTACCTACTTTTACTTGTTACTGACTACCCAGTATACAGGCTGCACAAAAGATGCATGCATTTATTTGCTTTGTGTAACTAAAAAGGCACTTATGCATTACAAATTAATAAACTAGCATTTTAAGTTTGGATACAAATTTCCTACTAGTTAGAATGTGAATATGATAATTAGTAGGTATTAAAAACTCAGATATAAAAACTATCATGTACTCATCCCCTTTAGATATTCAAGGGCCATTTCTATTCCTTCTTTGTTGTAGTCCTGAAGATTGAACCCAGGATCCAGTGCATGCTAGGTAAGTGCTCTACTACTGAGCTACATCTTTAACCCTCTATTCAAATTTCAATAGAAGCTGTTTATCTCTTGGTTTGTAAAACCAAGCTCACTAGACATAAAGAATAATGCAGAGACATGGTGGCAGAGGGTATAGTGACACTGATGAATCACACAGTAAAGACATGTACACATTATATTGGAATAAAGGCAAGTGAGATTTGGTGGTTCTTCCAAATACCATAATCATGTTCTCCTTCTAATCACCAAGAACAGACAAAATCAGTGTCTGCAAACTTCCTTACTCAGGCTATTCTTTAAATGTTAACTTTACAAAAATATTATCTTATATAATTCCAGACAAAATGAGAGCAAATGAAACTTTAGATTTATTTCAATGAAATACAAATCTTAACCATATCTTTGAGATCATGTCTGCATCAGATTACCAGTCACATAGATCATCTATTCATTAACCTATAATACAGACTCTATGGAATCACGGATTCTGGAAAATGTAATATTTACCAAATGAACTAACTTACATTGACTGTATTATTAAGAATGGAAGGAAGCATCAAAACAGGTTAAAATACATATGAATATAAATGCTTGTAAATCTGGCTACATAATGGTATAGAGCATTTTAAAATAATTTTCAAAAAGAACACATGCAGCCAGGTATGTCTATGTGTACATGTGGTTTTTTTTTTAATTTGTTCTTTATGTGTATGAATGTGCTGTCTGCATGCAGATCTGTGCACCCGTGTCATGAAATGCTGAGAGATCAGAAGAGGGCGTCAGATTCCCCTGGAACTGGAGTCAAAGACGGTTCTCATCCCCAGGTGCTGGGGATCAAACCCGGGTCCTCTGCAAAAGCAGTCAGTGCTCTTAAACGCTAGGCCATCTCTCCAGTCCCTGTTTTATTTATGTATTTATGTATTTATGTATTTATGTATTTATGTATTTATGTATTTATTTATTTATTTATTTATTTGAGACAGGGACTCCCTGAGGCCCTAGTTGCAGGGATTAAAGGCATGCACTACCACAGCCAGTCTTTTTTTCCCCCCAGGTCTTACTATAGTCCTGTCTGGCCTGGAACCCACTATGTAGACCAGGATAGCCTCAAACTCAGAGATCCGCTGCCTCTGCCTCTCCAGTGCTGGGATTAAAGATGTGAGCCACCCTGCCTAATAATGCTAATAAGAAGATTGACTTGGAAAGAGAGACAAAATATAAAGGAGGGGTCCAGGGGCTGGAGAGATGGCTCAGTGGTTAAGAGCACTGGCTGTTCTTGCAGCTTCAAATCCCAGAACCAACATAATGGCTAATAACAGTCTATAACTCCAGTTCCAGGGGATCCAACACCCTCTTCTGTCCTCTGTAGGTGTTGCCTAACTTGGGTACACTTACACATGTGCAGGCATAAGACTCATACACATAAGATAAAAATAAAGAAATGAAGTGGGGGTTCGAAACAATAGATGGGGGCTAGGCTCAGAAGCTGTACACCTGCTTAGCAAACAGAAAGCCTTGGCACAATCTTTAGCACAAACAAATATAGTAGGGCCCCACTTTTTGTAAATTTGCATATACATGGAGTTTATAGAAACAGCACCATACAAATATTGACACATTGGCCTCCCCAATCTCCACAGAATTCAAATACAGGGCCTTTAGTTTTCTCTGATACATACTGTCTACATTTTTCACAATGTATATTTTTGTAACTTGAATTCAACAAATTATATTTTAATACATTTTTAGGTTTTACATTTTTAATTTATTTTCAGGTATATTAGTGTTTTGCCTGCATATGTTAAGTGCACCCATGCACAAAATACTTGAAGAGGTCAGAAGAGGGCCTCAGATCCCCCGGAACTGGGGTGACAGACAGCCACTATGTAGGTGCAGGGAACTGAAACTGTTGAGTCATCTCTCTAGCCCCTCAAGTTTTGGGTTTTTTTTTTTTTTTTTTTTTTTTTTGAGACAGGGTCTCCTTGTAGTCCCAAGTCCCAGCTGTCCTAGAACTCACTATGTAGACCAGGCTGGCCTTGAACTCACAGAGATCTGCCTGGCTCTGCCTCCCAAGTACTATGATTAAAGGTGTGAGCCACCACGCCTGGCTAGCCCCTCAATTTTTTTTTTTTTTTTGGTCATCCTTGCACAGGGGCCATGCTAATCTTCTTTGTATCGTTCCAATTTTAGTATACATGCTGCCGAAGTGAGCACACCCCTCAAATTTTAAAAAACCTATTTATTAGTATGTTTTTGTGTGTGCAACCTATATAAATTCTAGTGTGTAAATATCACCACATGCGTGTGTATGTGTGTGTGTGTGTGTGTGTGTGTGTGTGTGCATATGTAAGGCCATAGAACAGACAACCTGTAGGAGTTGGTTGTCTCCTTCTACTATGGGCTCCAAGAATCAAACCCAGGTCATCAGGATTGAACAACAAGTATTTTTACCTACTGAGCCATCTCACCAGCCCTTGATAAACTTTTTTGAGACAGAGCTTCACTGTGTAGCCCCAGCTGGCCTGGAACTCACTATGTGGATCAGGCTGGCTTAAACTCACAGAGATCCTTTTACAGCTGCCTCCTAGGACTGGGATTAAGGTGTGTGCCACCACAGGGGGCCCCTTGATAACCCTTTACAGAGTCACACTGAAGGAATTTAGTAAGGATAGGAACAGAGGTTACTGAATAAACAGAAATATAGAAATAACCCAAGCAGAGGGTTTTTTGCTTGATTGGTTGGTTTTGTTTTGTTCAGTGCTTGGGAATAAACTAGGATTTTATACATGATAGATAAATTCTCTACCACTAAGCCATACTCTCTATTCCAAGAATAGATACCTTAAAAGCTAATCTTTAGGGGCTTGCAAGATGGTTGAGTGGGTAATAGCACTTGCCCTCAACCCTAATGACCTGAATTCAATCCCTAGGACCCACAAGGTAGAAGGAAAGACTAACTTTTTCAAGTTTTTCTCTGACTTCCAGATGAAGGCACATACAAACACAAAGCATCTCTGGCTCAATGGCTCAATAGCTCAATGGTTAAGAATTCTTGTTGAGGCCAAGGTTCCGGTCGCAGCACTCACATTGCAGCTCACAACTGCCTGTAACTCCAGTTCCAGGGGATGGATCAGAGGATCTGACTGGCTTCCACTGCCATTGCCCACGCATGGTATACACACATACAGGCAGGTAAAACATAAAATACACGTCTTTACAAACTTTTAAAGTAAAAGGCAGTCATTAAAAAAAAATGGGATTCTAAAAAAAAAAGAATGCCGGGTGTGGTGGCGCACGCCTTTAATCCTAGCACTTGGGAGGCAGAGGCAGGTGGATCTTTGTGAGTTCAAAGCCAGCCTGGTCTACAGAGTGAGTTCCAGGACAGCTGGGGCTGCAGGGAGACCCTGTCTCAAAAAGACCAAAAAA
>VZQC01002756.1:217588-232605 GCA_009823505.1 Rhizomys pruinosus
AGGCAGAGGCAGGTGAATCTTAGTAAGTTCAAGGCCAGCCTGGTCTACAGAGTGAGTTCCAGGACATCTGGGGCTATAGGAGACCCTGTCTCGAAAAGACCAAAAAATAAAAAAAATAAAAAATAACAAATTAAAAAAAATCATGACAAGACAACTTATAGGAGGAAGAGTTGATTTGGTCTTATGGTTCCAGAGGGATAGATGTCTATCATGGCTAGAAGGCATGGCAGCAGGCTTCAGGCATGGCAGCAGGATCAGGAATATGGGAATTCCCGTCTTGAACCTTACATGTGAAGCAGAGAGAGCAAACTGCAAGTGGCACAAGGCTATGGACTCTTTAAGTCAATTCCTAGTGATGTACTTCTTCTGGTAAGAGTGCATCACCTCCTCAAATATACCACTAACTAGAGGCCAAGTGTTCAACTACTTGAGCTTATAGAGGACATTTCTCACTCAAATCACCGTGTTCTAATCTTTGGACTCCATAGGCTCATGGTCATCTTATAAGGCAAAATACATTTAGTCCAACTTTAAAAGCCCTGTAGTCTTTAGGTGTCTCAACACTATTCAGTAGCACCAAGTTTCTTTTGAGATTTAAAACAATATTTTAAGTGTGAGCTTCTTGAAAAATAAAAGAAATTACATACTTGCAGCATACAACAGCACGGAATATGCATTCCCATTCCAAAATGTAGGAATGGAGGCATACTGAGGAAATACTGGACCAGAGCAAAACTAAAACTAAGCAGGGCAAATCTAAAACCCTGTAGCTCCATGTCCCATGTCTGGGACTTCAGTTCCAAAGGCCTTAGACAGCTATAACCCTCCAGCTTTGCTGTCTATAACATACATCTTTCTCTTGAGCTGGTCCCATTCCTGTATCCAGCTTTCTGTGGCAGATGTCTCATTGCTCTGGCACCTCTAACATCTTGGAATTTCCACTGCAACCCAAGCTTCACTTTCACAGCTTCATGCACTGGCCTCTCAGGGCCTTCTGCAAATACTCCAGGTCTCTGAAACCATGAATAAAGAATCTACAACTTTCTCATTTTTTCTTCTTCTTTTTTTTTCTGACTTTTTGAGACAGGGTCTCCCTGTAGCCCCAGCTGTCCTGGAACTCACTCTGTAGACCAGGCTGGCCTTGAACTCACAAAGATCCGTCTGCCTCTGCCTCCCGAGTGCTAGTATTAAAGGCGTGCGCCACCACGCCCAGCTTCCCTCCACCATTTTCATTCCAGTTAGAAAATAATACAAGCCAGTCCTGACAGTGCAGGCCTATAATCCCAGCTACTGAGGAGGCTAAGGCCAGAAGATTATGAACTCAGGGTTCAAGAGAAAGAGAGAGAGAGAGAGAGAGAGAGAGAGAGAGAGAGAGAGAGAGAGGAGAGATGGAGGAATGGAGAGAAGAACAGAAGGAAGTATGAGGAATTGAGAGAAGGAAGCCAAGATGGATAGCTTGATTCTTCTCAGGGTTATTTATATACTACCTCAACAGCTTTCAAAACTGCCCATCCCTCCCAGTTGTAATAACATCAACTAGAATTGGCTTAAAAGGCAAATTGTAAGGATTAGGTATGTAGACTGGCAGACTGCCTGCCTAACATGTACAACATACTGGGTTCGATCCCCAGCATAGCACAAAACCAGGCATAGTGATGCATGTCTGTAATCCCAGTACTCCAGAGGCAGAGGCAGGAGGATAAGGTATTCAAAGGCATTCCCTATAATGAATTTGAGGCCAGCCTGGGAAACGTAAGACCATGGTCTCAAGAACAAAACAAAAGGCAAATTATCAGGTCTCATCTAAATGAGCTCAATCAAAAACTAAGGTGCTTCTAAGAAGCCCACCACATCACAACTTTATACATACTCAAGTTTAAGACGCACTACTCAATCTCCTGGCTACTCAAAACATGTGCCGCCATCATTTGGTTCCTTGTATTTTTTTTTTAAAAGTCTTTTTGAGACAGGATCTCTCTGTTGCCCCAGCTGTCCTGGAACTCCCTATGTAGACCAGGCTGTCCTTGGACTCACAAAGGTCTGCCTGGCTCTGCCTCCAGAGTGCTGGGATTCAGTGGGTCCTTGTATTTTAACAAACTTTCCAGATGATGCCTAAGTAAAGGGTGAGAAGCACTGACCTCACTCAGGGCCATAAACTATAAGACCAACCCATTCATCTTGTACCCGTCCAAACAGCGTTGGAGTGGCTTCTGGAGATGAAAAATGGTGAGGCTAGCAGAAAGAGCAGCAGTTTTTGATTTCTTTGAATATGAGCCTATCACCAGTCCCATGGGTAAAACATTAACACTTGTGTGTCCAAGTTAGAGCATGTTAGCAGTGCCACAGCTGTGTATGACAGACAGCACCTACCTACATGCAAGCCACCTTGGACATGCATTCCTCAGTTGTCAACTGTTACATCAGAAATTATGTCTTTTAAAATAAGAAGCCAGATGTGGTAGCCCTAGCACATCTGTTATATGGAGGCCAGCCTAGTCTACCCAGTAAGTTCCAAGCCAGCTTGAACTACAAAAATATCTTACCTCAAAACCAACAAAACAGAAACTTTTGGGCTGGCAAGATGGCTCAGGGGGTAAAGGAACTTGCTGCCAAGACTGGCAACCTGGATTTGATCCCCAGGACCCATGTAGTGGAAATAACAAACTCCTCCAAGTTGTCCTCTGACTTCCACATGCACACAGTAGCACGCAGCACACACACACACACACACACTCTCACACACCAAAATGAAAATAATTTCTTTTTTTTTTTTTTGTGTGTGTGTGTGTGTGTGTTGTTGAGACAGGGTCTCCCTTTAGTCCCAGCTGGCTTGGAACTCATTTTTTTAAAAGAGAAGATTTTTATTTAAACTCCATATATAAAAAGTAACAAGACTAGCTAATTCTATATTGTTAATGCTATAATAAAAATCCATCAAAAAATATATGTATAAATAAAAAAAAATAGTGGCAAAAAAAAAAAATCCATCATGTTAAATAATGAGGAAATCCCCGGGTGCTGGGATCAAAGGCAAGTACCACCACACCCAGCTGGCTATTAATTTTATTTTATTTTAATTTTATCTTATTTTATTTTTTCTTTTATTTTTTTTTCTTTTATTTTATGTATAGTGTGCTGCCTGCATGTAAGTGCACCCATGTTGTGCAATGCCCATGGAAGTTAGAAGAGAGCGTCAAATTCCCCTGTAATGGGAGTTACAGATGATTGGCTGCCATGTGGGTTCTAGGAATCGAACCAGGGTCCTCTGCAAAAATAGCCACTACTCATCTAAGTCATGTCTCCAGTCCCTTATTATTTTTTATGAGTATGAGTGTATTGTCATACTTAATGTACAGATGAGGGAACTGGAACAGGGAGAAGTTAATTGACTTATAGATATGATACAGCTCTTAGTGGTGCTATCTGTGGAACTAGGGTATAGCTGAGTGACAGAGTGCTTGCCTAGAGTGTACAAGGGCCTGGGTTCAATCCCCAGAGTTGTCCCCCAAACAAGTATAATCTATTATATGGACCAACGTAATCTACTTCTAACTTCTTGAATCTATTCTTAGCCAGCATGCTTTACTGCATCTCACTACGCAATTAATTTTGGTAACAAAAGACTGAACATGAATATAAGCTATTTTGTATTGAGACACAAATCTTCCAGTTTCTGCCTCTCCACTGCTGGGACCTACAGGTTTGCAACACTAAGCCCAGCAAGAATTTACAGTCTTCAGTTTGTCCTTGCTCTTGGTGGGGGGGGGGTATATATATGTGTGTATGATTGATTGATTGATTGATTGATTCAGGGTCTTGCTATATAGCCCAGGCTGCTAGGATACCTTTGAATTCTTGATCTTCTTAACTTAGCTTTTGGAGTGCTTTGGTAGACTGATGTTGGCCTAACTTCATTTATGACTTTTTCACTTCAGAAGTAGGAATCACATGTATGTACTTTGAATGAAGCATATTAAATTTGCTTTAAAAAAGTATTAGAAAGTATTGGGATTGAACCCAGGGCCTTGCAAATGCTAGGACTGAGCTTGTCTACATCCCTAAAGTTGCTTCTTTTAAAATCTCTCATATTCTGTGTGATCCAGAATCTTAACCAAGTGCCTGTTTGTGCTCTTAAGCAGATATAGAACTTGCCAAGGAGAAATGTAGCCCTGTTTGCAGGAGCTTCTGAACCCTACTCTTTGTGATTACAGTAATCTAGTCCCCCCAAATCAGTGCAAGAATATAATTTGTTTGTTTTAAACTTTAATTTCCAGCCCAGTGACTCAGTGGTAAAATTACTCACATGCAAGGCTGATGATCTGAGGCCTGGGCTTAGATCCTGGAACTCATGTAAAACGTCAAATGTGGTAATGCGTGCACACCTATGATCCCAGCACTCGTATGACGAGGTGGGAACTGGAAACAGGAGAACACTCTGGAAGCAAATGCATAGCAAAGCAGCAGAAACAAGAACAACCTTGCCTCAGAAAAAGGCGGAGGCAGGAAAGGACTTCTGAAAGTCGCTGACTTCCACATATATGCTAATGTGAACACATATGTATACCCACACAGCCTTAATTTCTCTAATAAACTCATATTTATCATAAGCTAAAGCATAAGCATATTCCTTTATTTAGCAATGCAAAAGTATGAACATTCCAAGTGATGAATAAACGCTTGGATTGAAAGGCTTTGAGCTAACTTCCCAAGGGCCCTGTACTGGGTTTAGTAAATCTTAGGTAAACCTCAGATCTGAGCTCATTTCAAACCCAAGAACTGTGTAAAGCCCCCAACCTGGGAATATTATCTGGGGGGAAAAAAATAGCAGCCCCTGTTGTCTCAAACCTTGTCACCAGCACTTACACTGAAATACAAAAATAGCCCTACCTCGCCCCTCCCTTTCCCAATCCACCAACTGTTATAAGTAGCCCAACTGTGTATGAGGACACAATTTCAAATCCCATGAAGAAACTGTCCCCACTTTCATTATTCTTATAAAGAACAATCTGCTCCTAAAATCATTCTCTCATCTTTCATTTTCATGTTGCCTTGGTCGGTCCCAATCTAACATTTTCTAACACCAAGCATTGGTTGAAGAGCCTGAAGTTATGTTAATGTTGAGACAGTGGGTTATTTGAGGAGGATAATCTAACATTGTGATTCCCAAATGAATGCCTCAACACTGTTTGGAATGTTTATTTCTTTTTATCAGTACATAGGTCATGAGTTACTGAAATAGGAGTCTGATATTAAGTAGATTGTCTTATAGTTATATAGTGTTTTTTTATTTTTATTTTTTAATAATAGGTCATAAGTAATGAATACAGGCATCCTTTGTGTAAAACCAATTTGCAAGTAGCTATGCCCAAACTTATACAACCCGAGGCCCCCATTGTCCACCTGGGGGAGCTTATATGTACTATCATGTTGATCAAATAAGAGTCCAGTCTATGTTTGTGTAGTTTCGTAATTCACCCCAATCACAGCCCTTACATTCTACCACGCCCCCTTTTCCGCAGATTGTTCCCTAGGCTTTAGAAAAGGGACACAAGTGGGCGAGAAGCCGAACAGTCTACTTTCTTTGGAGATGTCATTTTGGACTCTGATCAGTTCAGGCTGTTTCCTTTCATGGGTTGGCAGTTTATCCCAAAACAACCTTTTACTCCTACTGATGTAGCATAAGCAGTTAGATATATAGGCATTTAAACAGTACTAATTATTATGGTAGGTTATGTTGGTATAGATACAGATGTTTGGATGGTATGCTAATCCATGGACTATAGCTTTTCTGTAAAAGCTGACAAGGTCTTACTGTGGCTTATAGCATCTCCTAACCACTAGAGGACTTAAGCTTGTAGCATCAGCCCTGAATTATTCCTCCAAGGAGAGAGCTAATAGCCAATTAGATTTGGGATATAAAGACATTTGGCTGCCACTGCTGCACAGTATTTCCAGGTAGGTGAGGTGTAGCTGGTGCTGATGGAGGAGTCTTGCTTGTCTCAAGAAGACCAATATTTGCTTTGTTGATTTAGTGGCCTTTGGTAACACTCTCTGGCATTCCAGAGGCCATCTGTACACTTGCAGGTGTGGTCTCAATATATCTTTCCCATGCTTACACCAGGTCTTTGACAGCAGGGCCTTACCGCCTGTCTTCTTGCAGATATCCCAGTTTTCTGGCAAAAAGCTTTTATCTTTTTGGGGGGAAGGGGGCTTGGATCCCCTAGCCAACATCTCCGTGGCTGAATAATCCATTTCTGATAACAGAGCTCTCCTGTATTAATATATTTTACTCAATTACCCAGCTTATATAAACTTTAGTATTATATTTGGCTCTGAATAGAGAATTATCCTTTCACAGTTCCTATGACTATCAGTCAGTTAAAGAAGGCAACTATATTGCTTTTTTTTAAATCTTATTTATTTCTGTATGTGTATGAATGTACTGTCTGCATGCAGGTTTGTGCACCTGTGTCGTGCAATGCCGCAGAGGTCAGAAGAGGGTCTCGGATTCCCCTGGAACTTGAGTTCTCCTGGAATTGGAGTTTCAGATGGTTCTTGGCCGCCATGTGGGTGCTGGGGATCAAACCCGGGTCCTCTGTAAGAGCAGTTGTGCTCTTAACTGCTAGGCCATCTCTCCAGCCCCCTATTTCGCTTTTATAAGAGATTACCTCTATAATAGTCAGCTCTAATTTACATTTAGGGAACTTTGGGGTTAATGGATACAAATATTCTCTACAATGTTTGTGTTGTACAGTATCAACTTGTAACATTTTCTTCTACCCTTAGGATAATCTAACTAAAGGAATTAAGTGGGGCTGGAGAGATGGCCTAGTTAAGAGCGCCGACTGCTCTTACAGAGGACCCGGGTTCGATCCCCGGCACTCACATGGCAGCCGAGAACCGTCTGAAACTCCAATTCCAGGAGAACTCCAGTTCCAGGGGAATCCGACACCCTCTTCTGACCTCCGCGGCACTGCATGACACAGGTGCAGAAACCTGCATGCTAGACAGTACATTCATACACATATAGAAATAAATAAAATTTTTTAAAAAAGGAACTAAGTTAGCTTCCCAAATAAACAACACACGGGAAATGATAAACTGCTTGAGTAAATTTAATGCAGAAAAGTTGGCCCAGCTAAACATTAAAAGGAAGAAAAGCCTCAGACTGCTACAGGCATCAAACATCTCTGTGGACCCTAACTGTAACAACTATTTATAATGTGTCCTAATGAACTTTACCTTTCAGGTGCCGCAAAGTTTTAATATAAGAGACTTCCTTACCTCCCTTTCATAGAACAAAGAAAAACATGATGGTAATGAAGTCATTCCCTAAATGTAAATATAGAGTGTTTTTAATGGTAGGTCAAACTAGGAAACTATTGGGGCTGGAGAGATGGCCTAGTGGTTAAGAGCTCCGAATGCTCTTGTAGAGGACCCGGGTTCGATCCCCAGCACCCATATGGTGGCTGAGAACCGTCTTCAACTCCAGTTCCAGGGGAATCCGACGCCCTCTTCTGACCTCCATGGCATTGCACGACATGGGTGCACAAACCTACATGCAGACAGTACATTCGTACACATAAAAATAAATAAATAAAATTTTAAAAATTAAAAAAACAAAACAAAACTAGGAAACTATTTAGAAAATGTTCTGTGGAAATGTGAAATTTTAAGGTCTAATTCAGGTATCTATTTATAAACTTAGAAAAAATATAGACTTTTAGGAAAAAACTTGATCTTTTTCTCCTATTTTGCTCAGGAAAAATGAACTCTCTGCCTTTCAGAATGACTAGACAATGTGGAACTAATTCACAGAAGGAAGACCTTTTTTCTGTACAGGAAGACTAAGAACTGATTAATTCACACAATTGAGAAGAATAACTAGAGAATGTAGACACTGGTTTGAGTTTCTTAATAAACTTAACCTAGTAATGTTTGCAGTTTTTTGTTTTTTTTTTTTTTGTTTTTTTTTTGGTCTTTTCGAGACAGGGTCTCCCTGTAGTCCCAGCTGTCCTGGAACTTACTCTGTAGACCAGGCTGGCCTTGAACTCACAAAGATCCACCTGCCTCTGCCTCCCAAGTGCTAGGATTAAAGGCGTGCGCCACCACGCCCGGCTTGTTTGCAGTCTCTTAAGAAAGATGTTGTTGACTTTAATAATAGCAAGGGTATGACTTAAGAACTCATGTGGCCTTGTTATCTAAGATTTCTTTTAAAAAACTGCATATGTTGGGAACATTTAGAATTATTACTGACTGTGTACAATGAAATTTTCAAGCTTTATGTGAAAGCTACCATTATGTGCTAAAAGAAAAAATGTCCAAATCCATGAACCAGTATGCAACAGGTCCACAACTTTCATTTCTTTTCTTTTTTGGGGGGGTCTTTTTGAGACAGGGTCTCCCCTTAGTCCCAGCTGGCCTGGAGCTCGCTTTGTAGACCAGACTGGCCTTGAACTCACAGAGATCCGGCTGCCTCCGCCTATCGAGTGCTGGGATTAAAGGCCTGTGCCACCACACCCAGCCCAAAAGCTTCGATTTCTTTTTAATATTATTTTTTTAGGTGTATGAGTGTACTGTCTGCATGTAGGTAGGTGCACCTGTGTCGTGCAATCCTGCAGAGGTCGGAAGAGGGTGTCAGATTCCCCTGGAACTGAAAAGTCAGTTCTTAGCCGCCATGTGGGTGCTAGGAATTGAACCTGAGTCCTCTGCAGGAGCAGTCGGTGCTCTTAACGACTGAGCCCTCTCTCCAGCCCCAAGCTTTGATTTCTTAAAACAAATTTCTGTGCAACGCTGTGCTGAGATAAAAAGTCATATTAGTGAGAGCACCTGGCTTACAGGTGTAATGTGTCCTCCTGCAAAGTAAACCTCTGAAGTCAGAATTTGATCTGGAATATTCAGATAATACAGTACATATTTTGAGTTTTAAGTTTTGGTAGAATAAAATCTTAAAAAAAAAAAAAAAAGAATTCTGAGTTGGGTGTGGTGGCACATGCCTGTAATCTCAGCTCCTGGGAAGCAGAAGCAGGAAGAATGGGAGTTCAAGACCAGCCTTGGCTATATATCAAGTATGAGGCCAGCCTGGACTATATGAGACCTTGTCCTGCTTTCTCTCCCAAATAATAATTCTGATTTTTAGCTTAATTGACAAGACTATCTGTGTGTGCCATGCAGATACTCAAGCATGTTCATGTCTATGGAGGCCAGAGGCTGATGTTGGCTATCTTCCTCTATAACTCTCTACCTTATATTTTCAGACAGGGACCCTCTGATTCCTGCCTCCCCAGTGCTGGGTTATAGGTGTGCTCCTGCTCACCTTTTACATGGGTGCTACAAGTGTGAACTCGGGTCCTTATGATAGCTTGCACAGAAAGCCCTTGATTTTATTGTTTTTGAGATAGGGTCTCACTGGACAGCCAAGGTTGGCTTCAAACTCATGTCTTCCTGCCTCTGCCTCTCCAGTGCTGGGATTATAGGCATATACTACCACCAGTACTTGCTGACAATTATTTACATTTTTTGGGGGGGGGGTCCTTTTTGAGACAGGGTCTCCCTTTAGTCCCAGCTGGCCTGGAACTTGCTCTGTACACCAGGCTGGCCTTGAACGCACAAAGATCCACCTGCCTCTGCCTCCAGAGTTCTAGGATAAAAGGCATGCACCACCATGCCCGGCTTTACTTTTTTTTTTTTTCAATTAGGGAATTGGGTATAGTGGTGCAGGCCTTTAATCCCAGCACTCAGAGTCAGAAGCAGGCAGAGCTCTGTGAGTTCCAGGCCAGACTGGTTTTATAGCAAGTTATAGGGCAGGGGCTACAGGGAGACCCTGTCTCAAAAAGACACCCCCCCAAAAATCCCTGAGACATTATGAGACTTTGTCTCGAAAATCCAAAACAGACAGAAAAAAAACTGGGGCCACCAAGATGGCTTAGCAGATAAAGGACCTACCACAGCCTAAAGACCTGTTTGATCTCGACTCCACATGGTGAAAGGAAAGAATGACTCCCACAAGTTGTCCTCTGACCTACACATTCATGGTGTGGTGCACTAAAGTATACACAAATGGACAAATAAATAAAATGTGATAAAAATTTAAGTTTTTATTGTGTATCTGGGTCCATAATCTTCACAGTGTGTGCACACGATCACGTTTGTGTGTGTGTGTGTGTGTGTGTGTGTGTGTGTGTGTAATTAGAGAACACCCCTGCAGAGTTGGTTCTCTTCTTCTACTTTTAAATGGGTTTGGAGGATTGAACTCAGGTAGCCAGGCTTGTTGGCACTGTCTACCTGCTAAGCCATCTTGCCAGCTCTGGAGGT
Source organism: Rhizomys pruinosus (assembly GCA_009823505.1). NCBI lineage: Eukaryota > Metazoa > Chordata > Mammalia > Rodentia > Spalacidae > Rhizomys > Rhizomys pruinosus. The sequence continues at coordinate 227,903 of VZQC01002756.1, forward strand.
GATCTTAACAGACAAATTTGGACCTGTTGGAGAAGTTTAAAAGTGGGTAGGATGGAGGTAGAAATCAACTATCATAGCAGAATTATTTATTTATTTGTTTGTTTGTTTGTACCTGTGTGCACCCATGTTAAGAGTGGGAGGCAAGGCAGCACATGCCTTTAATCCCAGCACTAGGGAGGCAGGCAGATCTTTGTGAGTTCAAGGCCATCCTGGTCTATACAGTGAGTTCCAAGCCAGCTGGGGCTACAGGGAGATCCTGTCTCAAAAAGGCACACAGAAGCTGGGCATGGTGGCGCATGCCTTTAATCTTAGCACTTGGGAGGCAGAGGCAGGCGGATCTCTGTGAGTTCAAGGCGAGCCTGGTCTACAGAGCGAGTTCGAGGCTAGCTGGGGTTACAGGGAGACCCTGTCTCGAAAAGACAAAAAAAAAAAAAAAAAAAAGCCAGAGAGAGAGAGAGAGAAAGATAGCATGCCTATGAGTCCCAAGTTTGGAACCCAGGTTGCCAGCCCTTGTGGCAGGTGCCTTTACCCACTGGGCCATCTCGCTGACCTCATACTAGAGTGCTTTAATACTATATTTGAGATGTAAAGATAGCTCCTTCTGACATAAAGTTATTTAGTAGATTATTATTTTTCTTAAAGCTATGTAATTAGGGTCTGGGGAGATGGGTCAGTGGCTAAGAGGACTGGCTGCTCTTGCAGACAACCCAGGATCAGTTCCTAGCACCCATGTGGTGGCTAACAACTGTCTGTAATTAAAGTTCCAGGGGATCTGATACCTCTTCTCACCTCAGCAGGCATTGCACAACACCAGTACACTTCTAGTACACTTCCATACATACAAGCAATATACTTGTATACATTAAAAAAAAAAAACAAAAAAACAAAAAAACCAGGGGCTAAAGAGATGGCTTAGCGGTTAAGAGCACCAACTGCTCTTGCAGAGAGCAGCACCCACATGGTGGCTAAGAATGGTCTTTAACTCCAGTTCCAGGGGAATCTGACGCCCTCTTCTGACCTCCACAGCATTGCACGACACAGGTGCACAAACCTACATGCAGACAGTACACTCATACACATAAGAAATAATAAATTAAAAAAAACAAGGGGCTGGAGAATTCTCTAGTTCCACAGATAATACCACTAAGAGCTACACCATATCTACAAGTTATTTAGCCTTTCCATGCTCCAGTTTCCTCATCTGTATACCAAATGTGACAGGAGTATATACCTTAGAGGATCAATAAGAATTAACCCATATAAGTTACTTACAATACAGCCTCACATAATATGAGTACAGTATAATTGTCTAATGCTGTCTAGAAATTTAAAAATAAGCTAAGTATGGTGGCTTAAGCCTATAATTCTAGCATGAAGTGAGCTGAGGCAGGAGGCTGTTTGTATTCCACGAGCTGGGGAGGTGGACAGAGGCACATCTCTGGGACTTGCCAGTATGGGGCCAGCCAGCCCAGCTTAATGTGCAAGGCCGAGGCCAATAAAAGACACTGTCTCAAAAAACAAGGTAGATGGCACCTAAGGAATGATATCCAAGGCTCATCTCTGGCTTATACACGCACACACACACACACACACACACACACACACACACACACACACAATAAGGAATAGACCCTTATGTACTTTTAGATCTCATAAAATTTAGTGTCTTGCTCTTTAAGCTTTAGAGAGGTTTATTTTGGTTGGTGGTACTGGAGGCTGAAAGTTGAGGGCCTATATTCAGTTATAGCCTTCTTGCTGGCAGAGTCTCAAAGTGGCTCAGAGCATCATCGGGTTAGAGACACAAAGTATGAATGTGCCAATACCAACTTTTCCAAGGGTTATTTGAGCAAGATTTTACTGGGAATTGAACCTATGACTTCACACATGCTGGGGAAGTACTCTACTAACTACCAACTGAGCTATATCCCTAACCCTGGACATGATCTTTTTAATGGGCTATCAAGTAATATTGTGTGAAAATAAGTTTAAGGCAGATTTCCTTAAAAACACAGCAAAAATCATGCTTTGAAAGCAAGAATAAAAGTCCAACTCTTTAACCCCACACCCTCATACCCCCTCAAAGCTTCCTGTGAAAAAAAAAAAAAAAAAAAAAAAGGCCAACTCTATACTTGCCTCCTGGGAATAAAAAGGGCCAACTTACTGCTGCAGGTTTCCATGAGATACATGCTACCAGTCCGTACACCATAGATGTCGCATCCTATTATGGGACATACAGGTCATTTTACCCCACCCTAAGTAAGACTACTATGATCCACTATGTTTCGTTTTTTTGGTTTTGAAACAGGTTCTCATGTAGACCAGGCTAGCCTCAAACTCCTTGCATAGTCAAGGATGACCTTGAACTTCTGATCCTCCAGGTTCTACTTTCCAGTACATCCCAGTGGAACCTGGATGTGGCAGTACATCCAGGTTCCACTGGGATGTACTGCCACATCCAGTTTATAAGATGCTTTTCTTTTTTAAAGGTAATTTGTTTGAGTTCAAGGCCAGCCTGGTCTACAGAGTGAGTTCCAGCTGGGGCTACAGGGAGACCCTGTCTCAAAAAGACAAAAAAAAAAAAAAAAAGGTAATTTGTTTGAGACATGACAAATAACATACTGAGAAAACACAGGCTGGGCATGGTAGTGCTTGCTTATAATCCCAGTACTAAGGAGGCTTAGGTAGAAGGACTCAGAATTCAAAGCCAGTCTGGGCTACCCAGTGAGAACCTAGGAAGAAGAGAAGGAAAGATGAGGGGAAAGAGGAGTGAAGGGGAGGTGAGGAGGAGGAGGAGGAGGAGGAGGAGGAGGAGGAGGAGGAGGAGGAAGAGGAGGAAGAGAAGGACAAGGAAAAGCAAGAAGAGGAAGAAGAGGAAGAGGGGGAAAAGGAAGAGGAGAAAGAAGAGGAAGAGGAGGAAGAGGAGGAAGAGGAGGAGGAGGAGGAGAAAGAGGAGGAGAAGGAGTAGGAGAAGGAGGAGGAGGAGGAGGAGGAGGAGGAGGAGGAGGAAGAGGAGGAAGAGAAGGACAAGGAAAAGCAAGAAGAGGAAGAAGAGGAAGAGGGGGAAAAGGAAGAGGAGAAAGAAGAGGAAGAGGAGGAAGAGGAGGAAGAGGAGGAGGAGGAGGAGGAAGGGAAGAAGGGAGGGAAGGAAAAACCAAAAAGAAAACAATTTTCACTAAAAAGAGTGCCAACAAAACTTAGAAAGATATTGTGGAATTGAACAGTTGATTTAAAAGCTTGTAACAGGATAGGTGAAATGGCTCACTGGGCAAAAAGGTACTTTCCCATCTAAGCCTGGCAACTTGGGCTTGATCCCTGGAACCTACATGGTGGAAGGGAAGAACTGACTCCTCCAAGTTGTCTCTGGCCACCACTCCAGTTTGCACATACATATGCAAAATAAATAAATGTTTTCTAAAAAAGAACATATAATTAGGGGCTAAGGATAATAGCTCAGTTAGTAGAGCACTTGCCTGGTATGCATGAAGCCCTAACCCTGCCATAGTGATATACTTCTATAATCTGTATAGTGTATAATCTGTATAGGGATACACTTCTATAATCTTAGCACTCAGGAGGCAGAGGCAAAAGGATCAGAAGTTCAAGGTCATTTTATTTTTTTTACTTTAAAAAAAATTTATTTTTATTTTTATGTGCATCAGTGTTGTGCCTGCATGTATATAAGTGCGCCCACGTTGTACAATGCCCAAGGAAGACAGAAGGGCATCAGATCCCCTGGAACTGGAGTTATAGACAGTTGTTAGCCACCATGTGGTACTGGGATTTGAACCTGGGTCCTCTGCAAGAACAGCCAGTTTTCTTAATGGCTAAGCTATCTCCCCAGCCCCCAGAGGTTCAAGGTCATTTCCAATTACATAGTAAGTTGGAGGCAAGCCTAGGCTACATGAGTTTCTGTCTCAAAAAAAAAAAGTAGGGGCTGGAGAGATGGCCTAGCGGTTAAGAGCACCGACTGCTCTTGCAGAGGACCCAGGTTCGATCCCCAGCACCCACATGGCGGCTAAGAACCGTCTGTAACTCCAGTTCCAGGAGAACTCCAGCTCCACGGGAATCCGAGACCCTCTTCTGACCTCCGTGGCATTGCACGACACGGGTGCACAAACTTACATGCAGACAGTACATTCATCCACATACGAATTTAAATAAAAAAAAAAAAAGTAGACAAGAAAAGAAATTTGATTAATTTAATACAAATAATTTAAACACATATCCCAGATTTTTTTTTTCCCTAGTGATAGCAACTGAAAATCAATGTAGCAGAAATGTCTATAGGGGCTGGAGAGATGGCTCAGCAGTTAAGAGCACCGACTGCTCTTGCAGAGAACCCGAGTTCAATTCCCAGCATCCACATGGTGGCTAAGAACTGTCTTTAAAGCAGGGCATGATGCTGCACACCTTTAATCCTAGCACTCAGGAGGCAGAGGCAGGTGGATCTCTGTGAGTTCAAGGCCAGTCTGGTCTACAGAGTGAGTTCCAGGCCAGCTGGGGCTATAGGGAGACCCTGTCTCAAAAAAAAAAAAAAAAAAGTCTATCATTTCTACTAAAAAACAAAAACGAACACAACAAACAAACAAACACCCCTGAAAGTCAGGCTTAGTGGTAAAAGGCTATATTCCCAGCACTTAGGAGGCTGGAACAGAAAGACCACAAGTTCAAAGCCTACCTGGATGGCACAGTGAGACTCTGTC
>VZQC01002756.1:233637-247201 GCA_009823505.1 Rhizomys pruinosus
AAAAAAAAAAAAAAAAAAAAGATATGTATTTAGCTTTCTAGAACAATTAGTCATTATGGAAATACAAACATAAAGGAAAACAGACCCAAATTTCTAAAGTACTTTTTGGTTACAATTAGAGACTAGAAAAAAGTTCAGGCCCAATCTTGTGCTTTTTAAAATTTAAAGTATCTTTCAAGTAGTAGATTTAGAATTATGAAATGTATTCACTTAAACACATTCCCATTTACATTACCAGCAACACTCCATTATCTACTTTTGGGTGTTGTCTCCGATAATTTTTAATCCCCCTCTGACTTTTCCTTACCAACAAGTACTAAGATATCATCTTTACCCTGCCTGCCCCCATTGCTTGGTTGTGCATAGGGAATTATAATTACAGTGATCCCACTTTTTAGAGCATCTGCAAAGCACAAAGCTTCTTTGTATGATTTCGGGAAGGGTGTGCTTTCCAGGCTCCACAGGAAGGAGGAGCGGCAGCAACAGAGGAAGACGCCGATCTGCTATGGTGGCCTTTGGTTTGGGCTTGACATTGTTTGTGAACATTCCTTTTCTTTCTTTTTTAAAGATTTTGTTTTAATTATGGGGGGGTTATGTACACATGAGTAGAGCTGTCTAAGGGACCTGAAGTGAGGTGTCAGATCCCCTGAAGCTGTAGTTACAGGCTCCTCTGGGCCACCCAACATGGGTGCTGGGAATCAAATTCTGGTCCTCTCTAAAAGCAGTATGCTCTTTTAACAGCTAAGGAGATCCCCCCCCCCCCACCTCACCTTTTCCCTTTTGAGATAAAGTGCTGCTAGGTAGTTCTGGCTGACCTGGTTCTCCCTATATAGTCTAGGCAGAGGCCATCCTGACAGACGACTTCAATCAATCACTAAGCCCAGAAGGCCAGGCAGCAGAAAGAATCAAGGGAGCAAAAGCAAGCCACTGTTCTGACATGCACCCTTCAGTGCTATGCTGTTCTCAGAATCCCAGGTAGCAGTGTGTGTCACTCCAATGAACCAGTGCTTAATATGGGCATTGCTGTCATCACTGGGAGACACTCAGATATGTACTCAGGTAGCAACAGATATCTGTGACCAAAACAAATCTAGCTTTTAAGCAAATAATCTAAAAGCCAAAGAATAGTATTTTTTTTTTTTTTTTTTGGTGTTTTCAAGACAGGGTCTCGCTGTGGCCCCAGCTGTCCTGGAACTCACACTGTAGACCAGGCTAGCCTTGAACTCACAAAGATCCGCCTGCCCTTGCCTCCCTGAGTGCTAGGATTAAAGGCATGTGCCACCACGCCCGGCTTGGAATAGTATTTTGTTAATTATGGTAGTCTCAACTATATTTGCAAAGGTGATTATATTTTGTTTGTTTTTGACACAGAGTCTCCCTGAGGCCCCAGCTGGCCTAGAACTCCCTATGTAGACCATCCCAAGTGCTGGGGTTAAAGGCGTGGACCACCAGACTCAGCTTGCAAAGGTGATTATGAAATGAGTATCTCTTTTACTTTCAGCCTACCCAACTTCAGTCTAATCTAAGAAACTGCTCACTCTGACAATAAAAACAATTTTTTTTTAATTTTATTTATTTATTTTGTATGTGTATGAATGTACTGTCTTCATGTAGGTTTGTGCACCTGTGTCATGCAATGCCACGGAGGTCAGAAGAGGACGTTGGATTCCCCTGGAACTGGAGTTAAAGACGGTTCTCAGCCACCATGTGGGTGCTGGGGATCGAACCCGGGTCCTCTGCAAGAGCAGTCAGCGCTCTTAACCGCTAGGCTATCTCTCCAGCCCCAATAAAAACAAATTTTAACAGGAAGAAGCTCAGCAAGTTCCATCAAGAGGTGCTAGTACAGAACGAGACGTGGACCTTTTCTTCAACTCAAGGAACACACCAAGAAACACTAATACAATATATTTCTTCCTCTTATTATTTCTTCCCTCCATTTTTTTCAACTAAATAAAATTATATGCATGAAAACTCACAATCTTTCAGTTTGATCTCTGCACATATTTTACCACAAAGGTAGAAAATGCAGTCATAGCCTTCTACATCATGAAAGCCTTATCTTCTACACCTGCCCAACATCACTTCAGCTTCTGTTCTACCCAAGAATAGCACTATGTATTTTAAGAAAAACAAACAAGAGGGGCTGGAGAGATGGCCTAGCGGTTAAGAGCACCGACTGCTCTTGCAGAGGACCTGGGTTCCATCCCCAGCGCCCACATGGCGGCTGAGAACCGTCTTTAACTCCAGTTCCAGGGGAATCTGACACCCTCTTCTGACCTCCTCAGCATTGCACAACACAGGTGCACAAACCTACATGCAGACAGTACATTCATACACATACAAAATAAATAAAATATTAAAAAATATTAAAAAAAAAGAAAAACAAACAAGAAATTAAACCACTTTGGATCAGGTCTATAGGTAAGATCTGTTTATCCTCCTGTGGGGGCACAAGCCCACTTTTTTAGACATTTTTAGTTTTATTTATGTGTAACCTCTTCAAAAAATTCCTTGAAGACATCAGCAAAAGCACAATGGAATTCTCTACCACCTCAATCATATTTTTAAATAATAAAAGACAAGAGAACCCACTTCCAATGCGTCTTTGAGCCATCCAGACTATCACTTGACCAGACAACTGTTCTAAAAAACACTGCCATAATTTTCTAGAGCAGGGGGAAGCCCAGACTCATCCTCTGTGGTGCTCCTTCCTCTCTCCAAGAAAAAAACCAAACAGCAGGAAGTGTAAACAACCACTTAATGGAAAATACAAATGGGTAAATATTTTTTAAATTGGCTAAAATGCCTCAGGTCTTTGGAAATTCAGGAATGCTAGTATGTAGGGAGGAATGGAAAGCAGTTACATTTCCCCCAAAGAATAAAAGAACAAATGAGGCCCACAGCTCCTTTCTCTCCCTCACTCACTAGACACTTGTCATTTTCACTGATTTCTCTCATCCTGGTTTTCCGTAAATAATGCCATTTCCTAACTTATTTTATATGTATTATGTATTCCTTCACAAAATAATTTACTATGTTAAGCTGCATTCTTCAGTTCATGCTCACATAGGTAAAAAGCCAGGATTGGGGGCTGGAGAGATGGCCTAGCGGTTAAGAGCGCCGACTGCTCTTGCAGAGGACCCAGGTTCGATCCCCAGCACCCACATGGCGGCTGAGAACCGTCTGTAACTCCAATTCCAGGAGAACTCCAGTTCCAGGGGAATCTGACCTCCGCAGCATTGCGTGACACGGCTGCACAGACCTGCATACAGGCAATACATTCATACACATAAATAAATAAATAAAAATTAAAAAAAAACAGGATTGGACCCTACCCATGAAAGGTTCATATGGAAGGGTGAAGATATATCTTGGTGGTGGGGTGCTCATTTGGTATTCAAGACCTTAGGTAGAATCCCCAGTAATGCTGGGGGGGCGGGGGGGATGGATATAGCTCAGTTGGTACAGTACTTGCCTAGCATAAACAAAGTCCCTGGGTTTGATCCCCAGCACTAAGTAAAATCAGAACTATAATCCCAACATTTAAGTGGTAGAGACAGGAGGATCAGAAGTTAATGCCCCTACAGCAAGTTTGAGGCCTGCCTGAGATATGAGACCCTGTTTCAAAAAAGGAAGCAAAGAATAAAAATTCATGTACAGAATTAGAGTGCCAAATTCAGCATGAAGTGACCTTTCATCACAGAGCCACAGTAAACATGGATGACACAGTTACTGCTAAGAGTCAAAGGCTCAAAACTGGTAGGCCTCACTGTGAGGATGAGGAACAAGTGAAGCCATACAGTTCCACAGAGGCATTCTTCTTCATGTAGTTCCACACGAGACACTCTTCTTTAAAAAGGGGGTAGGAGAAGTGAAGGCATGGCTCAGTGCTGAAGAGCACCAGCTGCTCTTGCAGAAGATCCAGGTTCAGTTCCTAACACCCACATAGAGGCTAACAACCGTCTGTAACTCCAGTTCCAGGAGATCCAATGCCCTCTTTTCACCTCTACAGGCACCGCATGATATGGTGTACTGGCATGCATGACATGCTGTACTGGCATGCATAACATGGTGGACTGGCATGCATGCATAACATGGTGGACTGGCATACATGCAAGCAAAGCACTCACATGCATAACATAAAAATAAAAAAACAGGGGCTAGAGAGAGGGCTCAGTGGTTAAAAGTGCCGACTGCTCTTGTAGAGGACCCAGGTTCTATCCCCAGCACCCACATTGGCTGAGAATCATCTTTAACTCCAGTTCCAGGGGAATCCGACGCCCTCTTCTGACCTCCACGGCATTGCACGACACAGGTGCATAGACCTACATGCAGAAAGTACATTCATACACATAAAAAAAATAAATAAAATATTAAAAAATATTAAAAAAAAAGAAAAACAAACAAGAAATTAAACCACTTTGGATCAGGTCTATAGGTAAGATCTGTTTATCCTCCTGTGGGGGCACAAGCCCACTTTTTTAGACATTTTTAGTTTTATTTATGTGTAACCTCTTCAAAAAATTCCTTGAAGACATCAGCAAAAGCACAATGGAATTCTCTACCACCTCAATCATATTTTTAAATAATAAAAGACAAGAGAACCCACTTCCAATGCGTCTTTGAGCCATCCAGACTATCACTTGACCAGACAACTGTTCTAAAAAACACTGCCATAATTTTCTAGAGCAGGGGGAAGCCCAGACTCATCCTCTGTGGTGCTCCTTCCTCTCTCCAAGAAAAAAACCAAACAGCAGGAAGTGTAAACAACCACTTAATGGAAAATACAAATGGGTAAATATTTTTTAAATTGGCTAAAATGCCTCAGGTCTTTGGAAATTCAGGAATGCTAGTATGTAGGGAGGAATGGAAAGCAGTTACATTTCCCCCAAAGAATAAAAGAACAAATGAGGCCCACAGCTCCTTTCTCTCCCTCACTCACTAGACACTTGTCATTTTCACTGATTTCTCTCATCCTGGTTTTCCGTAAATAATGCCATTTCCTAACTTATTTTATATGTATTATGTATTCCTTCACAAAATAATTTACTATGTTAAGCTGCATTCTTCAGTTCATGCTCACATAGGTAAAAAGCCAGGATTGGGGGCTGGAGAGATGGCCTAGCGGTTAAGAGCGCCGACTGCTCTTGCAGAGGACCCAGGTTCGATCCCCAGCACCCACATGGCGGCTGAGAACCGTCTGAAACGCCAATTCCAGGAGAACTCCAGTTCCAGGGGAATCTGAGACCCTCTTCTGACCTCCGCGGCATTGCACGACACGGGTGCACAAGCTTGCATGCCGACAGTACATTCATACACATACAGAAATAAATAAATAAAATTAATAAAAAAAATTAAAAAAAAAAAAAGAAATCTTTGACAGACCTGGGAAAAAAATAACTCAATCAGGNGTGCACGCCTTTAATCCCAGCACTCGAGAGGCAGAGGCAGGTGGATTTCTGTGAGTTCAAGGCCAGCCTGCTCTACAGAGCGAATTCCAGGCCAGCTGGGGCTACAGGGAGACCCTGTCTCGAAAGCACCAAAAACACCAAACACACACACACACACACACACACACACACACAAAACAACAACACAACAAAAAACCCACATCCACCCACCCTCACTAGCCGCTTGAAACAGGTTGCCTTTTTTTTTTTTTAATTTTATTTATTTCCGTATGTGTATGAATGTACTATCTGCATGCAGGTCTGTGTATCCGTGTCGTGCAATGCCGCGGAGGTCAGAAGAGGGTCTCAGATTCCCCTGGAACTGGAGTTCTCCTGGAATTGGAGTTTCAGATGGCTTTCGTCTGCCATGTGGGTACTGGGGATTGAACCCGGGTCCTCTGCAAGAGCGGTCGGCGCTCTTAACCGCTAGGCCATCTCTCCAGCCCAAAACAGGTTGCCTTTTTAAAAAACAATATTTTAGCTGGGCGTGGTTGTGCACGCCTTTAATCCTAGCACTTGTGAGTTCAAGGCCAGCCTGGTCTACAGAGTGAGTTCCAGGACAGCTGGGGCTAAACGGAGACCCTGTCTCAAAAAGACAGACAAATAAATAAATAAATAAATAAATAAATAAATAAATAAATATAAAAAACAATATTTTATTATTTTTATGTGTTTGAGTGTATTGCCTGCGTATGAAAGTGCACCCAAGTTGATGCCCAATGCCTATGGAGGTCAGAAGAAGGCACTGGATTCCCCTGGAACTGGAGTTATTGAGGGTTGTTAGCCGCCAGGTGGGTGCTGGGATTTGAACCCAGGTCCTCTGCAAGAGCAGCCAGTGCTCTTAACTGCTGTGCCATCTTTCCACACCCGCCCAGGTCCCCTTATTCTGAAAGGTATCTATATAGTCCTATATAGCAATCTTGCTTCAGAAGACAAGAAAATGCCATGCCATACCTCTAAAATAGGCTTCCAGAAAGCACCTCAACAAAAACAGACATTTCACAAATTTCATCATCAGAAAGTCTCAGCATCAATATAAATTCTTAAGTGAATCAAGACTAAAGCAAAGTCTAACATCAAAGGAAAAAGGCAAATATGAGCGAAAGGAAATTCTTCCAATGCAAGTGGTTTCCTAAACACCTCGATCTTCAATCATGGTTTTCAAATAGCTGCACCTCAAATGTAGATAAGTCAAAACACTACAGCAATCTTTACCATCTGCAAAGGGATAAACCACTTTTCTCTTAAGAAAAGCCTGTTCAGAACCAAATATAACACTAAAGTCCTTAAACTATGCGCTTAAGCAAAATATATCAATACAGGAGCTCTGATATCAGTAATGGATTATTCCACCAGGGAGATGTTGGCCAGGGGATCTAAGGTCCCACAAAAGGTAAAGGCTCCTTGCCTCTAAACTGGGATACCTGCAAGAAGAGAGGCGATAAGGCCCTGCTGCTGAAGACCTGATTCCAATTCAGTTCAGGCATATTGCTCCCCTTCCCTTCACTCCCCCCCCCACCCCACCGAGTTCATCATATCTGCATGACTGTTCCCCTGCATATCTCTCTCAGTTTTTTTTTTCATTTTTTAGCTATAAGTGATAATCCATAGAGTACAAGCATCCTTCATTTAATAACCAATTGCAGGCTGTTGTGCCCCCAAACCACCCACAGCCCCACTCCAGCGGGGTCAGTGGTTGTATGTTCAATCAGGTGAATTCAAATGAGGGTCCAGACTACAATTGGCTGTAGTTTCACCTTTTGTTCACCCCAATCGCAGCCTTTACATTCTACACACCCCCTCTTCCGCAGATTATTCCCTAGGCTTAAAAAGGGGCACAAGGTGGATAGAAGCAGAACAGGTCCCCCCACACCCCCCTCTCTGGAGCTGTCTGTCCCTTGGAGTCTGGGTAATTTTCTGGCTGTGTTCTCTTTCATGGGCGTGACAGCTTGCCTGTACCAGGAATAACTTTCGATCCGACTAATGAAGCACAAGCAATTAACTATATAGGTATTTAAACAAGCGTTAAAGTGTTATGGTAGGTTACTTTAGTATAGACATATATGTTTAGATGAATGTTGAAGCACGAACTAACATTTGTTCCTTTAAATATGACGGGGTCCTACTGTGGCTTATGATAGTCTCCGAACCTGTGAGGAAATGTAAGCTTGTGGCATCAGCCATGGGTCATTCCTCGCAAGGAGAGGCAATAGTCCAATTAGATTTGGGAATACAGGCCATATGGTGCTTCCTCTGCTGCACATATTTCCAGGCAGGGAGGTGTAGTGGGCTGACGTTGGAGTCTGCGACTCAAGGAGACCCCTATTTGCTTTATTGTGTTAGTGGCCCTTGTAACAACGCTCTGTATTCCAGGGCCATCTGTAACTGCATGTTTGGGTCTCAATGCATTTTTTCCTGTTAACANAAAAAAAAAAAAAAAAAAAAAAGAAAAGCCATGAGGAGGCTGGCAAGATGGCTCATCAGGTTAAAGGTGCTTGCTGCCAGCCTGACAAGCTGAACTTAATCCCTGAAACCCACAGAGAAGAAGAAAATGGTCTCTCCTCAGTTTCCCTCTGGTATCTGCATGTGCACCCCACCACACACTCAGTAAGTAAATGTTGGAAAAAAGAAAAGGGAAAGTCAGACAAGAGGCTCAGAGTGCAGCTCAGCGATACAGAGTCCATGCTTACTAGCATGGGCGCGGGCTTGAGGCCCATCTCCAGTCCCTCCAGTCCAGCCTACCCCCATTTTTTTGGAAACCTTTGGGGAATTACTTTCTTTGCTCAAGCTCTTTTTGTTCTCCCAACTAGAAAATGACATGGTTGACACATGCAGTCGTCCTCTTAAGTAGTGGGCCCTTTAGCTACCAGCCTAAAAGTAAAAACTGACAAACTGAATTAAGATGGGTATGGCTGCTGGGCCTGGTGGCACACACCTTTAATCCCAGCACTCCAGAGTCAGAGGTAGGTACATCTCCATGAGTTCCAGGCCAGTCTAGGCTACACAGTGAGACCTGTCTTTATAAAAAACAAAAACAAAAACAAAAAAAAAACAGGGGCTGGAGAGATAGCCTAGTGGTTGGAGTGCCGACTGTTCTTGCAGAGGACCTGGATTTGATCCCCAGCACCCACATGGCAGCTGAACCATCTTTAACTCCAGTTCCAGGGGAATCTGACACCCTCTGCAGCATTGCACAACATGGGTGCACCAACCTACATGCAGACAGTACACTCATACACATACAAAAATAAATAAAATTTAAAAAAAAAAAACCAGGAATGGTGGTAGATACTGAAAATCCTAGCACTTAGATGAAGGCAAGAAAATCAGGAGTTCAAGGCCAGCCTCAGCTATAGGGAAAACTTGGAAGCCAGCCTGAGCTGCATTAGGCCCTATCTCAAAAAACTAAAAAGATGGCTAGAGATAAGAGCTGGGTAGGGATGTGGTTCAATTGGCAGAATACTTGTCCAGGTTGCACACAGCGCCCAGCATGGCAAACAGAGCCCAGCACGGCACACAGTGGGTGCTGTGGTGTCCAGCAGGGCTATAATCCCAGCACTCAAACCACATGGGAGGTGGAGGCAAGAGGATTAGAAGTTGAAGGTCATCCCTGAACTTCAACATAGCAAGTTTAGGGACAGCCTGGAACACACAAGACTATCTTAGGGGTCTGGGGGTGCGGGTGGGGGGAAGAGACCAGGTATGACTACTGGCATACAAACCTACCCTTATCTTTTGCATGTGTGGTGTGTACGTGTTCACATGCTGGGGTGGGACAACCAGAGGTTGACGATGAATGTCCTCTAGGATCACTCTCCACGCTGGCTCTCTCACTGGGACCTGGCACATTCAGATCTGGCTCACTGCGCTAGCCAGCTGACTCCAGGGGTCCTCTGTATCTCCCAAGCACTGAAACTGCAGGAGGCTGCCTGGCATTTACATGGTGCTGAGGACCTGAACTCTGTCCTCAGACTTCCACGGCAAGCTCTGAACCCACTGATCAATCCTCCCCGGGCGCCTCTCACCACTCTTCTGTACTCCACAAAAGAACTAAGCATTTTGGTGGCCCATTCCTGCACTCAGAAGTTTGAGACAAGAGAATGAAGAGGCAGGCCAGCCTGGGCTACAAGAAAGAAACCTCGTGTCAGAACAAGGTGGGAAGCACCATGTGGGTTCAAATCCAAATCATGTCCAGTCATGGGGCAGGAACAACAAAGCTCTTCCTGAGGAAGAGCCTGGGGAGTAGGCTCTGGCAAAGCTAAAACAGCATGCTGGGCATGGTGGCACACGCCATAGGTCTGAGCACTTGAGAGGGAGAGGAAGGCAGACCTTGAGGCCAGCATGATCAATATACCAAATTCCAAGCCAGCTGAGGTTACAGAGAGACCCTCTCAAACAAGCAAGCAAACAAACAAAAAACAAAAACAAAAGCTTAAACAGCTGTCCTCAAACTTCAGTGGACAGCAGAACTGGATGTCTGGGTTCCTCCTATACCTAGTAAGTCAGAATGTGAAGGAGCCATTCACTCTTTGACAAAGCTCAAGCTGCTAGGTCCACTAGAAAGACTACAGACTGGGAAATCCTCTACACCTATCAGCAGTTCCAAAATAAAAGTCATCTGTGGCAAAACTAGGTTTACAGGTCAGAAAGGTGTGGAAAAGGAATAGCAGCCCGAGTGCCTGGCCGACTGTGTGAGATGTGCCTGTAGCTGCAATTCCATTACTGTAAGACAAAAATTCTGTGTTCTATAAACAAGAAAATGTTTTGCATGTGAGAAATTATTCCAGACATCTGAAAAGTATTTAGACTAATACACTTAGCCTGGCTTGGTGACTTAATATCTCTACCCTACATCTAACATTAGCAAATCTTAATTTGCAACTACCTGATTCAGTAATATTTCTTTAAGTAATATTAAGTATCATTAAACCTTTTTACATACCAGTGTTACTCCATTCCCCATCTTTCCTCCCCAGAGATAAGCTATACTTGTTTGTCTGTTGTAGTTCCCATGCATGTTTTCATATTATTACATACATACATACATAACCACAAATAGTGTTATTTTGCATGTTTTCAGATCTTATACAAGTGGAAATATTATGTAAAAAAATTATTCTGGGACTTGCTCCCCCAATTCATTTCGTGTTTCTGAAATACATCCTTTTTTTTTTCTGTATTTTTGAGACAGGGTCTCCCTTTAGTCCCATCTGGCCTGGAGCTCGCTTTGTAGACCAGGCTGGTCTTGAACTCACAGAGATCCGCCCGCCTCCCCCTCCCGAGCGCTGGGATTAAAGGCGTGCGCCACCACGCCCAACTCGAAATACATCCATTTTTAATCACTAGGTACAAATGTATCTTGGGGAAGGGTTGAGATATGTTTTAATGTAGCCCAGGCTGGCCTTGAATTTCCTCCACCACCAAAGCATTAGGATAACAAGTATGTACCACCATCCCCAGCTTTTGTTTTTCACAAAAAAGCAGTGTTAAAATGTTCAACTATGTGGTGTCTGTGGTATATGTGTGTGTGTATGTGTGTGTGTGTGTGTGTGTGTGTGCGCACGCACATGCATATGTAGATACGCTCTCCTACGTATGACCATGTGGAGGTCAGAAGTAAGCTTTTTGAATATCTTCCTCAATCACCTTCTACCTTATTTCTTTTTGAGCTATATCCAGGCCAGCCAGGGCTACTTAGGAAAAAAAAAGGAGGGGGTTTCTCTAGGGCTGGGGATACGGTTCGGTGGCAAAGTACGGGGGAGGCCCTGTGTTCCACCCCAAGTACAACAAAACCAAAAACGAAAAAAATAAAATCAACAAATTTCCTGACCGTCTTAGTAATAATTATCACAGTATCTAAGTTTTGCCCAGCTGATGGCATGCAATGGCATCCACTGTTATCTAATTCGCATATCTCTGATTATAAGTCTGTGACAAGTAAATCTTCTTGTATATATGTGTGTGTGTGAGACATGTTTCTTATATTCTGATTGTATTTTGTGTGTGTGTGTGTGTGTGTGTGATATGTTTCTTATATTCTGATTGTTTGTATTACTGGAGATTGAACCCAGGCCCCCAAGTATGCCAGACACACACTCTACCATGATATCCCAAACCCTTTCTATAACATGTCAAAACAGGATCTTGTTGAGCAGGCCTCCAACTTGCTGTAGAGCCCAGGCTGGCCTGGAGCCCTTGATCCTTCTGCCTCAGTCAGTCTCCCTGGTGCTGTGATTATTACCCCAACGCACCCTTCCAATAGCCACTCCTGAAAGCTAGAAAGCTCACAGAAGGGCAGTAATGCAGCAGCTGACTTGAAGGAATCATTCTGGGCAGAGAGCCTTAATTAATGTGTTTGCTAATTGGTCTTTCTCTTCCCTCTTTTGTCAAGCCTGACTTCCAAGACAATAAATACTGTTAGCACTTTGGGGCCTGCATCCCCTATGGTGAGAAAGGAGGGAGGTGGTGCTAAAGGAGACAGTTCCTATAAAACTATTACAACTGTCCTTACTCAACATGAAATGATGTCAGACCAATGCACATACTCAACCTTGCAAGACAGCAAGACTCCTTTCAGACTTATCGTATTTGGCCTTCCTCTTTGAAGCGTCTCAATCTAGCTGTCCTCCTCCTCTCCCCTCCCTTCAGCAGTCCTTTTAGCTCCCTTCTCCCACAAAGACTACATACATACCCGCTTTCTCCCTTCCGGGGGACTTTCTTCACTGCCTTGTAACACGTTGCCTTCTCCCTCTTCGCTGAAACTGCACGCCCTCTCCCCCTTCCTTTTCCAAGATGCACCCACAGCAAAAGCAACTCGCCTAATCGCCCCAAGTAAAAACCGATTTCTCATGCACTGGACACCAGGCAGGAGTGTGACTGGTCCCAACCCTCCCAACTTCCTTCCCCCTTCAAGCCTGGGATAGCTGTTCTTCCTCTGGGAGTTCTCCAAGTGTGGGAAGGTCCAGACCATCCAGAAGAAAAAAACAAAACAAAACAAAACAAAACAAAAAACTCCCGTGGCCTTCTGTGGCAGGAATGCTTTCACCAAGGCCAGGTCTGTATTTTTGTTTGGGTCATGAACGTAACGGGCAAGTTCCTGGAAAAGACACTCTTACAGGCATCTGCAACAAGAGCGAGGCCTCCTTCCTTCCATTCCGGCTGGGATACCCTTAGACTGTGCCGAGGTGCGGAGGATGGCCTGGAGGACACCAAACGGTCCCCGCAATCAGAAGTTTGCAAAGATCTTCACTCACTCAAGTAAGCCCTTTCCAAGCACATACCCCCACGGGAGTCTTTCCTCCTCCAGCTCCCCAGATCGGCTCCCCAGGACCCCAAGCTCTCCAAGCAGCCCCAGCGGCTCCCTCCCACTCGTCAAAAGGATTTTTTTTTTTTTGTTTTCTCTCTCCAGCCCCAAATGATCTGGGAACCGAGGTGGGTGTGCCGGGGAGCAGGCCGGAGCCCCCGCATCTCCCACCGTTCTCTCAGACCGCAGGGACCGGGGACTCTGCGTCGTCCCAGTCCCCTCGGCTCGCGGTCCGCGCCACCCCCCGGGGTGGCCCGGGTTCCCGGCTTGGTGACCTTGGGCAAGTCACTTTCCCCGTCAGCCCGGCTCCGCCGCAGCCGAGCAGATCCCTCCCGAGGTTCCTACCCCCCCGGGGGCGAAAACGCTTTGTGAGCCGCTCAGAGCGGCGGAGGTGCGGGGCTCCCGGGGGCTCCGCAGCGGGACAAAGCTGAGGCGGACAACGCTCCTCCCTCCGGTGGGGCTGGGCGGCGGGACAGCACGCTCGAGGCCCCCGGGCCGGGCACCGACCCACGCCCCTCCCCGCTCGGCCCGCTCCCGGACCCCGTACCTGCTCCCGGCGCTCGGCCGCAGGCGCCGCCACCCTGCGCCCCCGTCCGAAAAGGCCCGTGGCCCGGAGGGCTGAGGCGGCCGGCTATGGCCGGCTCTGGCCGGGGCGGCGGCGGCGGCGGCGGTGGTGGTGGCGGGGGCCGCGGGCGGTGCGGGGGCCCGAGCTCGGCGGGGCCGGGCCTGGGAGACGACGAGCGAGGCTGGAAGTGTGCGGCGGAGGCGGCGGCCGAAGCGGCGGCGGCGGCAACCGCGGCTGCGGCGCTTC
>VZQC01002756.1:250411-265476 GCA_009823505.1 Rhizomys pruinosus
TTTTTTTTTTTTTTGGTCTTTTTGAGACAGGGTCTCCCTGTAGCCCCAGCTGTCCTGGAATTCAGTCTGTAGACCAGGCTGGCCTTGAACTCACAAAGATCCACCTGCCTCTGCCTCTGCCTCCCAAGTGCTAGGATTAAAGGCGTGTACCACCACGCCTGGCTCCCATAAGCCATCTTATGTACATCTTATGTACCCCCCTTCCTGTTGCACTTTTTTGGGGGAACCATGGGATTGTTTTCTCAAGGAACACATCATTTTACATTTCTACGACTGATGAATGAGCAAGGTTCTTCTCTACACCCTTACCAACACTTGCTGTTTTCTCTTCGGAATAGTGATCCTAATGGGTATGGATAGTATCTCGTTATGATATTATTTTACATTTGCCAGTTCACTGGCATGCCCAGCACAGGATCTGTTACTTGTATTTGTCTTCAAGCACAACTTGCAAGTTATGATTTTGGAAGGTAGGGTGGGAGTCAGTAGTGTGGAGAAATCGAGGAAACACTGAAAGAGCTGTTTTTCTTCCTCCTGCCTTCTTTCTATCCTTCATCACTTTCTTTTTTCCTTCCTTCTTTGTTTCTTTTTTTTTTTTTTTTTTTTTTTTTTTTTTTTTTTTTTTTTTTTGAGACAGGGTCTCCCTTTTAGTACCAGCTGTCCTGGACCTTGCTTTGTAGACCAGGCTGTCCTTGAACCCACAGAGATCCGCCTACCTCTGCCTCCCGAGTGCTGGGATTAAAGGCATGCACCACCACTCCCAGCTTTTATTATTATTTTTATCTTATGTGTATGAGTGTATTGCCTGTATGTATCTGTGAGTGTATCTGTGTTGTGCAATGCTGCAGAGGTCAGAAAAGAGCACCAAATTCCCCTGGGACTGGAGTTAAGGACAGTTCTTAGCTGCCATGTGGGTGCTGGGAATCAAACCTGAGTCCTCTGCAAGACCAGTCACTGCTCTTAACCACTGAGCTATCATTCTAGCCTCCTCCCTTCCTTCCTTCCTTTCTTCCTTCCTTTTTCTTTCTTTCTTCCTTCCATTTCTTTCCTTTCTTTCACTTTCTCTTTCTCTCTCTCCTCCCTCCCTCCCTCCCTCCCTTTCTTTCTTTCTCTCTTTCTTTCTTTTGTTCTTTCTTTCTTTCTCTTTCTTTCTTTTGTTCTTTCTTTCTTTCTTTTGTTCTTTCTTTCTTGTCCTAGTAATGGGACTCAGACTGTCATATGCTAAACTTCTGCTCTACCATGCATTTACCACCAGTCCCTGAAAAAGCTATTTCATGTAATACTGTAAAACAACAATAGAGCTGTAACAATATGTAAAACCAAAAAAAGAAAGAAAAACAGTTACACAAATATTACAGATTAGTACTTTGCAGTCTTTAGTAACTGAAGGACTCAGGACAAAGTGGAACTCAATAGAAATTATCATCATAGCCAGGAAGGCAGTAGAAATAGCAATGCCTAATGAAGAGACTGGAGCACATGAGGTGGGGTGTGTGTGTGTGTGTGTGTGTGTGTTTTAAACAGGGTCTTATATATCAGGATGGCCTTGAACTCTGGTCCTTCTACTGCTGCTTCTAAGTACTAGAATTATAGTTGTGGTATGCTACTATATCTGGCAAGATGAATTTACCCATTAATACTACATTTGTTCACAAGCACATTACCAACACTGAGGCCCTCTCTGAGGTTTCCCTGAAATACATGAGAATAGTAACCATTTTTCTCACTGTTGATAAATCTGATACTTATGAATTTCTTGTTTTATTTACTTTTTTCTTTTTTAATGACACTGGGGATTAAACCCAAGCCTCTTGCATGTTGGACAAGTACGCTTCCACCAAACCATATTACCAGCCCGATTTCCTTAGCCTCGACTCTCTCCTATAAATAGAGCTGCTAGTCCAACCTTTTCAGTTTTTTAAGAAAAGGCCTCGTGCAGCCCAGGCTGGTCATCACATTTCTGGTCCTCTAGCTTCTGCTTCCTAAGTGCTGGGACTGAGAATGGGTTCCGTCACATCTGGCTTAACTCAATGTTTTTGATGGCGTCGCTTTCCAGAGAGGGAAAGTGTAGCCAGTGATTTACTTAACCATTTACTTGTTTTAAAATTAGGAGACTGAATTAATCCTATTTCTCAAATGCAAGTCACCGCTCATGTATTTATTTATTCACTTGTGTATTATTTTTCTTTCATTTTTTAAAATTTTTTAAATTATTTTATTTTATGCATGAGTGTCTTGCCTGCATGTATGTAAGTACACCCATGTCATGCAATGCCTGTGGAGGCCAGACAAGGTGTGTTGGATCCCTGGGAACTGGAGTTAAAGACGGTAGTTAGCTACCATGTAGGTGTTGGGAATTGAACCCAGGTCCTCTGCAAGAGCAGCCAGTGCTCTTAACCGCTGAGCCATCTCTCCAGCCCCAATACCCATATTTTCTAATCTTTTTTTTCTTTGAGGCAGAGTCTCCTAAAGTCCTTAAACCCATACCCACTATGAGGCTAAAGGTGACCTTGAACTCTCGGTCCTCCTGCCTCTACCTTCCAAGCGCTAGGATTACTGGCATGCACCATGAAGCCTGGCTTCTCCAAATTCATCATGACCACCACCAGCACCCACAAAGCCTTCTCCCTCTTACTCCATTTCTCACGAAAGCCCATCATCGTTCCACTACACCCCATAGACATTCTTTTGTTTGTAGGTGCATATTTGACACACATATTGGGTTTTTACAATAGTGTATTTTCTGCTAACAGATACAGTATTGTACATTTCCCCCCTTATTTTCTCTTCCTCCCTGAAGCATGTGTTTTTCTTACTTTTTTTGGTGTGGGAGAGTTCTCTCTCTCTCTCTCTCTCTCTCTCTCTCTCTCTGTGTTTTGTTTTGTTTTTATAAATTTAAAATTTTTTAATCTTTTTTTTATGCATATGAATGTACTGTCTGCATGTAGGTTGGTGCACCCGTGTCATGCAATGCCGTGGAGGTCAGAGGAGGGCGTCAGATTCCCCTGGAACTGGAGTTAAAGATGGTTCTCAGCCACCATGTGGGTGCAGGGAATCGAACCCGGCTCCTCTGCAAGAGCAGTTGGCACTCTTAACAACTAGGCCATCTCTCCAGCTCCGTGTTTTGTTTTGTTTTTTTAATATTTTATTATTCTTAAAAAAAAATTTTTTTTTCTTAACTTTCTTTTATGTGTATGAATGTACTGTCTGCATGCGGGTCTGTGCACCCACCTGCAACGTGCAATGCCAAGGAGGTCAGAAGAAGGCATCAGATTCCCCTGGAACTGGAGTCAAAGATGATTCCCAGCACCCACATGGCAGGTCCTCTGGCAAAAGCAGTCGGCACTCTTAGCCGCTAGGCCATCTCTCCAGCCTCTATTTTATTATTCTTATGTGTATGAGTGTATTGCCTGCATGTGTGTAAGTGCACTCGTGTCATGCAATGCCCAGGGAGGACAGAAGAGGATGTCAGATCCCCTTGAACTGGAGTTACAGAGGGTTGTTAACCACCCTGTGGGTGCTAGGTATTGAACCTGGATCCTCTGCAAGAGCAGTCAGTGCTCTTAACCAGTGAGTGAGCCATCTCTCCAACCCTGTGTGTGAATGTGTGTGTGTGTGTGTGTGTGTGTGATTTGAGAAGGGTCTTACTCTGTAGTACTGGCTGAGATGAAACTCCCTATGTAGCCCAAGATAGCCTCAAACTCATTGGCCTCCTCCTATTTGCTGTGATTACAAGCATGAGCCATCAGACCAGTTTGACTTTTGTCTTTTTGGTTGTGAGCCTGAACATTTAATGGCTACACCAGCCCTGATTTTTTATTATTGATAGATGGTGTGCATGTGTGCACGAGGGCACCTGTGTGTCTTCAGCCTTTTTTTTTTTTTTTTGAGACAGAATCTCATGTAGCCCAGGCTAGCTTCCAACTCTCAATATACAGCCAAAGGTGACCTTAGACTCCGCATCCTCTTACCTCTACTTTCCAAGTGCTGGTATTACAGGCATGCGCCACCCCCTACCCCTGTTCATTTGGTGCTAGAGATCAAACACATGGCTTTATGCACGCTAGACAAGCTCTCTACCCCAAGCTACATCCTGAGCCATGTGTATATGTTTCTCTAACCACTGTATTTTTTTCTCTGGTCTTTTTTTTTTTTTTTTTTTTTTTAAAAAAATGGTCCCCTGTCCCTGTAGACGCAGCTGTCCTGGAACTCACTATGTAGGCACGATTACTGGCATGAAAATCGCACAGCAGATATCCTGCCCTCTGCTTCCCAAGTGCTGGGATCAAAGGCGTGTGCCACCCTGCCCGGGCAACCACTGTATTTTTCTAGACATTTTTTAATCACATCCTTAACTCTGCATTCCATCGCTTCATTTATAAAGACCAATTTGATCTAAAATTGATACTAATACGTTGAATAAATGTGCTACATGTAGCCACACATGAATTCATAATAAGATTCAGAGGTGGGGAAGAAAAAAAAACCTCATTTTTTTCTTTTTTTAAATTTATTTTATTTAGGGCGTGGTGGCGCACGCGCCTTTAATCCTCTACACTTGGAGGCAGCGGCATGCGGATCTTGTGCAGTTCAAGGCCAGCCTAGTCTAACAGAAGTGCAGTTCCAGGACAGCTGGGGACCTACAGGGAGACCCCTGTCTCGAAAAGACCCAAAACAAAAAAAAAATTATTTATTTATATAATTTTTAAAATTTATCATAATTATTTTTTGGTCTTTCGGACAGGGTCTCCCCTGTCGCCCTCAGCACTGTCCCTGGGAACTCGCTCTGTAGACCTAGCTGGTCTTGAACTCACAAGATCAACGCCTGCCTCTGCCTCCAAGTGCCAGGCATTAAGGGTGTGCCCACAACTGCCCAGTCTAGAAATTTCTATATTTTTCTTTATGTGTAGTTGCGTGTACTGTTTGCATTGTAGTTGGTGCACCCGTGTCGTGCACCTGGCCTCCGGAAGGTCAGAAGGGGCGGTCGTATTCCCCTGGAACTGGAGTCTAAACGGATCCGTTAGGCCGTCATTGTGGGTGCTGGGACTTGAACCTGGTTGCGACTGGCCAAGCAGTCGTGCTCTTAACCCGCTGAGCCATCTCTCAGCTCCCTATTTATCTTATTTTTTTATCTATTTTTTGTACAGATTTTTCTAATCAAATCTCGAGACCCGTCCCCCTCCCCGACCAGAGCCTCATGCATTCTCACCAAACATGAATAGCCTCTCTTTTTCACCATGAAAGTACTAAACGACACTAACTCTTTGTCGGAACATTGATAATAAAAAAAGAATGAAGCATCTAACATGCCATTTTAGGAAGAAATTAGGTTCTTCCCATTTGATGAGGGAGAACTTCTGGTACAGAAGAATGTCAGGCTTAATAAATGTAATAGGGTGGATAGAAATTACGAAATCACTATTTTGGGCCATTGTCCGTGTTGGTCAATGTGATGGTTGGGCAAGGATCCACCCTAGAAATGTGTAAACCTCTTCAAAAGGACAGAAAGAAAAAAAAATGGGCCAGTCTGTGATTGTACTAATTTTCCACCTATTCAGTTTCTCTACATACATTTCCAAACTCCTTTCTCTCCCTTCATTCTCCTCCCTCTCTCCCTATTCGGAAACTTCATGCTTGAAAAATAATGGTGACTTCTCAATTGCTAAATACAATGGCCTTTTCTCAAGATCTCTTCATGGTGTTTGACATTGGGAGGAGATGGATGACCTGGTTCCTTCATTTCTCTTCTTCTGTCTCCTTTCTCTTATCCACATGCGCTGCTATCTCTGCATAAGCATACCACTCTGATATTTAATTGGCTTAAATATCAATCTATTATTTATCATGCTTCTCTGGTAGAGGAAGCTCTGTAGAGTAGTTCTCAACTGTACTCTCTGGTAAGGTTGTGGTAAGGTGGTGGCTAGAGCTGGACTCATCTGAAAGCTTGGCCGGAGCTAGACTAAAAATGACCTTCTTCAATTTCTTGCCTTCTTTTTTTTAACTTTTTTTAATATATTTTTAAAATTTATTTCTGTATGTGTAATGAATGTACCCGTCTGCATGTAGGTTTGGTGCCACACTGTATGGCCAATGCCTCTGAGGATCACTCAGAAGAGGGGTGTTTCGGAATTCCCTCACATTCCGGAACCTGAAAATATTGGAATTTCAGACGGTTTCTCAGACTGCCAATGTGGGCTGCTGGGAATCAAACCCGGCTCCTGTACAAGAGACTAGGCGCTCTTAACCGGCTAGGCCATCTCTCCAGCCTTTCTAAAATGGCTGGAGCAGCTGGGGATTAGCAGGGTATCGCCCCATGCGGTTGGCTCAGCTTCCTCACAGCATTGTGGATCCAGGGTAGGTAGGCTTATGATATAGTACCTGGCTTCCCCCAAAGCAAGTGTCTCAGGCAGAAGCTGTGAGGCTATCCTTCCATATCCCTTCCCCTCTCTTTCTCCTTCCCTTCATTCCTCCCACACTTTCCTCCCCCTCCCTCTCCTCCTCCTCCCTCCTTACTTCCTTTCTTCCATTTAATTTTTTTATTTGTGTATTTTTTTTTTTTTTTTTATGTCTTTTGAGACATGGGTCTCCCTGTAGCCCCTACTTGCTCCCTGGAGACTGTGCACTCCTGTAACCCCAAGGCTGGCCTTGAAACTGTGATTCACAAAGAAATCTCACTGCCTCTGCCTCCCAGTGGCTAGGATTAAAGGCGTGTGCGCGGACGTCCCCACGCCTGGAGCCACTTATTGTGTTATTTATTATTATTGTGTTGAGTAGTTTTTGTTTGCATGATGTGTGTAAGTGCATCCATCATGTGTGTACCAATGATGTCAGGCCAAAAGAGGGCGTCAGATTTCCTGGAACCTGGGAAAATTAGCCACCATGTGGGTGCTGAGTAACTGAACCTGTGGGGTCCTCGTCATTGCCAAGAGAGGCCCAGTACTCCAACAGTTGAGAGGCCATCTCTCAGCCCTGGGTTTTTTTGTTTTGTTTTGTTTTGTTTTGTTTTGTTTTTGTTTGTTTTTGAGGCATGGTTTCATGTATTCCCAGGCTGAATACTGTTCTGAAACTCACTATGTAGCAGGGCATAGCCTTGAACTTTCTTGAACCTCTTGTCTCCTTCAATTCTGGGATTACAGTCATTTACCACCATCTCCAATCTGTATTGGTTTCCTTTAGGGGAGAAAAGGATCCTAAAGACCCTTCCAATGTAAGTATAAAATCCAGCCATGTTTTGAGACAGAATCTCTTACCTAGATGTTGAACACTGGCTGGTCTTAGGAACACTAGTCTCTCAGGTGATTGCCTCCTGCCTCACCCCAGAGTAACTAAGACTAACAGTGCCCATGCCACCACATGCTTGGCTTTCATGACTTCTCGTTATTTTCTCTTTTCCTTTTCTTCCTTTCTTCTGTTTTTCTTTTTTTTTTTTTTTTTTGGTCTTTTCCAGACAGGGTTCCCTGTAGTCCCAGCCACTTCCATGGAATCTGTGAACTCGCTTTGTAGATCAGGGGCTGCCTTGAACTCATAGATAGCCACCTGCTCTGCCTCCCAGAATAGGATTAAGAACATGTTTGCCATCCACAGCCACAGCTCTCTTTCTGTTTTCTTTTCTATGCTTTCCCTTTTTTTTCGTTCAGTACTTGGAATTGAATCCTGGGGCCTCAACACTATGCCTGGCAGGCATTCTTACACCAGCCCCAGCACACTCTGGCGGCAATTCTGACACACTAGCCCTAGCCAACCACTTGGCAGGCATCTGACCAAGCCCTTCTCTAGCCTTACTTTTACGTTACATCTACTTGAACTGTTCCACTGGCTTGAGGGACCTTTTTTGATCTGATCCGCCAGCCATTCAGCCTCCCAAGAAGTTTAAGATTATAGGCTTTCCATCCCAGGATCAGCTTTTTTTTTTTTTTTTAATTTTTTATTTTATTTTCTCTTTATGTGTATGAATGTAACTGTCTGCATGCAGTCTGTGCCCCGTGTCGTGCAAATGCAGGGAGGTCAGAAGTGGGGTGTCGGATTCCCCTGGACTTGTGGATTTCTCTTGGAATTGGAGTTTCACAGGGTTCTCGGCCGCCATGATGTGTGCTGGGGATCAAACACCGGGTCCTCTGCCAAGAGTGGTCGGCGCTCTTAATTTTTTTTTTTTTTCTTGTAGCCCCAGCTGTCCCCATCTCTCCAGCCCCAGGTTCTGCTTTTTTGTTTCTTTTTTTTTTTTTTTTTTTTTTTTGGCCTTTTCGAGAAGGGATCTCCCTGTAGCCCCAGCTGTCCTGGAACTCACTATGTAGACCAGGCTGGCCTTGAACTCATAAAGATCTGCCTGCCTCTGCCTCCCAAGTGCTAGGATTAAAGGCGTGCGCCACCATGACCAGCTTGTTTCATTTTTTTTTGTTGTTGTCATTGGTAGTGATTATTGTTTAATTTTTTTACTTAAAAATATTTTATTTATTACTTTTTTTCACAATGTTTATTGATTATGTTTAATTTTTAACGATGCATTAACCATATCTAACTCAAAGGAAAATTTTAGCAAAATTTTCAAAAGCACTTAATTCGGTTTTCATTGAACAAGAAGCTAATTCCTCTTGCATTTTCGTTTTCATAGTTTACTTAATACCTGGTTAATATAATTTCAGTAATCAATACAACTATTACAAAAAAAAAAAACAAAAACTGGAGGCCAGGCGTGGTGGCGCACACCTTTGATCCCAGGACTTGGGAGGCAGAGGCAGGGGGATCTCTGTGAGTTTAAGGCCAGCCTGGTCTACATAGTAAGGTCCAGGCCAGATGGAGCTACAGGGAGACTCTCTCAAAAAGACGGAAAAAAAAAGGGGGAAGGGTTTAAAATTCTTTCTCAAGTGATGGAATCGGTAAGCAGCAGTAAACAGCAGAAAGGACCATACTGGCTTTGCATGCTTAGTATACATGGGCATTCATTACTGTACTTCATGTGAGAATGGAGATAATTGGCTAATCTGGTTAGAGAATCTTAGAATTAGATGGATTTCTCTGTCTCTTCTTCTTCTTTTTTTTTTTTTTTTTTTTTTTCTGTTAGAGACAGGGTCTCCCTGTAGCCCCAGCCGGCCTGGAACTTGCTGTGTAGACCAGGCTGGCCTTGAACTCACAAAGATCTGCCTGCCTCTGCCTCCCAAGCACTAGTATTAAAGGCATGCGCCACTACACCCAGCCTCTTTTTTTTTCCTTGTCTTTTTGCAACAGGGTCTTCCTGTAGCTGTCTTGGAACTTGCTGTGTAGACCAGGCTGGCCTTGAACTCACAGAGATCTGCCTGCCTCTGCCTCCTGAGTGCTAGGATCAAAAGCTTATGCCGTGTGCCTCCCCTCCCCCCTGCCCCAAGTCTCTTCTTAATTTTTGAGACACAATCTCCTGTAAGGCCTCAAGTTCAGGATGGCCTTGAACTTGAAATCCTCCTGACTTTAGCTTCCTAACCACTGTAACAGATATGGGCCTCCATGCTCAGCCAAAAATTCCTAATGTTTCTTTTTAAAAAGATATATTTACAAAAAAAAGATATATTTATTGCTGGGTGTGGTGGCACATGCCTTTAATCCCAACACTTGTGAGGCAAAGGCAGGTGAATCTTTGTGAGCTGTAGGCCAGCCTGTTCTACATAATAAGTTCCAGGCCAACTGGGGCTACAAGGAGACCCTGTCTCAAAAATAACAAACAAATGGCACAGGAGAGATGGCTGCTCTTGCAGAAGACCCAGGTTCAGTTTCCAGAACCCACATGGCAGCTAACAACTATCCCTAACTCCAGTTCCAGGGGATCTGACACCCTCTTCCAGCCTCTGAGAACATTCCAGAACATGGGTGCACTTACATACATGCAGGCATAGCACTCATACACATAAAAATTAAAAACAAAAATTATTGTTATTATTTATGTGTTTGTGCATGAGTATGTGCACGTGAGTGCAGGTGGTCATGGGGAGCAGAAGTGTGTGTCCTCGGGAACCTGAGCCGCAGGTGACATGATTGCCTAGAACTGAATTTCTGCCCTACGGAAGAGCAGCAAGTGCTCCTAAGCACTGCCGATCTGTCTCTAGCCCCTAATGAATCTTCTTTTTTGTTTTTTCCTTTGGTCTTTTTGAGACAGGGTCTCCCTATAGTCCCAGCTAGCCTGGAGATTGCTATGTAGACCAGGCTGGCCTTGAACTCACAGAGATCCGCCTGCCTCAGCCTCCTGAGTGCTGGGATTAAAGGCATGCACCACCACACTGAGCTATGAATCTTCTTTAAAAAAAATTTTTTCCCAGTTATGGTAGTGCATGCCTTTAACTGTAGCACTCGAGAAACAGAGGCAGGTGGATCTCTGTGATTTTAAGGCCAGCCTGGTCTACATAACGAGTCCCAGGCCATCCAGGGCTATATAGTGAGGAGGAAAAAAAAAAAAAAAAACAGAAGGAAACACTGATGCAGTTTAAAGGTGACTGATGCCCACTTCCCAGCCTTCCTCCATCTGCTGGCTTCATGTAGACTCCACATAATATCAGGAGAGTGGAAGCTGCCGGTGGTACAGAACAGAGAACCTGCATCTGGGCCAGAGTCCCACTCTCTGTTGACTAAGATTAGGTGTATGGCTGCGCCTGTGCGCACCTGTGGCCAGGGCAACAGGACGAACTGACTTAGGAATGAGTCCATCCCTTCATGAAGGTCCGCCTAACCCAGTTGCCTGAGAAGAACTGCCTCAGAGCACTGCAGTAGGCTAGTGTAGAAATCCACTGCGTAGGGCATGACCGAAGTGCAGACAGAACCACCCGGTCCCTCGAAGTGGTCGCAGCACCATGTTCTCCCTTTTCCTCTAAAGCTCTCTTTCCCTGTACAGAGCAGCCATTGCTTAGGGTTAGTGTATTGTGTCCACTATGCACCTCACTGCCGTTTATAGGGGACGTATATATGCTCCAGCAGAGCAAAATGTCAGGCTTCATTTACCTGAATTTCACCATCTTTTGATCTTTTGTATAGTCAAGGGGCCTCATAGCATAGATTTGACTGGGGCTTGGATTCAAAGACCTCCCTAGAGCTGCGCTCCTTACAGAATTTCCCGAGGAAAGACTTTCTCAAGTCTTGCATATTGCTTTATAGCACGGGCTATGGTGAGACTGACATTTTAATTTCTCCTTTGGCTTTCTGGTAGAGCCACTTTCAAGGATTCTCCCAAGGTCTCTCCCCAGTCCTCCTCCCTGAACTTTGCTTTCCTTGGCCCTCGCTTCCCCGCAGCCACAGCTGCCTGGCTCGAGGGCACTCAGTCGGCACTGTCGCCTTGGCAACCCAGAAGGGGGCTTCAATCTACTGTCTCCCCAGAGGAGCAGGGCTGGCCCTGAGCCAGGAAGAGGCAGGGGGCAGGGGACCTGACTGGCCCTGAGCAGAGCATGTTGGGAAATAAACAGACTGCTGGTCTGCTGCCCGCCATGACACAAGGAGAATGCCATGGGTTTGAGTGTGTTGAGCTAGCAAATGGCCGAGGATCCCATTGCCAATGAGGAGAATAGAAATGGGATCGCGAAAGAAGGCCTTTCCCTACGCAGGACTGGAGACAACAGCGGAGCCGCACGTCAGTTCCCGTGGCTGTCACAGCAAAACACTGCAAACCGGGTGACTTTAAACGACAGAAATTTATCAGCCGAAGGTCCAGAAGTCCCAAATCCCCGAACCCTTTGCTTCTTACCAGTTTCTGGTGGTTTGCTGGTGCTTTGGGCATTCTCTGGCTTGTAGCTATAGAACTCCTGGACTTCCTTCAAAATCTGTGCCATTCTCCACAGTTGCTTTCATGAGGCCTTCCTATAAGAACAGTCAGATTAGGGTCTACCCGAGTTACTCTATTATGACTCCATTTATTATCTATTTTTTATTTATTTATTTATTTATTTATTTATTTATTTATTTATTTTTGTCTTTTTGAGACAGGGTCTCCCTGTAGCCCCAGCTGTCCTGGAACTCACTCTGTAGACCAGGCTGGTCTGAACTCACAAAGATCCGCCTGCCTCTGCCTCCCAAGTGCCAGGATTAAAGGTGTGCGCCACCACGCCCAGCTAAAATTTATTATTTTCTTATGTGTATGCGTGTACTGTCTGCATGTAGGTTGGTGCACCCGTGTCGTGCAATGCCTCGGAGGTCAGAAGAGGGCGTCGGATTCCCCTGGAACTGGAGTTAAAGACAGTTCTTAGCCGTCATGTGGGTGCTGGGAATTGAACCCGGGTCGACTGCAAGCAGTCGGTGCTCTTAACCGCTGAGCCATCTCTCCAGCTCCCTATTTATTTATTTTTTATATATTTTTTGTACAAGATTATGTTCCTAATCAAATCTAGACCCTGTCCCCCTCCCCCCCACCAGAGCTCATGCATTCTGCCAAACATGAAAGACCCTCATTTTTCACCATGAAAAGTACTACGACACTAACTCCTTTGTCAGGAAATTGATAATTAAAAAAAAGAATGAAGCATATAACCTGCCATTTTAGGAAGAAATTAGGTTCTTCCCCATTTGATGAGGGGAAACTTCTGTACAGAAGAATGTCAGCTAATAAATGTAATAGGGTGGATAGAATTAGAAAATCACCATTTTGCCATTTCCAGTGTGGTAATTGATTTGGGC
The DNA here is from genome assembly GCA_009823505.1 of Rhizomys pruinosus. Taxonomy (NCBI): domain Eukaryota; kingdom Metazoa; phylum Chordata; class Mammalia; order Rodentia; family Spalacidae; genus Rhizomys; species Rhizomys pruinosus. Next base: position 263,030 of record VZQC01002756.1, read on the forward strand.
AAGGATCACCCAGAAATGTTAAACTCTTTCAAAAGGAAGAAAGAAAAAAAATGGCCAGTCTGTGATTGTACTAATTTTCCACCATTCAGTTTCTCTACAGACATTTCCAACTTCCTTTCTCCTCCCTTCATTCTCAGGAAACTTCATGCTTGAAAAATAATGGTGACTTCTCAATTGCTAAATACAATGGCCTTTTCTCAAGATCTCTTCATGGTGTTTGACATTGGAGGAGAGGACACTTCCCTTTTCTTCTTACTGTCTCCTTTCTTATCCACAATGCGCTGGCTATCCTCTGCATAACAAACCACTCTGATATTTAATGGCTTAAATATCAATCTATTATTTATCATGCTTCTCTGGTAGAGGAAGCTCTGTAGAGTAGTTCTCAACTGTACTCTCTGGTAAGGTTGTGGTAAGGTGGTGGCTAGAGCTGGACTCATCTGAAAGCTTGGCCGAGCTAGACATCAAAATGACTTCTTCAATTGCCTTTCTTTTTTTTAACTTTTTAATTTATTTCTGTATGTGTATGAATGTACCGTCTGCATGTAGGTTTGTGCACCCATGTCATGCAATGCCTCTGAGGTCAGAAGAGGGTGTCGGATTCCCCCGGAACTGGAATTGGAATTTCAGACGGTTCTCAGCTGCCATGTGGGTGCTGGGAATCAAACCCGGGTCCTCTGTAAGAGCAGTAGGCGCTCTTAACGGCTAGGCCATCTCTCCAGCCTTTCTAAAATGGCTGGAGCAGCTGGGGATTAGCAGGGTATCGCCCCATGCGGTTGGCTCAGCTTCCTCACAGCATTGTGGATCCAGGGTAGGTAGGCTTATGATATAGTACCTGGCTTCCCCCAAAGCAAGTGTCTCAGGCAGAAGCTGTGAGGCTTCCTTCCTTTCCCTCCCTCTTTCCCTCCCTTCATTCCTCCCCACTTCCTCCCTCCCTCCCTCCCTCCCTCCCTCCCTCCCTTCCTTCCTTCCTTCCATTTAATTATTTATTTGTGTATTTTTTTTTTTTTTTGTCTTTTTGAGACAGGGTCTCCCTGTAGCCCCAGCTGTCCTGGAACTCACTCTGTAGACCAGGCTGGCCTTGAACTCACAAAGATCCACCTGTCTCTACCTCCCAAGTGCTAGGATTAAAGGCGTGCGCCACCACGCCCGGCTTATTTGTGTATTTATTTTATGTGTATGAGTGTTTTGTTTGCATGTGTGTAAGTGCATCATGTGTGTACAATGATGTCAGGCCAAAAGAGGGCGTCAGATTTCCTGGAACTGGAATTAGCCACCATGTGGGTGCTGAGAACTGAACCTGGGTCCTCTGCAAGAGCAGCCAGTACTCAACAGTTGAGCCATCTCTCCAGCCCCTGGGGTTTTTTTGTTCTTGTTTTGTTTTGTTTTGTTTTGTTTTTGTTTGTTTTTGAGGCATGGTTTCATGTATTCCAGGCTGATCTGAAACTCACTATGTAGCAGGGCCAGCCTTGAACTTCTGAACCTCCTGTCCTCACTCAATTCTGGGATTACAGTCATTTACCACCATCTCCAATCTGTATTGGTTTCCTTTAGGGGAGAAAAGGATCCTAAAGACCCTTCCAATGTAAGTATAAAATCCAGCCATGTTTTGAGACAGAATCTCACTATGTTGACCAGGCTGGTCTTGAACACCAGGTCTCAGGTGATCCTCCTGCCTCAGCCTCCAGAGTAACTAAGACTACAGCCCCATGCCACCATGCTTGGCTTTCTGACTTCTCTTTTTCTTTTCTTCTTTCTTCTGTTTTCTTTTTTTTTTTTTGGTCTTTTCCAGACAGGGTCTCCCTGTAGCTCCCACTGTCCTGGAACTCGCTTTGTAGACCAGGCTGGCCTTGAACTCAAAGATCCACCTGCCTCTGCCTCCCAAGTGATAGGATTAAAGGCATGTGCCACCACACCCAGCTCTTCTGTTTTCTTTTCTATCTTTCTTTTTTTCAGTACTGGGAATTGAATCCTGGGCCTCACACATGCCTGGCAGGCATTCTGACACCAAGCCCCTAGCACACATCTGGCAGGCATTCTGACACCAAGCCCCTAGCACACACCTGGCAGGCATTCTGACCAAGCCCCCTTCTCTAGCCTTCTTTTTACTTACATCTCACTGAACTGTCCAACTGGCCTTGACCTTTTGATCCGCCCATTTCAGCCTCCCAAGAAGTTAAGATTATAGGCTTTCATCACCAGGATCAGCTTTTTTTTTTTTTTTAATTTTTTATTTATTTCTTTATGTGTATGAATGTACTGTCTGCATGCAAGTCTGTGCACCCGTGTCGTGCAATGCCGCGGAGGTCAGAAGTGGGTGTCGGATTCCCCTGGAACTGGAGTTCTCCTGGAATTGGAGTTTCAGACGGTTCTCGGCCGCCATGTGGGTGCTGGGGATCAAACCCGGGTCCTCTGCAAGAGTGGTCGGCGCTCTTAACCGCTAGGCC
>VZQC01002756.1:268191-304311 GCA_009823505.1 Rhizomys pruinosus
TTTTTTTGGCCTTTTCGAGAAGGGATCTCCCTGTAGCCCCAGCTGTCCTGGAACTCACTATGTAGACCAGGCTGGCCTTGAACTCATAAAGATCTGCCTGCCTCTGCCTCCCAAGTGCTAGGATTAAAGGCGTGCGCCACCATGACCAGCTTGTTTCATTTTTTTTTGTTGTTGTCATTGGTAGTGATTATTGTTTAATTTTTTTACTTAAAAATATTTTATTTATTACTTTTTTTCACAATGTTTATTGATTATGTTTAATTTTTAACGATGCATTAACCATATCTAACTCAAAGGAAAATTTTAGCAAAATTTTCAAAAGCACTTAATTCGGTTTTCATTGAACAAGAAGCTAATTCCTCTTGCATTTTCGTTTTCATAGTTTACTTAATACCTGGTTAATATAATTTCAGTAATCAATACAACTATTACAAAAAAAAAAAACAAAAACTGGAGGCCAGGCGTGGTGGCGCACACCTTTGATCCCAGGACTTGGGAGGCAGAGGCAGGGGGATCTCTGTGAGTTTAAGGCCAGCCTGGTCTACATAGTAAGGTCCAGGCCAGATGGAGCTACAGGGAGACTCTCTCAAAAAGACGGAAAAAAAAAGGGGGAAGGGTTTAAAATTCTTTCTCAAGTGATGGAATCGGTAAGCAGCAGTAAACAGCAGAAAGGACCATACTGGCTTTGCATGCTTAGTATACATGGGCATTCATTACTGTACTTCATGTGAGAATGGAGATAATTGGCTAATCTGGTTAGAGAATCTTAGAATTAGATGGATTTCTCTGTCTCTTCTTCTTCTTTTTTTTTTTTTTTTTTTTTTTCTGTTAGAGACAGGGTCTCCCTGTAGCCCCAGCCGGCCTGGAACTTGCTGTGTAGACCAGGCTGGCCTTGAACTCACAAAGATCTGCCTGCCTCTGCCTCCCAAGCACTAGTATTAAAGGCATGCGCCACTACACCCAGCCTCTTTTTTTTTCCTTGTCTTTTTGCAACAGGGTCTTCCTGTAGCTGTCTTGGAACTTGCTGTGTAGACCAGGCTGGCCTTGAACTCACAGAGATCTGCCTGCCTCTGCCTCCTGAGTGCTAGGATCAAAAGCTTATGCCGTGTGCCTCCCCTCCCCCCTGCCCCAAGTCTCTTCTTAATTTTTGAGACACAATCTCCTGTAAGGCCTCAAGTTCAGGATGGCCTTGAACTTGAAATCCTCCTGACTTTAGCTTCCTAACCACTGTAACAGATATGGGCCTCCATGCTCAGCCAAAAATTCCTAATGTTTCTTTTTAAAAAGATATATTTACAAAAAAAAGATATATTTATTGCTGGGTGTGGTGGCACATGCCTTTAATCCCAACACTTGTGAGGCAAAGGCAGGTGAATCTTTGTGAGCTGTAGGCCAGCCTGTTCTACATAATAAGTTCCAGGCCAACTGGGGCTACAAGGAGACCCTGTCTCAAAAATAACAAACAAATGGCACAGGAGAGATGGCTGCTCTTGCAGAAGACCCAGGTTCAGTTTCCAGAACCCACATGGCAGCTAACAACTATCCCTAACTCCAGTTCCAGGGGATCTGACACCCTCTTCCAGCCTCTGAGAACATTCCAGAACATGGGTGCACTTACATACATGCAGGCATAGCACTCATACACATAAAAATTAAAAACAAAAATTATTGTTATTATTTATGTGTTTGTGCATGAGTATGTGCACGTGAGTGCAGGTGGTCATGGGGAGCAGAAGTGTGTGTCCTCGGGAACCTGAGCCGCAGGTGACATGATTGCCTAGAACTGAATTTCTGCCCTACGGAAGAGCAGCAAGTGCTCCTAAGCACTGCCGATCTGTCTCTAGCCCCTAATGAATCTTCTTTTTTGTTTTTTCCTTTGGTCTTTTTGAGACAGGGTCTCCCTATAGTCCCAGCTAGCCTGGAGATTGCTATGTAGACCAGGCTGGCCTTGAACTCACAGAGATCCGCCTGCCTCAGCCTCCTGAGTGCTGGGATTAAAGGCATGCACCACCACACTGAGCTATGAATCTTCTTTAAAAAAAATTTTTTCCCAGTTATGGTAGTGCATGCCTTTAACTGTAGCACTCGAGAAACAGAGGCAGGTGGATCTCTGTGATTTTAAGGCCAGCCTGGTCTACATAACGAGTCCCAGGCCATCCAGGGCTATATAGTGAGGAGGAAAAAAAAAAAAAAAAACAGAAGGAAACACTGATGCAGTTTAAAGGTGACTGATGCCCACTTCCCAGCCTTCCTCCATCTGCTGGCTTCATGTAGACTCCACATAATATCAGGAGAGTGGAAGCTGCCGGTGGTACAGAACAGAGAACCTGCATCTGGGCCAGAGTCCCACTCTCTGTTGACTAAGATTAGGTGTATGGCTGCGCCTGTGCGCACCTGTGGCCAGGGCAACAGGACGAACTGACTTAGGAATGAGTCCATCCCTTCATGAAGGTCCGCCTAACCCAGTTGCCTGAGAAGAACTGCCTCAGAGCACTGCAGTAGGCTAGTGTAGAAATCCACTGCGTAGGGCATGACCGAAGTGCAGACAGAACCACCCGGTCCCTCGAAGTGGTCGCAGCACCATGTTCTCCCTTTTCCTCTAAAGCTCTCTTTCCCTGTACAGAGCAGCCATTGCTTAGGGTTAGTGTATTGTGTCCACTATGCACCTCACTGCCGTTTATAGGGGACGTATATATGCTCCAGCAGAGCAAAATGTCAGGCTTCATTTACCTGAATTTCACCATCTTTTGATCTTTTGTATAGTCAAGGGGCCTCATAGCATAGATTTGACTGGGGCTTGGATTCAAAGACCTCCCTAGAGCTGCGCTCCTTACAGAATTTCCCGAGGAAAGACTTTCTCAAGTCTTGCATATTGCTTTATAGCACGGGCTATGGTGAGACTGACATTTTAATTTCTCCTTTGGCTTTCTGGTAGAGCCACTTTCAAGGATTCTCCCAAGGTCTCTCCCCAGTCCTCCTCCCTGAACTTTGCTTTCCTTGGCCCTCGCTTCCCCGCAGCCACAGCTGCCTGGCTCGAGGGCACTCAGTCGGCACTGTCGCCTTGGCAACCCAGAAGGGGGCTTCAATCTACTGTCTCCCCAGAGGAGCAGGGCTGGCCCTGAGCCAGGAAGAGGCAGGGGGCAGGGGACCTGACTGGCCCTGAGCAGAGCATGTTGGGAAATAAACAGACTGCTGGTCTGCTGCCCGCCATGACACAAGGAGAATGCCATGGGTTTGAGTGTGTTGAGCTAGCAAATGGCCGAGGATCCCATTGCCAATGAGGAGAATAGAAATGGGATCGCGAAAGAAGGCCTTTCCCTACGCAGGACTGGAGACAACAGCGGAGCCGCACGTCAGTTCCCGTGGCTGTCACAGCAAAACACTGCAAACCGGGTGACTTTAAACGACAGAAATTTATCAGCCGAAGGTCCAGAAGTCCCAAATCCCCGAACCCTTTGCTTCTTACCAGTTTCTGGTGGTTTGCTGGTGCTTTGGGCATTCTCTGGCTTGTAGCTATAGAACTCCTGGACTTCCTTCAAAATCTGTGCCATTCTCCACAGTTGCTTTCATGAGGCCTTCCTATAAGAACAGTCAGATTAGGGTCTACCCGAGTTACTCTATTATGACTCCATTTATTATCTATTTTTTATTTATTTATTTATTTATTTATTTATTTATTTATTTATTTTTGTCTTTTTGAGACAGGGTCTCCCTGTAGCCCCAGCTATCCTGGAACTCACTTTGTAGACCAGGCTGGCCTTGAACTTACAAAGATCTGCCTGCCTCTGCCTCCCAAGTGCTAGGATTAAGGGCGTGTGTGCCCGGCTTGGGGGTATTTTTGACAGGGAGGCTTCAAACTCCTATAACCCAGGGTAGCTTCAAACTCAGAGGATGACTTGAACTCTCCTGATCTTCAATCCTCTACCACCTACCTGAGTGCCAGTATTACAGGAGTTTTCTACAGTGCCTTTCTCCCTTTCTCTCTCTCTCTCTCTTTCTCTCTCTCTCTCTCTCTCTCCTTCCTTTCTTTTTCTCAGTACTGTGGATTGAGACCCAAAGTCTCATGCCAGGCAAGCCCTGTACCAACTGAGCTATATCCACAACCCTGACTTCATCTTAGCTAGTTATAACTTCAGTGATCATATCTCTAAATAAGGTCACATTCTGAGATACTGGGGTTTGGAGTGGGGATAGTCTTTTTTTTATATAAATTTATTATTATTTTTGTATGTGTATGAATGTACTGTTTGCATGTAGGTTTGTGCACCCGTGTCATGCAATGCTGCGGAGGTCAGAAGAGGGTCTCGGATTCCCCTGGAACTGGAGTTCTGGAATTGGAGTTACAGACGATTCTTAGCCACCATGTGGGTGCTGGGGATCGAACCTGGGTCCTCTGCAAGAGCAGTCGGTGCTCTTAACCGCTAGGCTATCTCTCCAGCCCCGGGATAGTCTTTTTTAGGGGACATGATATAACCCATAAGATGTTCCTAGGTGAGTATGAGGATGAACATTTTGACATTTATTAATTTTTTAAAAAAATTTTAAATTTTATTTATTTTGCACGTGTATGAATGTACTGTCTGCATGTAGGTTTGTGCATCCATGTTGTGCAACGCCGTGGAGGTCAGAAAAGTGTGTCGGATTCCCCTGGAACTGGAGTTCTCCTGGAATTGGAGTTACAGACGGTTCTCAGTCGCCATGTGGGTGCTAGGGATCGAACCCGGGTCCTCTGCAAGAGCAGTTGGCGCTCTTAACCGCTAGGCCATCTCTCCAGCCCCCAACATTTATTAATTTTTGAGACAGTGTCTCATATAGCTCAGGCTAGCCATTGAATTTGTGATGTTCCTGCATCTGCCTCACAAGGACCGGGACTGCAGACATGTACCGGCATACCCAGCCTTGCCTTTTATTTAATAAAGAAGAGCTATAGGGGCTGGAGAGACAGCCTAGTGGTTAAGAGCACCGACGCTCTTGCAGAAGACCCGGGTTCGATTCCCAGCACCCACATGGCGGCTAAGAACCGTCTGTAACTCCCAATTCCAGGAGAACTCCAGTTCCAGGGGAATACGAGACCACTCTTTGACCTCCGCGGCATTGCACGACACGGGTGCACAGACCTGCATGCAGACAGTACATTCTAACATACAGAAATAAATAAATTAAAAAAAAAAAGAGCTATAGAGTCCACAGCGATAGACCGCAGTAGGCGTCGACTGCGCTATAGAGATCTCACGCAGCTTGTCACGGAATGCCTTTTATGTGTTAGTGTTGGGGATGACCACGTCTTTCTCCAGTACATACTTCTCAGCAGCCTCTTTAAGTCACATAATTGAAGTGTGACACAACAACAACAAAATGAAATGCACAGATTTGGACATGGTTCAGAAGTAAGACTGTCATCTATCAACTGTGTCTACCTTGGTGGCCTCATCAATTGAATATAGTTATATAATAAGTCTCTGTTGTAGAGTTTTAGAGCTATTATGTGGTGTATGAGAGAGAGAGAGAGAGTAGCGGAGAGAAGAGAGAGAGAGAGAGAGAGAGAGAGGATGGGGTGTCAACCTGGGCTATATCATAAATCTCTGTCTCAAAACAAACAAATGAAACAAAACATAAAGGAAAAATGCTGACAAAACAATTTAATAAAGGTTCACATTATTAGACAAAGTAACAGCACCCCTTTGACAAGGAGGACAGGAAAAGTAATTATCAGTGGCTGGCTGCTGCACTCAAGACCCTGGAACTACGCTCTCCTCCCTTCCATGAGCGACGATCTCTCAAGTTTGCACAGAACGATTACCAGTTTCCAAAATACTCTCTCATCTACTCTCCTGTTTTCTATGTCATGTCATGACAGCCTCAATGGAGACAAGGAAGGCTGTCATTGTCCATTTTGTCAGAAGATAAAACTGAGACCCAGATGGGTTCCATCAGCCGCCCTCAACTTTTCTTCTGGGACTCATGACAGATGATGCTTTCAGGTAGAAAGACTCCCCATGGGCAATGCTGCCACATCTTCATCGTCCCTCGCACTGGGAACTGTTTAATGCCAGGCAGTCATTAGGAGAGTGAGGACTTATATGTAATTGAGTGGAAAAATAGCTCTGATAGATTGTGGATGAAATAAAACCAGATGTAAATTTACTATTTATAGTACTTCTTTATTGCTATGTTTATTTAACACATGTATATTTACACAATGTAGAAGGTTGTCAGAAAAGCCACATACTTAAGTGTTAACAGTTAACTCTGAAACAGAGAGGGCAATGGTGGCTGACCAAGGAACTGAGATCAGCTCTTTCATTTATAGCATTTTTTAAAAAGCATGTATTATTTTTATAATGAAAACTTAATTCTATTTTGAAAAAAAGAAAGCATTTGGTATTCAAGCAACATTATAGACAGACCTTGAGTCTGCTCTGATTTTCTTCAAGGAAATCATTCATGAATATGTATAGACTATCTCTGGAAAGATATTTAAGAAGCTGATGACAGTGGTTGCCTCCAGAGAGGAAGTCTGGGGGACTGTTGTTTGCAGGCAGGGATGGGAAGAAAATGGACCTCTCACCGTATCCTCTTTTATAAGATTTAATTTGTTTTCAACCAAATGCCTGTATTATAAATTCAAATAAGTTGAAAGAATATTATTAATAGCTTCAGTGGTTTATAATTACCAGTGATAATTATTGTAACTCCACCTTCTGACTGATTACAACACACCAGTTATTCCTACTGGATTGGATGCTCGACGCAGATGGTCACATTCAGTTCAGGGTTTCTCACCACAAGTCCTATGGCTTTTAATATTATTACCAATGTGGTACTCTGAGGTTGCACTCTACAAACCCTCTGTCCCACCAACCTCAAAGCCCATCTCAGATTCAACAAGCCATGATGGTAATATTACAATTGCTTACTCAAGAAGTCATGACTATAGAATGAACTTACCAACCAAGTCTGTAACTCGATGAAAAATGTCTATCACAAACCAATTTACTAATTCTATTATATCTATTTAGCATAGATGTAGTCACACATTCTGTATTGTTTTGCCCTCTGCCTTTTTTTTTCTTGATGTATAACTCACATAGGAAAAAGTGCACAAATAATAAATGTTTGCCTCAATGAATTTTCTTATTATTGATTTTTTAAATTTTTTTGGTCTTTTTGAGCAGGGCTCCCTGTAGGTGCAGCTGTTTGGAATTCGCTATGTAGAAAGGTTGGCCTTGAACTCCAAAGATCCACTGCATCTGTCCTCTCCTCCCCGGTGCTAGGGTTAAAGGCTTGCACCACCACGAACGCCCGGCACTGTTTTCATTACATTTATCTGTTATGTGTGTGTGTGCAAGCATACTGCTTGGAACATATTATATGGTGGTCAGAGGAACAACTTTCGAGAGCTGGTTTTCACCTCTATCATGTGGGTCCCAGGGATTAAGTTCAGGAACATCAGACTTGGTAGCAAGCACCTTTCCCCTCGAGCCATTCAGATATATCCTTTTTTATTTTTGAGGCAGAGGTATCACTTTGTATAGCCCATGCTAGCCTGTAACTCATTTGTATCCCAGGCTGGTCTCAAACTTGAGGCCATCCTTCTGCTTCAGTTTCCCAAGGCTGGATTTGCAGATGTGAGCCACCACTGCCCAGCTCTCATTCCAATGAATTTTATTTATTTATTTATTATTTTTGTCTTTTGAGACAGGGTCCTCCCTGTAGCCCAAGCTGTCCTGGAACTCACTCTGGTAGACCAGGCTGGCCTTGAACTTAACGAGATCCGCCTACCTTACCTCCCAAGTGCTAGGATTAAAGTGTGCACCACCATGCCCCAGCATTTTTTTTTATTATATATATTATATATTTTTTTTGTACAAGATTATGTTATCATCAGATCTAGACCCCGTGTCCCCCGCCCTACCCCCCATTATTTTTATTATTATTATTTTGTTTTTTGGTCCTTTCAAGACAGGGTCTCCCTGTAGCCCCAGCTTCCTGGACTCACTCTGTAGACCAGGCTGGCCTTGAACTCACAAAAGATCTGCCTGCCTCTGCCTCCCAGGTGCTAGGATTAAAGGCGTGGCGCCACAGGGCCGGGCTGGAGGACTCTTTCATATCCCCTCTGTTCCTTACTTTTTCTCTGAATGTAACTGCTAATCTGATTCCTATCATCAGAAATTAATGTTTGCCTGTTTGAGAACTTTTTATAAATGGAACATACAGTATCTCCTCTGCCGTGTGTTTTCCTTTCATTTGGCACTGTTTTCTGAGAGCTCTTCGTGTTGCGTGTAGCAATTGTTCAGCCTTCCCAGGACTGTAAGTGCTGAGTCACAGGGATTCCATATATAACTTTATATAGTCTATCAAACAATTGTTGACTTTTTCTCACCAGCATTTTAAGCCAGTTCCATTTGTTTCTTACCCTTAAACCCTTAGTATTCTCCATCCTTTTGCTTGTAGCCATTTTGAGGGGTTGGCCAGCTCTGTTTTGACCTTCTCTTGCTTCCCCATCTACTCAGTCCTGTGTTCTGACAGCCCCTCAGTTCACTGAATGCCTAACCACTCTTCCTGGAGTAGAGCCCTATCCTTCCCTGACACGGACCCCCAATGCTCACCACAAACAAATCTAATATCTGCCTCAGGCTGAGACCTACTTCCAGCAGAGACTAAACCCTAATGTGAATCACAGACAGGTCTTAACCCTCATCACAGTCTGCACTCAGACCACCACACACTGAGTCCTAATCACAGTTAGGGGGTGAGCCCCTCCCCCCACTTCAGCAAAACAGACCTCTAATCTTAGAGGGAGGTTTAAATTCACCTAATCTGAACTCAGTATGGTAGACACAAAAGGGCCAAGCACAAAATCCAAAAGTATTAGAAAATTGCAAGAATAAAATGCACTGTAAGCATACCACCATCTCAATAGTGTCTTCTTGGTATACTTTAGGTTTTTACTGTGACTGAATTTTCCTAAGTTGGGAAGGAAACTACATTCAACCCCAGTCTGACATGTAACGTGGAGCAGGCTGGGGGTGGAAGTGGGGGTGNACAAAGATCTTCCTGTCTCTGCCTCCTGAGTGCTAGGATTAAAGGCATGCACCACCACACAACTCTTAGACTCTCACAGTAACCTTTAATAAGTATGATATTAGAAAGTTGTTATTGACCTCCGCGGCATTGCACGACACGGGTGCACAGACCTGCATGCAGACAGTACATTCATACACATACAGAAATAAATAAATTAAAAAAAAAAAAGAGCTATAAAGAGTCTGGAGCAGACGTGGTGTCCTATGAGACTCAGAGCTTTGTCACTGGATGCCTTTTATGTTTTAGTGCTTGTGGGATGACCACGTCTTTCTCCAGTACATACTTCTCAGCAGCCTCTTTAAGTCACATAATTGAAGTGTGACACAACAACAACAAAATGAATAGCACAGATTTGGACATGGTTCAGAAGTAAGACTGTCATCTATCAACTGTGTCTACCTTGGTGGCCTCATCAATTGAATATAGTTAATATAATAAGTCTCTGTTGTAGAGTTTTAGAGCTATTATGTGGTGTATGAGAGAGAGAGAGAGAGAGGGAGAGAGAGAGAGAGAGAGAGAGAGAGAGATGGATGGGGTGTCAACCTGGGCTATATCATAAATCTCTGTCTCAAAACAAACAAATGAACAAAACATAAAGGGAAAAAGAATGCCTGACAAACAATTTAATAAAGGTTCACAATTATTAAGAACAAAGTAACAGCACATTTGACAAAGGAGGACAGGAAAAGTAATTATCAGTGCTGGCTGCTGCACTCAAGACCCTGGAACTACAGCTCTCCTCCCTTCCATGAGCGACGATCTCTCAAGTTTGCACAGCGATTACCAGTTTCCAAATACTCTCTCATCTACTCTCCTGTTTCTATGTCATGTCATGACAGCCTCATGAGACAAGGAAGGCTGTCATTGTCTCCATTTTGCAGACAAAAAACTGAGACCCAGATGGGTTCCATCAGCCGCCCTCAACTTTTCTTCTGGGACTCATGACAGATGATGCTTTCAGGTAGAAAGACTCCCCATGGGCAATGCTGCCACATCTTCATCGTCCCTCGCACTGGGAACTGTTTAATGCCAGGCAGTCATTAGGAGAGTGAGGACTTATATGTAATTGAGTGGAAAAATAGCTCTGATAGATTGTGGATGAAATAAAACCAGATGTAAATTTACTATTTATAGTACTTCTTTATTGCTATGTTTATTTAACACATGTATATTTACACATGTAGAAGGTTGTCAGAAAAGCCACATACTTAAGTGTTAACAGTTAACTCTGAAACAGAGAGGGCAATGGTGGCTGACCAAGGAACTGAGATCAGCTCTTTCATTTATAGCATTTTTTAAAAAGCATGTATTATTTTTATAATGAAAACTTAATTCTATTTTGAAAAAAAGAAAGCATTTGGTATTCAAGCAACATTATAGACAGACCTTGAGTCTGCTCTGATTTTCTTCAAGGAAATCATTCATGAATATGTATAGACTATCTCTGGAAAGATATTTAAGAAGCTGATGACAGTGGTTGCCTCCAGAGAGGAAGTCTGGGGGACTGTTGTTTGCAGGCAGGGATGGGAAGAAAATGGACCTCTCACCGTATCCTCTTTTATAAGATTTAATTTGTTTTCAACCAAATGCCTGTATTATAAATTCAAATAAGTTGAAAGAATATTATTAATAGCTTCAGTGGTTTATAATTACCAGTGAATAATTTGTAACTCACCTTCTGACTGATTACAACACACCAGTTATTCCTACTGGATTGGATGCTCGGCAGAGTGGTCACATTCAAGTTCAGGGTTTCTCACCCCAAGTCTATGGCCTTTTATATTATATTACCAATGTGGTACTCTGAGGGTTGCACTCTCACAAACCCTCTGTCCCCCAAACCTCAAGCCCACTCTCAGATTCAACAAGCCATGATGGTAATATTACAATTGCTTTACTCAAGAAGTCATGACTATAGAATGAACTTACCAACCAATCTGTAACTCGATGAAAAAAGTCTAATCACAACCATTTACTAAAATTCTATTATATCTATTTAGCATAGATGTAGTCACACATTCTGTATTGTTTTGCCCTCTGCCTTTTTTTTTCTTGATGTATAACTCACATAGGAAAAAGTGCACAAATAATAAATGTTTGCCTCAATGAATTTCTTATTATTGATTTTATTAAAATTTTTTTTGGTCTTTTTGAGACAGGGACTCCCTGTAGGTGCAGCTGTCCTGAATTCGCTATGTAGACCAGGTTGGCCTTGAACTCACAAAGATCCACCTGCCTCTGCCTCCCTCCCGAGTGCTAGGGTTAAAGGCGTGCACCACCACGCCCGGCACTGTTTTCATTACATTTATCTGTTATGTGTGTGTGTGCAAGCATACTGCTTGGAACATATATATGGTGGTCAGAGGACAACTTTCGAGAGCTGGTTTTCACCTCTATCATGTGGGTCCCAGGGATTAAGTTCAGGACATCAGGCTTGGTAGCAAGCACCTTTCCCCCTGAGCCATTTCATTGATCCTTGTTTATTTTTGAGGCAGGGTATCACTTTGTATAGCCCATGCTAGCCTGTAACTCATTTGTATCCCAGGCTGGTCTCAAACTTGAGGCCATCCTTCTGCTTCAGTTTCCCAAGTGCTGGAATTGCAGATGTGAGCCACCACTGCCAGCTCTCATTCCAATGAATTTTATTTATTTATTTATTTATTTTTTGTCTTTTTGAGACAGGGTCTCCCTGTAGCCCCAGCTGTCCTGGAACTCACTCTGTAGACCAGGCTGGCCTTGAACTTACGAAGATCCGCCTACCTCTACCTCCCAAGTGCTAGGATTAAAGGTGTGCACCACCATGCCCAGCTTATTTTTTTTTATTATATATATATATATATTTTTTTTTGTACAAGATTATGTTACTAATCAGATCTAGACCCCGTGTCCCCCGCCCTACCCCCCATTATTTTTTATTATTATTATTTTGTTTTTTGGTCTTTTCAAGACAGGGTCTCCCTGTAGCCCCCGCTATCCTGGAACTCACTCTGTAGACCAGGCTGGCCTTGAACTCACAAAGATCTGCCTGCCTCTGCCTCCCAAGTGCTAGGATTAAAGGCGTGCGCCACCAGGCCCGGCTGGAGGACTCTTTCATATCCCCTCTGTTCCTTACTTTTTCTCTGAATGTAACTGCTAATCTGATTCCTATCATCAGAAATTAATGTTTGCCTGTTTGAGAACTTTTTATAAATGGAACATACAGTATCTCCTCTGCCGTGTGTTTCCTTTCATTTGGCACTGTTTTCTGAGAGCTCTTCGTGTTGCGTGTAGCAATTGTTCAGCCTTCCCAGGACTGTAAGTGCTGAGTCACAGGGATTCCATATATAACTTTATATAGTCTATCAAACAATTGTTGACTTTTTCTCACCAGCATTTTAAGCCAGTTCCATTTGTTTCTTACCCTTAAACCCTTAGTATTCTCCATCCTTTTGCTTGTAGCCATTTTGAGGGGTTGGCCAGCTCTGTTTTGACCTTCTCTTGCTTCCCCATCTACTCAGTCCTGTGTTCTGACAGCCCCTCAGTTCACTGAATGCCTAACCACTCTTCCTGGAGTAGAGCCCTATCCTTCCCTGACACGGACCCCCAATGCTCACCACAAACAAATCTAATATCTGCCTCAGGCTGAGACCTACTTCCAGCAGAGACTAAACCCTAATGTGAATCACAGACAGGTCTTAACCCTCATCACAGTCTGCACTCAGACCACCACACACTGAGTCCTAATCACAGTTAGGGGGTGAGCCCCTCCCCCCACTTCAGCAAAACAGACCTCTAATCTTAGAGGGAGGTTTAAATTCACCTAATCTGAACTCAGTATGGTAGACACAAAAGGGCCAAGCACAAAATCCAAAAGTATTAGAAAATTGCAAGAATAAAATGCACTGTAAGCATACCACCATCTCAATAGTGTCTTCTTGGTATACTTTAGGTTTTTACTGTGACTGAATTTTCCTAAGTTGGGAAGGAAACTACATTCAACCCCAGTCTGACATGTAACGTGGAGCAGGCTGGGGGTGGAAGTGGGGGTGCCTGTGTCTCAAGCCCAGAGCTAAGCTAGTCCTGCAGATGGTGGTTGAGAGACAAGTAACCTTCCTCCTGTCCTCACAAGATGGCAGGTTTATTTTAAGGGTGTTTTTAACAGCTTGGAAAATGGATTCAAATAACACTGGGGGAAGCCTCTGATTTTTTGGGCTTTTGTCCATGATGCTTTTTTTTTTAATTTTTAAAACAATGGTATTTGACTCCCAGTTAGATTTGTTCCTTCATTAAATTCTGATCATATTGCTGTTTACACCCCCTCTTTCCTGCAGTGGCTGTTGGGAAGGAAAAAGGATTCAGAGGCTTCAAGAAGGAATGCTTAGAGGTTCTGTTAGCTCTGTCTGCTAATCAGCAGCAAGCTGAGAATGTCATTTTCACTTTTTCTCATGTCCTTGAGAAACTCTTGGCTTGTCTTTAACACTGGGAAGACTGACCCTGAAAAGTTCATGCCCTCTGAAAGTTGGCTGACGAATCCTCTCCGGGAAACAGACAGTCACAGTGTTGTTTTTTCCTCTTTGGAAGAAAATTCCTGATTAGTGTGAGATTTCCAAACTCCTAAACATTAACTGGGTAAAACAACTTAAAGGATCTAGCCATGTGGCACTGTGGAAAAATAATGGGGTTGGAGTCAGGAGACCTAGACTGGCCTGCCACTGTCTATGACCTGTACAAACCCTTTCTCAAGCCCACTGTGGTGGAACTCTAATCTTAGCACTCAGGAGGAAAAGGCAAGTGGATCTCTGTGAGTTCAAGGCCAGCCTGGTCTACATAGAGAGTTCCAGACCAGCTGGGGCTACAGGGAAACCTTGTTTCAAAAAGACCAAAACAACGAAACAAAACAAAAACAAACAAACAACAACAACAAAAACCCTCCTTTCTAGGCATCTTCAAGGTCTCTAGCCGTAACTACACAGTGTGGTATTTCTTACACCTTTACATATATTAACTTATTTTTATAATGATCCTGATGAGATAGGAATTTTTATTATTGCAAAATTTACAGGAGAGCTGGCAGGGATTTAGAGAGATGAAAATTTATCAAAGGCGTGTATGGTAGTGCACACCTGTAATCCCAGCACTCAGGAGGCAGAGACAGGCAGATCTCTGTGAATTCAAGGCCAGCCTGGTCTACATAGTGAATTCCAGGACAGTTGGGGCTACAGGAAGACCCTATCTCAAAAAGATAAAAAAAAATGAAAAAGAACAAAAAAAGGAAAAAAGCTTATCAAAAGTGTCCAGACATAGTGGCACACACGTTTAATCCCAGCACTCCAGAGGAAGAAGCAAGTGGCTCTCTACCAGTCTGAGGATAGCCCGGTCTACATGGCAAGTTGAAGGCCATTCAGGGCTACAACAGTGAGACTCTGTCTCAAAAACAATAACAACCCGCCGGGCGTGGTGGTGCATGCCTTTAATCCCAGCACTCGGGAGGCAGAGGCAGGCGGATCTTTGTGAGTTCAAGGCCAGCATGGTCTACAGAGTGAGTTCCAGAACAGCTGGGGCTACAGGGAGACCCTGTCTAGAAAAGACAAAAAAAAAAAAAAACCATTAAAAAAATAAGTAAATAAAAAAACCAATAACAACCCACTTGTCAAAGGTAACATATAATTTTATTTTAGTTTGGTTTTAATTGAATGGAATCATTCAATGTTATTATTTCTCACTGATTTGCATATTGACATTTATTTTGCCTCTCCATGCCTTTGTCTTTGGGTGCCAAATATTAGTTTTGGCCCAAGAAACAAGGGTTTTTCCAGAAGTAATCTTGTTGGTTAACTACTCTATTTCTTTTTGAGACAAGGTCTTCCTGTAGCCCCAGTTGGCCTGGAATTTACTATATAGACCAGGCTGGCCTTGAGCTCACAGAGATCCCCCTGCCTCTGCCTCCCAAGTGCTGAGATTAAAGGCATGCACCACCATGTCTGGAAGTTAACTTCTCTACAAAGATCTTATGTCTGTTGAAGAGGGTATGGATAAAGGGTTTCCATTTCTCCTTTCCTTTCTTTGTGGGACTGGGTTTCATGATATGGACACACTCTGGAAAAATGACTTTTACCTAAACTTGAAACCAAAAACTTAATCTTATGGTTTGAGATTATTTAATACTATCTCAGTTTTACCTATAATGTAAAATAAGCTTACTAGGCTTTGAGCTACTCTTTTGTGTGTGTGTGTGTGTGTGTGTGTGTGTGTGTGTGTGTGTGTGTGTGTGTGTGTGTGTGTGTGTGTGTTTGAGACAGGGTCTCCCTGTAGCCCCAGCTGTCCTGGAACTCACTATTGTAGACCAGGCTGGCCTTGAACTCACAGAGATCCGCCCGCCTCTGCCTTCCAGTGCTGGGATCAAATGTGTGTTCCGGGCTGGAGAGATAGCCTAGCAGTTAAGAGCACCGACTGCTCTTGCAGAGGACCCAGGTTCGATCCCCAGCACCCACATGGCGGCTAAGAACTGTCTGTAGCTCCAGTTCCAGGGGAATCCGACACCCTTTTCTGACCTCCGTGGCATTGCATGACACGGGTGCACAAACCTACATGCAGACAGTACATTCATACACATACAAAAATAAATAAAATTAAAGGTAAACCAAAACACACACACACACACACACACACACACACACACACACACACACACACACACAAGGCGTGTTCCACCACACCAGGCCTTGAGCTACTCTTGTAAGCTAGGAATATAACTCAGACATATTCCTTATAACCCTTCCTTGCTCCTTGACCCAGAGCAATGTGTGTGTGTGTGTGTGTGTGTGTGTGTGTGTGTGTGTGTGTGTGTGGAATGTATCAAGCAAGCCTGCAAACAGCAGATATTCACTAGAAACAGATTAGAAACAGATTATTTTGTTGGTGTTACAATAGGGGTTAAGTTATTAACATCATTTGCATGTGTGCTATTCTAGATCAGTATAGGTCAGAAAGGGCAAAATCCTAACAAGATAAGGGTCCACTTTTTCTTCCCCATTTAATGCTGAATACACAGTTTCAAAAAAAAGAGAGAAAGGAAGGCCTTTGTTGGAGAGCAGTTCTGAGAGAATTTTGAAGGAAAATTTTCTCAGATTAGTTTGGAGTCTCCTCTTGGCTAAATGGATGCTAAGTCAGACTTGTTTTGATTCAGGCAGCTCTGTAATGTGGCGTCATATACTACTGCATTTCTGAGGTTTTAAAAAATATTTTATTTTTTTGAGCCGGGTGTGGTGGCGCATGCCTTTAATCCCAGCACTTGGGAGGCAGAGGCAGGCAGATCTCTGTGAGTTCAAGGCCACCCTAGTCTACATAGTGAGCTCCAGGCCAGCTGGAACTAAAGGGAGACCCTGTCTCAAAAAGACCAAAAAAAATTATTTTTATCATATATATAATATATATATAAATGTATTACCTGCATGCGTGTAAGTGCACCTGTGTTGTACAATGCTCATGAAGATCAGAAGAAGGTACTAGATTCCCTGGAACTGGTATTACAGATGGTTGTTAGCCACCATATGGGTGCTGGGGATTGAATCCAGGTCTTCTGCAAGAGCAGTCAGTGCTCTTAACTGCTGAGCCATCTCTCCAAGCCCCATCTGCCACATTTCTTTGTTGATTACATTGATTTCTTTCTTTTGTGTGTAGTAGTGTCCTGGGGGGTAGGGGTGGGGGGTTGGTGAGTTCTGAAGGTAAGACAACTTGTAGGATTTGGTTCTCTCCTTCCACCATGTGGGTGCCAGGGATTGAACTCAGGTTGTCAGGCTTGGCAGCAAGTGCCCCCACCTACTGAGCCATCTAGCCAGCCCAACCTTTCTCCTTTTCTTAGGACACTAGGGCTAACTTTCCCACTGTCCCAGAAGTGTAACAAAGGGGCAATGTCAACCATAGTATTAAGCAAAGTATTTTTTGTCACAAAAACTACAATACCTGACAGAGATAACTTAAGAGAGGAAAGATTTAATTGGCTCACGTTTTCAAGGGATTTCAGTCTGTTATGACAGAGACGGTGCTGTGAAGCAGCTCAGTTCACGGTGGTGGGAGTATGTGGGAGACACTGCACATCACAGAGGACTGGGAAGTAGGTCACAAGGCGGGAACCAGGGGCTGGGCTATTCTGCCAGTTAGGCCCCACTTCCTGAAGGTTCCATAGCCTCTTAAAATAGTGCCATCAGCTGGGCAACAAGTATTCAAAACATGAGCCCATCGGGCACATTACAGATTCCCATGGCAGACAGTATTACTTAAACTAAAAATAACTCCTGACTTGTCAGCTGTCCGTGGGCCAGGGTGTATATAAGTACCTGAGGAATCTGTGGCTGTAGGCTTCCCTAACTGGAGAGACTCTTGTTTGTTTGTTCTTTGTTGTAGGTACTAGAGAGTGAACCCAGGGCCATAAGAGTGATACAATATCGGGGCTGGAGAGATGGCCTAGTGGTTAAGAGCGCCGACCGCTCTTGCAGAGGACCCGGGTTCGATCCCCAGCACCCACATGGCGGCCGAGAGCCGTCTGAAACTCCAGTTCCAGGAGAACTCCAATTCCAGGGGAATCCTAGACCCTCTTCTGACCTCCGCGGCATTGCACGACACGGGTGCACAGACCTGCATGCAGACAGTACATTGATATACATACCGAAATAAATAAAATAAAAAAAAAATTAAAAAAAAAAAGAGTGATACAATATCTGCCACTGAACTTCACCCTAGACTTATAGCAACTCCTAGAACTAATCTACTCCTCTATGGACTTCCTGCAGGTATGCCTATGAGATACAAGATTTTAATTCCTATTTGGGATAAAGCAACTCCAAATAAAACCTCTAATATGATTCTATCTCTTTACCCCTTCAGGCAGCTACTTAGGGGCTCCAAGGAGGCTACCCCTGGATTAATACCCAGTTCCTGGAGAGCATGACCCCCAAATGATGTCCCCTTAGTGCAGGACTTCTTCTCAAACGCTTCTGAGTTAATCTGATGCCAAGTGAGGTTGGTGGTATTTAAGTGAGGTTAAATGTCTAGTTGAATTCAAAGACAATCTGATCTCAAACATTTCAGGGGCAAATCCTTCTCAAGTGGTTCGGAAGACAGGACTCTACCCCTGCCATATCTGACTCTAGACCCATGGTTCTCAACATTGGCTCACACTGGTCTGATGTTGAACTGATATTGAATCACTTGTCACAAAGGACACAGCGATGAAAAGGAACAAATACTGCTATATGTAACAGAGATGAAGCTCTCAGACATAGTGGCAAAAGGAAGGAAACCAGCCATAAAAGAATATGAACTGGCAGCTGGCCAGGCATGGTGGCACACACTTTTTTTTTTTTTGTCTTTTCGAGACAGGGTCTCCCTATAGCCCCAGCTGTCCTGGAACTCACTCTGTAGACCAGGCTGGCCTTGAACTCACAGAGATCCGCCTGCCTCTCCCTCCCGAGTTCTAGGATTAAAGGCATGCATCACCACACCCAGCAGTGGCACACACTTTTAATCCCACCACTGGAATCGCAGGCAGGTGAATTTCTGTGAGATTGAGGCCAGCCTGGGCTACATAGTGAGTTCTAGGCCAGCTAGAGCTACAGGGAAACTATCTCAAAAAAAAAAAAAAAAAAAAAAACACTAAACAAAAAAGAATACAAACTGGATAATCTCACTTATCTAAGCTTCAGACATGGGCAAAACTAACCCAATAGTGGCTGTCATGGAGGATATTGACAGGAGGCAGCAAGGACCTCCATACAGAGTGATAATTATTCTGCATTTGGGCTGGCGATACAGCTAAGCTAGTGGAGTGCTTGCCCAGCATGCACAAAAATCCTGGGTTCAAAGACTCCCTGCACCCCATAAAACACCTCTAATCCCAAAACTTCTAAAGTAGAATCAGGAGGATGAGAAGCTCAAGATCATCCTTAACTACCTCAAAAGTTTGAGGCCAGCTTAAACTAGGCACTCTATCCCCCAAACCAAAAACAAACAAAACAGTCTGTGCCACAACTGTGGTTACATAGGCAGATGTATATATTCATAGAAAAAATCTGAAGGTAACCTTATCCAGAAAGTTTAGAAACACAAAGAGAGAGTGGACTTGAAGATGGGCGGGGTGCTTAACTGGAGACTGAGGTCTCAAGCTAGAAGTCACACTTAGGATTTGACCTGCCGAGCAGAGAATGCGAACCGCAAGATCAGGTGTGTGACTATGTCTTCACTTGATCAGAACCAAAAGACTGAGAAGGAATTGGGAGTAGCATTTCCATCAGAAGGACCCGAGGCTTCAAAGAGAAGAGAAATAAGAGCACAGGACATCTGTGTTCAACGCACAGGGAAGCAGAGCCCGGAGCTGCAACCAAAAGGCGAACATCCACTAAGCGGGTGGCCAGTATATAAAGTATATAAAGCATGAGAGGCGATTTGCATTTACCAGGTGACAGTATTTGGGATTGTATCTTATTTTTCCTGTCTTTCCCTTCCTCATCTCCAACTATTTTATAAGGTTTTTTTCTTTCTTTTTATGTATGAATGGTATGTCCATGTATATGCATGTTGACGTGTGTGGAAGCACACGTGTGGGGATCTTGAACATGTGTATATGCATGTTGATGTGTGTGGAAGCACATGTGTGGGGATCTTGTACAAGTGTATATGCGTGTTGATGTGTGTGGAAGCACACATGTGGGGATCTTGTACACGTGTATATGCGTGTTGATGTGTGTGGAAGCACACATGTGGGGATCTTGTACCTGTGTATATGCGTGTTGATGCATGTGGAAGCACACATGTGGGAATCTTGTACACGGGTATATAAGTGTGGAGGGCCAAAGTTGACACTGAGTATCTTCCTTGATCTCTCTCCACTTTATTGACTGAGGCAGGGTCTCTTACTGAACTCAGAACTTGCCAAGTTCTGATAGTCTAGGTTGTCAGCCTGCCCTGTGGACCCCTTTGTCTCTTCCCCCCAAATGCTGCCATTGTAGGCGGCCCGCACGCCTACCTGGCTTTTTCATGTGTTGTGGGGATCCAAATATTAGCCTTCAACTTGTGAGCCAAGCACTTTATCCACTGAGCCATCCACCCAGCTGAAATAAGAGGGTTAGATGCAGGAAACCAGGCATGGCAGTTATACCAGTGATCTTAACACTCAGGAGGTTGAGGCAGGATGATAGGAAGTTCCAGGTCAGCCAGTGCTACACAGCAAGACAATATCTCAAAAACAAATAGGGTAATTTAATTAAAATAGTGCTCGATGCCTTATTTTAGTCACTTAGAGCCCAAAGAGCATCTAGAATTAAGTACTACTCTCATTGAAATGATCAGGCTGGGGCCTAAACTATTTTCTTTTTCCTTTTTTTTTTTTTTTTCAATTTGAGACAGAGTCTCCCTGTAGCCACATTTGGCCTAGAACTCTCTATATGGACCAGGTTGGCCTTGAACTTACAAAGATCTGTCTGCCTCTGCTGCCCAAGTGCTGGGATTAAAGGTGTGCACCACCATGCCCAGCTGTTTCTTTCTTTCTTTTTCTATTTTAAGACAGGGTCTCACTATGTAGCTCTGGCTGGTCTGGAACTCACTGTGTAGACCAGGCTGGCTTCAAACTCACAGAGATCCACCTGCCTCTGCCTCCCTAGTTTTGGGATTAAGAGGCATATGCTACCATGCCTGGTCCCCAAACCATTTTTTTATATTATTAAAATTTTATTTTAAGTGTTTGGGTGTTTTGCCTGTGTGAGAATCTGTGCATAATGTGCATGCAGTGCCCACGGAGGCCAAAAGAAGGGATGGATCCTTGGAACTGGAGTTACAGACAATCATTAGCCTCCAGGTAGGTGCTGGGAACCAGAACTGGTTCCTCTGCAAGGCTGCAAGTGTTCTTAACAACTGGAGTCATTACTCAAGCCCCATGCCTGGCTTTTAAGATATAGGTGCTGGGTTTTAAACTCAAATTCTTGTGCTTGCATAGCATGCTCTTGCCCACTGAACCATCTCCCCGGACATAATGGCTAAAGTTTCAATGTCCAGTTTGAAAATTAAATTAAATGAAAATGAAAGCCAGTAGTGACCATGGAAGAAAAAGACCCAAGGATCTTAACTGTGGTGCCTATAAACCAATTCTTGATTGGACATCTCCGGCCCATAGCCCTTTGCTTTTGTTTGCTTTGTTTTGATTTGTGACAGGGTCTCTCTGTAGCCCCAGCTGGCCTGAAACTCTCTATGTAAACCAGGTTGGCCTCAAATTCACCAAGATCCACCTTGGGAGACTTTTGCCTCCCAAGTACTGAGATTAAGGGGGTACACCACCATGTCACCCCTCTTTTTGTGGTTCTGTGAATCAAATCAAGGGCTTGCACATGCTGGGCTGGTGCTTTACCACTGAATGATAGCCCAGCTACCTCTAGACTTCTTTTACATTAAAGAAACAATCTTAGCACTGTGCCTGGTGGCGAGTGCCTTTAATCCTAGCACTTGGGAGGCAGAGGCAAGTGGATCTTTGTGAGTTGAGTTCAAGACCAGCCTGGTCTACAGAGTGAGTTCCAGGACAGCTGGGGCTACAGGGAGACCCTGTCTCGAAAAAGACCAAAAAAAAAAAAAAAAAAAGAAACTATCTTCTACTTTATTTTGTTGTTTATTTAGGTTTTCCGATTTTTTTAAATTATTATTATTATTTATGTGTATGAGTGTACTGTCTGCATGTGGGTTGGTGCACCCATGTCATGCAATGCAGCAGAGGTCAGAAGAGGGTGTCGGATTCCCCTGGAACTGGAGTTAAAGACGGTTCTTAGCCACCATATGGGTGCTGGGAATCAAACCCGGGTCCTCTGCAAGAGCAGTCGGTGCTCTTAACCACTGAGCCATCTTTCCAGCCCCTAGGTTTTCTGATTTTATGCAACCAATCATAACCCTGATACAGTAAGACAAATTTCTTTTTCTAACTACGAAAAGAAAAAAAAAACCTTAAATAATGTAAAATGACGATTGCAATCTCCGTTACGAACATTGGGATCATTCTGGCTGTCTTTCCCCAGATGTTTCAGGAAGACATAATCTTTCCCTCCTTGGTTCTCCAACATCAGTTTGCTTATTCTGCGGGATTACTCACATCAAACTGAGTTGTATGCTAGGTCTGTGACCTACACATGATTTACAGTGCACTGCTGGCTGTACCGCACCAGGAGAGGGTTTAAATGGGGAGGGTGTTTGAGCTGTCCAGGGTGCTGAACTCTGAAAGCACGCTCTGACATAGATAACATCTCATCTTTGAGACACTAATTACACTTGACCAACCTCACTAAAGAATTCTGACCAGGCAAGGGAGAGGTAAACAAAACAGAAAAGAATGATGGCTCAAAGAGGCTAGCAGAGCAGAGCCACTGACAGGAAGCCAGAGAAGAAACAAGAAAAAGAAAAACAAATGTTTTCCAAACAATGTCTTCTGAATTAAGAAATATCAACTGCTAGCCAGGTGTGGTGCAGCATACCTGTAATTAGGTCTTGAGAAATAGAGGCAGGGCTATTAAAAGTTCAAGGTCAGAGGCTGGAGAGATGGCTCAGTGGTTAAGAGCATCTATTACTCTTGTGGAGGACTTGGGTTCGATTCCCAACACCCACATGGCGGCTAAGAACCGTCTTTAACTTCAGTTCCAGGGGAATCTGACACCTTCTTCTGACCTCTGTGGCATTGCACGACACGTGTGCACCAATCTACATGCAGACAGTATACTCATACACATAAAAAATAATAAATTTGCCAGGCGTGGTGGTGCATGCCTTTAATCCTAGCACTTGGGAGGCAGAGGCAGGTGGATCTTTGTGAGTTCAAGGCCAGCCTGGTCTACAGAGTGAGTTCCAGGACAGCTGGGACTACAGGGAGATCTTCTCTCAAAAAAATAAAAAATATATAAATTTTTTTTAAAAGTTCAAGGTCATCCTTGGTGAATTAATAAAGATAAACAGGGGGCTGGAGAGATGGCTCAGTGCTTAAGAGCACTGGCTACTCTTGCAGAAGACCTGGATTCAATTCCCAGCATCTACATGGCAGCTAACAACCATCCACAACTCCAGTTCCTGAAGAATCCAACACCTTCTTCTGACTTCCACGGGCACTTCATCCACAGGTGCACATGTAGGCAATACATTCATATACTAAAATTAAAAAATAAGTAAAATATTTTTTAAAAACTCTCTTTAAAAAAGTTAAAAGAAATATGGACAGATAGCCAGGCATGGTGGTGCATGCTTGTAATTTCAGCTCTTGAAAAGTAGAGGCAGGACTATTAGAAGTTTAAGGTCATCATTGGTGACACAAGTTCGAGACCAATCTAGGCTCATGAGACCATGTCTTTAAAAATAAATCTCTGAGAAATTGAAGGCAGCCTGGTCTATGTAACAAGTTCCAGATCAGCTAGGGCTACAAGGAGACTCTGTCAAAAAAAAAAAGAAAGAGGAAGAGGAGGAAGAGGAGGAACACTTTGGAACTCATAAGGCCTCACCCCTCCTTGAAGCTTTTTTTTTTTTTTTTTATCTTTTCAAGACAGGGTCTCCCTGTAGCCCCAGCTGTCCTGGAACTCACTCTGTAGACCAGGCTGGCCTTGAACTCACACAAAGATCCGCCTTCCTCTGCCTCCCAAGTGCTAGGATTAAAGGCATGCGCCACCAAGCCCAGCTATCCTCCTTGAAGTTCTATAAGCAGCTGATGGTTGTTGTGGAAGGAGAGACATTTTCCTCAGTGATGTAGTCACTGGGTAAAGTTGCCCATGCTGTAGATAACCCTAACTAAACATTGGTACACACACACACACACACACACACACACACACACACACAATATGAAGTAGAAAGGGGATTATTCAGGACGAGGAAGGAGATAAGTGGGATGGGAACTAGAAAGGATAATTGGGGTATGATCAAAATACATATGCCAAGTGTGGTGGCGCACACCTTTAATCTCAGTACTCAGGAGGCAGAAGCAGGTGGATCTCTGTGATGAGAGCAAGGCCAGCCAAGTCTACATAGGGCTGCATAGGGAGTTCCAGGCCAGCTAGGGCTATAGGTAGACCTTGCCTCAGAAAAGCACACACTCACAAAGAAATGGAAACTAAAGATATCCCAAGGTAATTTGGTACTGGATTTGCAGCATTCCAACTCTTGACAATCATAATGTTCTAATCAATCAAGCTAATAAAATCTTTAATCCAGGCATGACTTTTTTCTGGGAACTTCAGTTCATTATCCATCTTCTTTTAAAAAAAATCATTATCATATATTAATTATATATAATAATGGACTTAATTTTCATACATGTATATAATGTATGCTCTGCCTGCCTCTGCCTTCTGGGTCCTGGGGTTAAAGGCATGAGCCACCATGGCTGGGTAGTATTTGTTTATTTATTATTTTATTTTATTTTATTTTATTTTATTTTATTTTGAGACAGGATCTCCCTTTAGTCCCAGCTGGCCTGGAGCCCACTCTATAGACCAGGCTAGCCTTGAACTCATAAAGATCTGCCTGCCTCTGCCTCCTGAGTGCTGGGATTAAAGTTGTGTGCCACCACACCTAGCACTAAAGACCATTCTTAGCCTCTGTGTGGGTGCTGGGAATTGAACCTGGATCCTCTGCAAGGTCAGTCAGTGCTCTTAACCACTGAGCCATCTCTCCAGCCCAGTTTCTTTACTGATCATTCATTTGAATGCCTCTGTGTGTGATCTAACGTCTTTGTGATTATGAGGAAAAACTTTTAAAATGTATTAATAGCTTCCACCAAACAGAAATGTAAGAATGTCATCAAATGGCACCTGAAACCTATAGTGGAGATTTTCCCACTTTGCTGTATGCCCCCCCCCATACACACACACCTGAGATTTTCACCAATGCATTTTTTTTGGTCTTTTTGAGACAGGGTCTCTCTGTAGCTCCAGCTGGCCTGGAACTCTCTGGGCAGACCAGGCTGGCCTTGAACTCATCGAGATCTGTCTGCCTCTCCCTCTCAAGTGCTGGAATTAAAGGTACAAGTGGCCAGCAATGCACTTTATTATATTTTATTTATTTATTTTGTTTGCATGTGTGTGTACATGAGTGAAAACCTGTAGAGATAATCTTGAGAGAGTCAGTCAGTCCTCTTCTTTCACTGTGTGGGTCTTGTGGACTAAAATCAGGTAGTCAGGGTTGGCAGCAGGCACCTTTATCAATTGGGTCATTTTGCTAGCCCTTAAACAATTTTTTAAATTTTATTTATTTTTGTATGTGTATGAATGTACTGTCTGCATGTAGGTCTGTGCACCCATGTCGTGCAATGCCGAGGAGGTCAGAAGAGGGCGTTGGATTCCCCTGGAAATTGGAGTTAAAGACAGTTCTCAGCTGCCATGTGGGTGCTGGGAATCGAACCCGGGTCCTCCGCAAGAGCAGTCAGAGCTCTTAACCACTAGGCCATCTCTCCAGCCCAAACAATATTTTATTTTATTTTATTTATTTATTTTTGTATGTGTATGAGTGTACTGTGTGCATGTAGGTCTGTGCACCCATGTTGTGCAATGCTGTGGAGGTCAGAAGAGGGTCTTGGATTCCCCTGGAACTGGAGTTCTCCTGGAATTGGAGCTACAGACTGTTCTCGGCCAGCCGCCATGTGGGTGCTGGGGATTGAACCCGGGTCCTCTGCAAGAGCACTCGGTGCTCTTAACCGCTAGGCTATATCTCCAGCCCCCAAACAATATTTTTTTAAACCTTGATTTATGGCTTTATTTTGTTCTACAACTATAAAACCTTCATGAAACTCTTCTCACGTTAGATGTTATTTGGGGCAACCTAAATCCATATTCCCATATTCTATGCATCATGCTCACTCAGATTTGGCTCAGGAATAAACTCTTATTTCCCTTTCAGGTGAGAGATGTGTTTTGCTTCCTAAATATGTCTCATAAATTTGTGTTCTGTTACGAGGCTGCGTTAAGCACTGAAACGAGTGCCTGTCTTTGTCCAGACACTCCCATGGATGGAGACAGCAGATCTCCGATTACACCACTAGGCTCGTGTTTTCCCTTTTCAATCTTAGTTGTGTTTTATGAGCTTTAAAACTAGTGCCATGGGGGCTGGAGAGATAGCCTAGCGGTTAAGAGCACCGACGCTCTTGCAGAGGACCCGGGTTCGATCCCCAGCACCCACATGGCGGCTAACACAGACCTGCATGCAGACAATACATTCATACACATGCAAAAATAAATAATAAAAAACAAAATAAAAAATAAAATAGGGGGCTGGAGGGATGGCCTAGCGGTTAAGAGCGCCGACCGCTCTTGCAGAGGACCCGGGTTCGATCCCCAGCACCCACATGGCGGCTGAGAACCGTCTGTAACTCCAATTCCAGGAGAACTCCAGTTCCAGGGGAATCCGAGACCCTCTTCTGAACTCCGCGGCATTGCACGACACGGGTGCACAGACCTANAAAAAAAAAAAAAAAAAAAAAACGAGTGCCATAAGGGAACTGGAGATGAGCTGTTTGTAGAGTACTGGCCTAGTATGCAGGAACCCTGGGGCTCTCTCCCTAAGCACCACAGAAATCATGTGTGGCATATGCCTGTAATCCTAGCACTCTTGATATGGAGGCTGGGAGATCACAAGTTCAAGGTCATCCTTGGCTACACAGCACGATGGAGGGCAGGTTGGGGTACATGAGACCCTAGCTCACAAAATAAACACATAAAAATAAATAAAACTCTTTTAGTCCAAAGGTCAAGAATGATAAAACAAATAAGTAAATAAATAAAATAAACTAGTGCTGTAGAGCCTGTGATGTACCTCAGTGGTACAGGACTTGCCTAGCATGCATAAAATCTGCTTCAATCTCTAGCACCACTACAACCCAAAACAAGACAAAACAAAAATAGTTCCACAGAAAGATTTGTAGAATAACATGTTGTATAGTTCATACAGGTAATTTCAGGTATTTACAATCACTACCATATCTGTACTGTTTTTTTTTTTTTGTTTGTTTGTTTTGTTTTATCTTTTTGAGATGGAGTCTCCCTTTAGTCCCAGCTGGCCTGAAACTCACTATGTAGACCAGGTTGGCGTTGAACTCACAGAGATCTGCCTGCCTTCTGCCTCCTGAGTGCTGGGATTAAAGGCGTGAGCCACTACACCCGGCCTGTACTGTGTTTTTTAAGATATTTTATTTATGTGTATGAATGTATTGCCTGCATGCGCATAAGTACAGCCATGTTCTGCAATGCTGTGGTGGTCAGAAGAAGGCATCAGAAGGATCTCCTGGAAGTGGAGTTATGGACGGTTGTTAGTCATCATGTGAGTGGTGGGAATCGAACCTGGATCCTCTACAAGAGCAGTATTGCTCTTAACTTCTGAGCCATCTCTCCACCCCCTCTGTACTTGTTTTAAGAGGTGTTTTACTCCGGGATGGCTCAGGGGTTAAGAGCACATGCTGCTTTTGCAAAGGACCTGGGTTCAATTCCCAGCAGCACATGGTGGCTAACTATTGTCCATAACACCAGTTCCAGGGGATCCAATGCCCTCTTCTGACCTCCAAGTGCACCTACCTGCATGCAGGTGATACATTCACTCATATGCATAAAATAAAAATAATAAAATACATTTAAAAGTGTTTTCCTTCTCTGAAGTTTGAAGGAGGGTGGTGTTCTTCCCATAATATCTCCCGTTTGCCCACCTAGTCAGTGGTTCCCTCCTGCAGGAGATTCTGGAATTACTCTTGTTTCAAATTTATGCTAAGTCCCTAAAAAATGCTTCATCTCAGTTAATCCTCTAAACAGCCCACAATATCATTATAATTGTTCTCATTACAATTAAATTCATGTCATGGATCTTTGCGTCTGTTTGTGAATAGATGAAACAATGAAGAGTGATTCACAAATGTCAAGGGTCTATTCTAATTCACCTGCTTCCCCAAGCAGGCTTTGAACGTTTGGAAGTCACAAAACATATCTTAGTCATCACTATATTCCCAACATTCTCTAGTATGGTTCCCTAACACATAGTAGGAGCTCAGAAGTAATTTTGAATAAATAAATTCAACTCCCCATTGCATTTCAATAATTTAAATAGATGTACTTATGCATACTAGATCAAAAAGACATAGAGGAAATTGTAAAATACTTTTTTTTTTTTGGTGTTTTTGAGACAGGGTCTCCCTGTAGCCCCAACTAGCCTGGAACTTGCTATGTAGACCAGGCTGGCCTTGAACTCACAGAGATCCACCCATCTCTGCCTCCTGAGTGCTGGGATTAAAGACATGCACCACTATGCCCGGTGTAAAATACTCTTACCTATAGTGGAATGGTTAGAAAAGATCTACAGCTGTCCTCCTGACTCCTGGCCTGGGTTCTGGGATTGCAGATGTGCACCACCATACTCCATCCCAAAGAGTATATTTCAATTTTCAATTAGGACACAGAACAAAAATAGTGAAATAAATTCCCCCTTCCATTTAGATATCATATCTGTGAAAAAAATCAGTTTAAGGCATAATGTTGTATGCTGGGCCCTTTTCCTTCTGTCTACTTCCTCTTCCTTTTCCTCTGTCCTCTTCCTCTATTCTTTCTGTCTACTTCCTTTTTCTTCCTTTTCCTCTGTCCTATTCCTTCTGTCTACTTGTGGCTTACTTTTTTTTTTTTTTTTTTTTTTTTTTTTTGAGATTGGGTCTCCTAGTAGCCCCAGCTGGCCTGGACCTTGCTATGTAGATGAGGCTGGCCTCAATCTCAGGTCTGGCATGCTCCTTTTCTTTCTTTCTTTCTTTCTTTCTTTCTTTCTTTCTTTCTTTCTTTCTTTCTTTCTTTCTTTCTCCTCTCTTCTGTTTTCCCTTCTGTTCCCATTTTCAAATATTTGCTGAGATTCTTGTGTTGGTGCAAGATGAATAAATATTTCAGCTACCATCTTCTAAGAATTTATTCCTGTTGACACAAAAACCCAACTCTCACCTCAAATCGGATAATTGATAGTTTACGTTGGAGCCAGATATGAATGACTATGGTCTGGGAACACAGATTAAAGTTACCCCAAATTCCATGTTCCAACGTGGTAGCAGCCCCATGAAATTTTCATAGTAGTAGAACAAAGAATAGTCAGAAATCCAGTCACAAATACATTGATGGAAACATCAGGTAGGTCGGTTTTAGCAAAGCAGGGAAATCTCTGCTCTGGGCCTTAGATGCCGTTTGAGGACATTCGTAGCCTTTTGGTTGCTGGAAGCTAGAGGTCTGTTTAGTTAATACATTCCAAAAGGTTTCAACTGTTAGTCACAAGGATATTAGGTCAGACATAGAGGTAGGCAAGGAATGGCTGGCTATTCAAAGGGGCTAAAGATAGCCCCAAATTACTTATAATTAGACTCTGGACCTGCAACATTCCAACCTTTCCATCATCACTGAAGTTCTAATCGGTTAATCAGCCTTGCAGAAAGTCCACTGTAAGGTGCTTTTCTTTCTATGAACTGTTGTTCATTCTCTAGCCAAGATGGAAAAGCATCATGGCCAGGCGTGGTGGTGCAGGCCTTTAACCCTAGCACTTGGGGAGGCAGAGACAGGGGGATCTCTGTGTGTTCAAGGCCAGCCTGGTCTACAGAGTGAGTTCCAGGACAGCCAGAGCTACAGGGAGACCATGTCTCAAAAACAAAACACAACAACAAAACCATCATAACACTGTAAGCATCCTAACAATATGCAACTTTTTTTTTTTATCTTTTCGAGACAGGGTCTCCCTGTAGTCCCAGCTGTCCTGGAACTTACTCTGTAGACCAGGCTGGCCTTAAACTCACAAAGATCTGCCTGCCTCTGCCTCCCAAGTGCTAGGACTAAAGGCGTGCGCCACCACGCCTGGCTGCAACTTTTTATAATAATACCAAACCCATGATTTTGCTTCAAGCTGCCTTCTTGCCACCATAAACCTCATCTTGGAATACTTTGATTTTTGTTTTCTAAGCACAGGAGCAGAAACTCTTTTCTCCTGTCTGTAAGTACCTGTTGTATCTGACAGAGCACAAGAACAAAAGGGCTGACCTCTGAAAATGAAAACAGAGAAAGCCTCAAAGTTGTGTTCACAGTGATGAAAGCTACTCAGAAAAAGGACTCTAACAACTGAGAAGAGCTTGATAGAGCCAGGAGCGGCTGTTTCCTCTGTCCTCCAATCCAACTTCCTCCTTTTGCGTGGAAACCAAGCAGAGTGGCAGGCCTGTGGAGTTCAGTGCCAGCGCCAGCACTGAGGGTGGAGTACAGGTTTAAAGCCTCCTGGTAGGTGCTCTTCTAGTCTGTTATCTCTTAGTTTCCAAGGCTTATTCTGGGCTGATAAGCATGATCTTGGGCTGGGTCCAGAATATCTCCAACATGATCACAATGCAAATGGACCTGGTGTGCTCCTGAGTAGGTGTAGAGCTAGGATAAACATTAAAGGACACTTTAAGTATTTTTTGATTTTAGTTTATTTATTTATTTATTTATTTATTTATTTATTTATTTATTTATTTTTTATTTTTTTATTTTTTGGTCTTTTCGAACAGGGTCTCCCTGTAGCTCCAGCTGTCCTGGAACTCACTCTGTATACCAGGCTGGCTTTGAACTCACAAAGATCCACCTGCCTCTGCCTCCCAAGTGCTAGGATTAAAGGCGTGTGCCGTGCTCGCTTTGGCAGCACATATACTAAAATTGGAACGATACAGAGAAGATTAGCATGGCCCCTGCGCAAGGATGACATGCAAATTCGTGAAGCATTCCATATTTAAAAAATAAAAATAAAACTAAAGGCGTGTGCCACCACACCCGGCTAGTTTATTATTTTGTGTATGTGTGTGTGTGTGCACGCTCGCACGCGTGTGGGTGTATGCTCATTCAAAAGCTCAAGCCTGTATGCATGCCCAGATGCATGTGGGTGCTGCAGAGGTTAGAAGAGAGTGTTTAGTCCCCTGAAGTTGGAATTATGGGCAGTCGTGAGCCATCATATGTGGGTGTTGGGAACTGAACTGGAGTCCTCTACAAGAGCAGTATGTGTTCATAACTGCTCAGTCATCTCTCCAGCCCCTGACCTTTTTTTTTTTTTTTTCCAGAACTGATTCTTTATTTCACCAGAAAAGTAATGGAAATCCCCCCCTTTTTTCTGTCTTTTTGCTTTGTTTTGTTGTCATTTTGTATTGTTTTCTTAGTCACATATGATTTTATTTTTTCCCTTCAACCATAATTATGTGATATGCAAATTTTGTCTTCACTGGTAGGTCTGTAAACATAAGGCTTATCGATCCCACTTCTTGGAATGGTCCCCCCATGGACCTTTTAGTCATCCAGCCCACGTCACCCCCTGCCTGGCTTTATCTTCACTATATTGTGTGGCCACTTCACTGAATTTCATTCCAGATTTTAGCTTTTCCATGGCTTCCATGATTCCGCCATGTTTCTCACACAGAATGTGTGACCTTTACTACACTGCCACCACCTTTGGGGCCCTGAGCCTTCTTGTCAGCACTGTCACTCCCAGAGGCTGCAGATCCTCCATTCCCTCTGGATGTCTCAGCAGCTCCACCTCTCTTCCCTTTTCCAGGACCACTTTTCCTCTTGGGCGGCATCTCCTCAGTTGGCCGTTTGACCTTTTGTTTTAATATAGGGTCTCATGTAGATCACTACACAGATCTAGGCAGCCCCTTGGCCAGCCAGTTTTGCCAATCCATAAATCAGTGTTCAGAGAAGAGACCTGTCTTAAAAAACAAGGTGCAGGGCAGGATGTAGTGGCTCACACCTTTAATCTCAGCACTCCGAGGTAGAGGCAGGCATATCTCTGTAAAGTTAAGACTAGCCAGTTCCAGGCCAGCTGGGGCTACAAGACTGTGACAGTTAATCCTGTTAATCCTGGGTGTCAACCTGACTGGATTTGGGATGAATAAATATGAGAACTAGATCTTCAGATTGGATTATCTCAAGCCGGATGACCCATCCTAAATGTAGGAGTTACCTTCTGATGGCGGCCAGTATAAAAGGCCATGGCAGAAGAGAGATGGTCCCTTTTTTGCTGCATGCTTTCTCTCTCACTGGTGAATTAGTCTTGCTGCTGTGATCAACTCTTTGGATCCCAGCATAGACTGAAGATGGGCAGATCTCCCAGAATCCATCAGGCCTTCAGCACTGGATTGGGACTACTGAGACATCCAGCCTCATGGACGGAGCAACTACCTGGATTCTTAGCCTCTCCCAGGTGACACAGCTATTGTTGGACTACCCAGACTCTATTTCATGAGCAAATCAATAAATCTGTGTGTGTGTGTGTGTGTTATATATATATAATATATATATATATATATATATATATATAAAGAGAGAGATAGAGATATATAGATATATTCATTCTATTGAATCTGTTTCATTAGAGAACCTTGACTGATACAAAGTCCAAAAAAGAAAAGGTGAAAAATGACTAAGAAAGACACCCAACATCAACTTCTGTCCTCCATACACGTGCCCGCACGAACTCATACATACACTACACACATACACTAAATAAGTTAAGAAGGTATAATTTCCTTTAGGCCTGGGAATATAACTCAATTGGTAGAGTGCTTGCTTAGCGTGCACTATCTCAAACTGCAGGTAGTGGTATAACCCTGTAATCCCATACCTTGGAAGGATCAGGAGTTCAATGTCATCTCTATCACATAATGAGTTTAAAGTCAGCTTGGGATACATAAAACCCTGTTTCAAAAAGAAAGAAAGAGGGATGGAGAGATGATTCAGCTATTAAGAGCACTGGCTATTCTTGTAACGATGGGGTTCGATTCCCAGCATTCACGTGGTGGCTCATGACTATCCATAACTCCAGTTCTGAGGGATCCAATTCCCTCTTTTGGCCCTTCTCAGCCACTGCATACATGGGTGCACTTTATTTTTTTTCCAAAGCCAATTTTTAATTTTTTATTTTTTTGGTTTTTTCAAGACAGGGTCTCCCTGTAGCCCCAGCTGACCTGGAACTCACTCTGTAGACCAGGCTGGCCTTGAACTCACAAAGATCCACCTGCCTCTGCCTCCTGAGTGCTAGGATTGAAGGCGTGTGCCACCACGCCTGGCTCTCAAAGCCAATTTTTTATTGAAGATCTTTGCATTTCATACAAAATTACAAATCAAATCTAGACCCATGCCCCCCTCCCTGCCCCCTCACCCTGCCAGAGCTCATGCATTCTGCCAAAGATGTTTTTCATATTTTTCTCAGTCTCTCTCAAAATTCTTGATGCAGAAGTTTACTGTTTTGAGCAGAAGTTCACCATTTCAGTCAGTTCTTTTTTTTCGAGACAGGGTCTTCCTGTAGCTCCAGCTGTCCTGGAATTTGCTCTGTAGACCAGGCTGGCCTTAAACTCACAAAGATCCACCTGCCTCTGCCTCCCAAGTGCTAGGATTAAAGGCATGTGCCACCATGCCCTGCTACTCAGTCAGTTCTTTCTGTTGTTGTTGTTGTTGTTGTTGCTATTCCTTCCAATGTGCATCACTGCAAAATATGCACATATGCATGCCACATATATCATAGGTTTTAGCATCTTCAGCTTATGATTTTTTTTTCTTTATTAGGCTGAAAGATGTCATGTTTGAATGCTCATCCTTGGCAAGGCCAAACCACCATCAGTTCTGCCCTTGTGCTCCACACTGGGCTTTTCCCTTCCCATGGTCACCAAATGAGGTCCAGTAAGCACCACATCCTGTCTTGATCTTCCTGTACTGGTCTCCATGATACAGCCTGGGTAGTCCAACAATGGCAGTCTATACTCTGAAGAGGCAGAAACCCCAGTAGTAGCTCAGCCCACAAGCTGGATGTCTCAGCAGTCCCCACCGGGCACTGAAGGTTTGGAGGATTCTTGGAGAGACATGAATCTTCAGTCCATATTGGAAGGTCGAAAAGCTGTGTCTTCTCATATCTTTGAAGGATGGCAAAAGCAGTGGCAGCCACAGGGTAGCTGCACTTGCCAGTAAGACAGGCAAAACAACTGTGCTCTTTTTTTTTTTTTTTACTATTTGTCTTTTTACTAAGATCTCAAGTTTTTTACCTGAAGTGCAATTTCTCAGGACTTACTATTTGTTTATTTCTGGTTATACTTTCCTTTTGGATGTTTAAGGCCATACAGTTAGCCCAGATTAACCAAGGTTTTTCTCAAGGTCAGTTGAGGATCTGGTCCTCAAGGATCACTCAGGTTTTGGGGGAGTAAGGGAGCCCCTCGCTCCTTTTGGCTTTTCATTCACCAGTAGGTGCACTTTATACACATGCAGGCAAGACACTCAATAGATAGATAGATAGATAGATAGATAGATAGATAGATAGATAGATAGATAGATAGATGATAGATAGCTGGGTATGGCGGTGCATGCCTTTAATCCCACTCAGGAGGCAGAGGCAGGAGGAGAACTCTGTGAGTTCAAGGCCAGCCTGGTCCACATAGCAAATTCCAGGCCAGCTGGAGGTACAGGAAGTCCCTATCTCAAAAAGACCAATAAAATAAAATAAAGCAGTCAATTGCTTTAAATATATATAATAAAATAAATAGATAAATTTAAAAAAATGAAATGAGGCCAGG
Source organism: Rhizomys pruinosus (assembly GCA_009823505.1). NCBI lineage: Eukaryota > Metazoa > Chordata > Mammalia > Rodentia > Spalacidae > Rhizomys > Rhizomys pruinosus. The sequence goes on from VZQC01002756.1 coordinate 302,834, forward strand.
CATGGTGGCGCATGCCTTTAATCCTAGCACTCAGGAGGCAGAGGCAGGCGGATCTTTGTGAGTTCAAGGCCAGCCTAGTCTACAGAGTGAGTTCCAGGACAGCTGGGGCTACAGGGAGACCCTGTCTCAAAAAGACCAAAAAAAAAAAAATGTAATGAAATGAAGAGAGAAGAAAGAAAAGGAAAAAAAAAAAGAAGAGGAAAAGAGCAGGCGCGATGGTTCTGAGGGTCTAAGGTGCTTATTGTCAAACCTGACAACCTGAGTTCAATTCTTGGAACCTATAGGAAACTACATGGTAGAAAAAAGACCCAAATCCTGTAATCCTGTAAATTGTACACACACACACACACACACACACACACACACACACACACGCACAGATAAAAGTTTAAAAAGGGGGGCTTGAAAGGCATGGTGGCACATGCTTTTAATCCCCACCAGTACTTGGGAGGCAGAGGCAGGCAGATCTCTGTGAGTTCAAGGCCAGCCTGATCTACATAGTGAGTTCCAGACCTGCTGGGGCTACAGGGAACCCTGTCTCAAAAAAGACAAAAAAAAAAAAAAATAGAGGGGGGGAGCTCATCTGGTAAAGATACTTTCCACAGCATGATCTTGATCCTCAGAATCTGATTTATATATGTGTCCACACTCATATATAGACATTGCATATACATGCAACAATTAATAATAATGTGGGTGTGGTAGTACATGCCTTTAATCTCAGCACTTAGGAGGCAGAGGCAGGCAGATCTCTATGAGTTCAAGGCCAGTCTGATCCTCATAATGAGTTCCAGGCCAGCCAGGACTACATAGTGAGATCCTGTCTCAAAAAGAAGAAAAAATTATAATACATTTTTAAAAAGTTTTTTAAAGTTAGTACAAGAGTACCGTTCATTGTGTTTATTATACTACATCCTTCCAAGATGCAATAAAAGACTTCAACCAATTTAGCTCTTCACAACATTATAAGAAAGCAACTATTTACTGTGAAAGTGCTGATTAGATATTTGAACATGTGCATATTTTGCAGGCGTGGGCTAAATGAAGTTAGGCGGTGGCACTTTATTCAATAAGGGAAGAAGGGCAGTGAGGTGGAAAGTGAGGCCTGTGTATTAGTATAGGATGGAAATGATTATATATTTAGATATATAATCTGGGATTAGCCAAGAGTTAGGTAGAAACCCTGTGACCTCTTTTCCTATAATCAAATGTGACTATTGCTAGGAGAGCTGTGTTTGAATCCTCCTGTCTGTTAGCTTACAGCCTCTGCCAGGTCATTTAACCCCTTTGAGTTTATGAAAAAACTTTGTTAGGATAGATAACTGTGAGACTGTCAAGAGCCTCTGAAAGGGAAAGAGAAGAGAATGATGGAAAGAGAGAGGACATGGCCGGGCGTGGTGGCGCACGCCTTTAATCCTAGCACTTGGGAGGCACAGACAGGCGGATCTTTGTAAGTTCAAGGCCAGCCTGGTCTACAG
>VZQC01002756.1:304473-335573 GCA_009823505.1 Rhizomys pruinosus
AAAAAAAAAAAAAAAAAAAAAAAAAAAAAAAGGAAAGAGAGAGAGGACAAAGACGAGAGAGGAAGCCAGGTTGGAAGAAGAAGAATGGAGCTGGCGAAAGTATTTCAGACTTTGTGTGCTGAAATAGTCCCGCCTGTCACAAGCTGCTCCATTCCCTTCTTATGAAAACATTTCTAAGGTGGCAGATGAATTTATTTTTAAATTTTTTTTCCTGAAACATAACACTCCAACAGGATGTGTTAGAGAAATGGCAAGAAAGGAAGGCAGAAGGAGATAAATGCCTGAGTGGAGACAGTGATAAAGAGACACAGGGAGATGGCCCATGAAGCCCTTGCAGAACTGGACCATTAGGACATGCTGGATAACTTGGTGGTGCCTGAACCTGAGTCTAGGGATGTGAAGCCATGACCTTTGAGGGGAAAATGAAGTCCAGAGGATAGTTAACCTGGGAAAGAGACTATTGTACTCCTGAAAATTGTTAAGATATTAGATTTCTATTCCTTTTCATTAGTTTATTTACTTGTGTGTGTGCAGGTGCAGAAGCTAAGGCTGAACTCGGATTTCTTCCTCTATCACCCTTCACTTCATTTCTCTGAGGCAAGGTCATTTACTGAGTCTGACACTCACTGATTTGACTAGACTGGCTGGTCAGTAGTCCCTGAGATCCCCAGTGTGTCTCATAGTGCTGAGATCACAGGTATGTGCCAGCTCACCTGGTTTTTAACCTGGGAGCTGGGAATCCAACCTGAAGTCCTTATGCTTTGTACAGCAAGTACTTTACCCACTGAGTCACCTCCCCAACCCCTTATTTTATTTATTTTTTTTAATTTTTGTATGTGTATGAAGGTACTGTCTGCATGTAGGTCTGTGCACCCGTGTCGTGCAATGCCACAGAGGTCAGAAAAGGGCGTCAGATTCCCCTGGAACTGGAGTTAAAGATGGTTCTCAGTCGCCATGTGGGTGCTGGGGATCAAACCCGGGTCCTCTGCAAGAGCAGTCAGTGCTCTTAACCACTGAGCCATCTCTCCAGCCCCGAAACCCCCTTTTTAAAAAATTTTTATTTATCCTTGTATGTGTATGAATGTACTGTCTGCATGTAGGTTTGTGCACCCGTGTTGTGCAATGCCTCGGAGGTCAGAAGAGGGTGTTGGATTCCCCTGGAACTGGAGTTAAAGATGGTTCTCAGCCACCATGTGGGTGCTGGGGATCGAACCCAGGTCCTCTGCAAGAGCAGTTGGTGCTCTTAACCACTAGGCCATCTCTCCAGCCCCCGAGAATATTTTGTTTTGAGACAGGTCTCATGTAGCCCAGGATGGCCTTAATCTGCTGACCCTCTTGTCTCCCCGTCCCATGTGCTAGTATATTACATGATGTATATTACATGTATATTACATCATGCCCCGCCAAGACAGGATCTTGCTCTATAGTCCAGGCTGGCTTGAATAGCTGAGGTTAGATTTGAACTTGCGGCAATCCCCTTGCCTCAGCCTCCAAAGTACTGTGATTGCAGGTGTGAGCCCCTACACCTGATTTCTAAAACAATAGCTGTGAAGTAGTCTCACTACATAGAGAAAATATAGGGGGGGAGATACACACCTTTAATCCCAGTGCTCAGTAGGGAAAGACAGGTGGATCTCTATGAGACTGCCAGCAGTCTAGTCTACACATGAATTCCAGGCCAGCTGAGGCTACAGAGAGACCTTGTTTCAAAAAATCAAAATATAAAAACCAAAACCAAGGCCGAGCGTGGTGGTGTACACCTTTAATTCCAGCACTCGGGAGGCAGAGGCAGGTGGATCTCTATGAGTTCAAGGCCAGCCTTCTCTACATAGTGAGTTCCAGGCCAGCTGGGACTAAAGGGAGACCCTGTCTCAAAAACAGCCCCCCAAAACAAACAAACAAAAATCCCAAATCCAGTATATGATGATGATATAAGCTTGATTCAATTATTCCATAATGTGTCTTGCTAAACTTCAAGTTGTATATAAGATATATATATCTCATTAATAAAAATAAATTTTTGATTTAAAAAATTATTATATTTATTAATATATTTGTGTGCATGTGCGTGTGTGTGTGTGTGTGTGTATGTGTGTGTGTGTGTAGGTCAGAGGGCAACTTGTAGGAGTTGCTTCTCTTCTTCTGCCACGTGGGTCTTGGGAATTGAACTCAGGTCATCAGGCTGGCAGCAAACACCTTTACATGCTGTGCCATTTCACCAGCCAGTGAGTTAAAAGGAAATGAGTTTTGACTTGCTGTAAGAAATCCTCTCCAGACTGGCAGTGATACCCTGGTGTGCCTAAAGGGATACTAGCTCCCCTGCAGCAGAAGGGTCCTCTTCAACGTTCCAGTCGTTGGGGTAGATCTCTCTAGTTCACCTTTGAGTCCTCATATGTGTGCTTTCTCTTTTGTGTTTTAGGTTTCCAGTGATTTCAAGGCATTGTCCCACTCCAGTGGGACATTCCATTCTTAGAACTCTGGACCTTAGCTGCCTCCTCCTCCTCCTCCTCCTCCTCTTCCTCTTCTTGTTTTGTGCTGGGGATTGAAACAAAAGCATTATGCATATGAAGCCCGTACAGTGCCACTGAGCTATGCCCTGGCCCCAATCCTTCTTTGTGCCATATACAGATGAGAAAAGATGCAAGATTATGATGGAGATAGCCCTAGGAACTAGCTCCATCTCCCAAGTTCTCCTTATCGGTGACATGCAGCTGCTGGGGGGGTGGGGGGCAGTGCCTCTTTCCTTTCCTGTGTCTGTGTCTCTATTAAAGGGCACTGTAGTACTAGTCCTCTTTCTTTCACTTCAAAATGAAAATTGAGACAGAGGACCTGGGTGTAATTGAATAATAGAACACAGGCTGATCATGTATGAAGCCCTGGGCTTCACCCTTAGAACAATAGTCCAAACAAATCAGAGTTTGCAAGAATATTATAAGATTTACTGTATTAAAAATGTTTTATTAGTATATATTACATTACATAATAATGGATTTCATTGTGATCTTTCTTTCTTCTTTCTTTTTCATTCTTGTCTTTTTGAGACAGGATCTCCCTGTAGATCCAGCTGGGCTGGAACTTACTATTTAGACCAGGCTGGCCTTGAACTAACTCACAGAGATCCACTTGCATCTGCTGGGATTAAAGGCATGCACCACCACAACCTGCTCATTATGACATTTTCATACAAATTTACATACAATCATATTCACCCCATTACTCTCTTTTGTTCCCCTCCCACTACCACGAATCCCCTTCTTCTTCCCATGTAGCTTTTGTTGTTGGTGATGGTGGTGGTGGTGGTGGTGGTGGTGTGTGTGTGTGTGTGTGTGTGTCCCTATTGGCAATGTCACAGGAGCATGGACAACCTGTCAGTGGCTACACCACTGAAGAAAATGGTTCTCTCTTCCCATCAAACTTGTTGTTTTGGGGGGCTGGAGAGATAGCCTAGCAGTTAAGAGCACCGACTGCTCTTGCAGAGGACCCGGGTTCGATCTCCAGCACCCACATGGCCGCTGAGACCCATCTGTAACTCCAATTCCAGGAGAACTCCAGTTCAAGGGGAATCCTATACCCTCTTCTGACCTCCATGGCATTGCACGACATGGGTGCACAGACTTGCATGCAGACAGTACATTCATACACATAAAAAATAAATTAAGCCGGGCGTGGTGGCGCACGCCTTTAATCCTAGCACTTGGGAGGCAGAGGCAGGAGGATCTTTGTGAGTTCAAGGCCAGCCTGGTCTACAGAGTGAGTTCCAGGACAGCTCGGGCTACAGGGAGACCTTGTCTCGAAAACAAAAAAAAAAAATAATAAATTAAAAAAATTAAAAAAATTTGTTTTTTGAAATATATTTTTATTGCTATTAAACTTTTCCTAAAAAAGAAAAAAAACTTTTTCCTACACCGTACATAATTTCTCAATCCAATTTAGACCCATTTCCCTTCCCATTGCCCCCACCCCACCGAGTTCATGCCCATCAAACTTTAATTAATCCCCAGGAAGGGATGGGACCCCATAGCTCCTCCCCCTTCCATGACAAGGTATCCATGGACCCCGTCATGCTCCGCCTTGTGTGGGTAATCACAGTCGTGAGTTGAAGAGTAGCTGGGCTGGAGAGATGGCCTCAGCAGGTACAGGCATTTGCTGATGACCCTAACAACCTGAGTTGGATCCCTGGGGCCCACATGGTGTTAGGAAAGAACAGACACCTGAAAGTCATCCTTGACAAGTGCTGTGACACAAATACACACACAGACACTCTCTCTCTCTCAAAATAAAATAAAATAAAAAATAAAATAAAATGAATAAATTAGCAGGTAGGGCTGGGATGCAGCTCAGTGGTAGAGCACCTGCCTGGCATGATCAAGGCCCTGGGTTTGATCTCTATTATGGGCATGAGGAAGCCCCTGAACACTTAGTAGCTCAGATCACACCACGATAACCACTGATTTTTTTTTTTTTTTAAGAAATCATCCCTAATCTTTTTTATTTCCTTTCTGGCCTTTCCTCAGACATTAAAAACAATAATAATAATAATTAAAACCAGGCATAGTGCATGCCTTTAACCCCTGCACTTAGGAGGCAGAGGCAACAGATCTCTATGAGTTTGAGAGCAGCCTGGTCTACATAGCGAGTTCCAGGCAAGCAGGGGCTACAGGGAGACTCTCAAAAAGACAAAAAAAATTATTGAATCAACTTTCTAGATGTTCTGGCCTCTTCCTTCTTCATTGAAATAATTGTGCTGTGCTGGGTGTCTACCTTCAGGAACACCTGCCTTGCACTGTTCTTTTTGTGGTATTTGTGGTATTTGGAATGGAAACCAGGGCCCAATGCATGTTAAGTACTCACCGTCCTGCTGAGCTAGGCCCCCAGCCCCCACCCTCCTTAACTGAACAACACATGTAGTCACATGTTTCCTCAGGAGCTTGTTTTCCCATCTGCAAATGAAAACAGGAGAAGAACGTCTGCTTTCTATTCATAGCAATCCATTTTCACAAGTATATTAGAATTTCGTAATGTAAAGAAATAAAAGTGTGTTTTTGTTTTGTTTGAGACAGGGTCTCACGGAGTCCAGGATGACTTCAAACTCATAATATAGCCAAAGATGACCCTGAACTTCTGATCCTCCACCTCTCAAATGCTGTGATCACAGGCATGGACACCCATACCTTGTTTATGTGGTGTTTGAGGTCGAACCCAGGGCCCTAAGTGTGCTAAGCAAGTGTTCTAGTTTAATCTCTATTGGTGTGATAAAATAATCTGACCAAAAGCAACTTGGAGAGAGAAGAGTTTACATTAGCTTACATATCCAGGTCATAATCTATCATGGAGGAACGTCAGCAGGGACCTCAAGGAAGGAACAGAGACGCAGGACTGCAGATAGAGGAGTACTGCTCACTGGTTGTCTCAATTGCTCACACTCAGCTTTCCATACAGCCCAGCCCCACCTGCCTAGAGATGGTGTTGAGCACAGTGGTTTAAGTCATCGAACATCAGTCATCACAGCCATGGACGCAGGCCAAGGTGATCAAGGAAATTCTTCAATTGAGGTTTCCCTTCCCAAGCTGACTCTACGTTGTGTGAACGTGTGAAAGGTGAGCAGGACGGCAAGCCTTGGTTAACTTAGCTGCTCGCAGCATCTGGCACTTGTCCCTAACTTTACTTCCAGTGCCTATGTTTTTTCTGTTTAGTTTTTTGAGATAGCCTTACTTTGTTCCCCATGTTGGCCTTAAACTCCCAATCCTTCTGCCTTGTCTTTCCAGTGTGTGTGTGTGTGTTCAGATATGTATGCTCATGTCTATGCATGCAGATGAAGGTCAGAGGTCAACCTTGGGTTTGTTTTTCAAGTGCCATCCACCTTGGGGTTTTTTGTTTTTTTGGGGGGGGCAGGCTCTCTTTCTGGCATGAGGCTCAAAGATTAGGCTATAAAGTCTGGGTGGGGTAAAAAAAAAAGCACAGAAGTACATCATAAAAAAGTACATCATAAAATACAATCAGTCCATGGGTCTGGAGAGATAGCTCAGTGGTTAAGAGCACCCACTGCTCTTGTAGAGGACTGGGGTTTGATTCCCAGCACCCACATGGCGGCTAAGAGCGGTCTTTAACTCCAGTTCCAGGGGAATCCAATACCCTCGTCTGACCTCCACGGCATTGCACGACACAGGTGCACCAACCTATATACAGACAGTACACTCATACACATAAAAAATAATAATTAAAAAATATATAATCAGTCCATGAGAATTCTCATTCCAAAGTTCTTTCTCTAGAATTTCTTTCACTTGCCTGCATTTTTTTTTCTCCACCCCTATATTTCAAGACAGGGTCTCCTGTGTTAGCCCAGGCTAACCTTAAACTCAGATTCTGCCTGTGTGTCTCCTGAGTGCTGGGATCACAAGTGTGAGCTACCATGTCTGGTTCCTCTACTATTGGCTCACATCATCTCCTCTGTTCTATCCAATTCCTGCAATCCCTAACATCTACCAAGCTTGCTTGTGTGTGTGTGTGTGTGTGTGTGTGTGTGTGTGTGTGTGTGTGTGATATGCCTGTGCATGTGTGTGGAGCTGAGCTCTCTTGTGCAGGCATGAATGGAGGTCAAAGGTTGACATCAGAATGTATTTTTTTCAGACAGGGTCTCTCATTGAACCTATAGATCTCCATTTTTGCTAGAATGGCTGGTCAGTGAGACCCAAGGATTTGTTGTCTCTGCCCTCTTTGGTATGCTTGCAGACATGCATATGCAAGGCCAAACCTGAGTTATACATGGGTGCCAGGGAATCTAAACTCAGGTCCTCATGTTTGTACAGCAAGTACTTTACACATTGAGCCATCTCCCCAGTACCCTCATTTGGTGTTTTGAGACAGGGTCTGATGCAGCCCAGGCTAGCCTTGAACCCACTTACTATGTAACCAAGGATGATCTTGAACTTCTGAAATTCCTACCTCTACCTCCCAGGTGAGAGGATTATAATGGTCTGTGTCCCCATACTCAGTTTCTACTTGGAGCTTTTTATCCTTTTGGTTAGACAGCAGGTGCAGGAAGCAGAAAGGTTTTGAAATGTTAACATTCAATGTTTTCCTCTTTTATCCTTATTTCAATCGTTAATATTTGCAGAATAATTTCTGAGAAAACAAAGGGATCCTTTGATCATTGTCAAGTATTTCAGAAGAGAGTTCACATCATTTGGGATGAGTTGATCAAAAGTACATTAGAGCCAGGCAGCCAGGCAGGGGGACTCTGCCCGGTCATCTCAGTATTCTGGAGATAGAGGTAGGAGGATCAGGAATTCAAGGTTATCTTCAGATACATGGTGAGTTCAAGGGGTCTATCAGAGTGTTTCCAGAAAAGTTGACCTGAGGTAGGAAGACCTACCCTGAACATGATTGGCCCATCCTAATGCATGGAGCTCGCTGGCTGAATCAAAAGTAGAAAGTGCGCTGAGCAGCAGTGCTTGCTTGCTTGTGTCTACTCCTGACTATGGATATAATATGACCAAATGCCATACACCTGCTACCATGACTTCCCTGCCACAAGGGCTGTACCCTTAATCCATGAGCAAAAATAGACCCTTCCTCCTTTTTTCTAGCAATTATTTTATTTTTACATTGATTTATTTTGTGCGTGTTTATATGTGCATGTGCACATGTGTGACTTAAGAAGAGTAGTGGGGGAGGGCAAGATAGCTTGGGGGGTACAGGTGACTACTGACAAACCTAAGGACCCAAGTTCAATCTCCAGGACCCACATGGTATAAGGAGAAGCCTGATCCCCACAAGTTGTCCTCCACCTGAGAGCTGGGTTTGAGGACACACACACACACACACACACACACACACACAATCAATCAATCAATCAATCAATCAATATGGGGTCAGGGAAATAACTCAGTCAACAAAGTAGCTTGCTTTGCAAGCACAGAGACCTGAGGATTTTTGTTTTGTTTTGTTTTGTTTTTAATCTCAGCCTAAGTAAAAACAAGACAGGCCTATTCTGGTACGAGATAGTAATATACAGGTGGATCCTTGGGGCATACTGGCCAGCCATAGGTCAGTGAGAGACCCTGTCTCAAAAGAAGGGTGGGGAAGAGGATGGTGCCTACAGAAGGACACTAAAGTTGTCCTCTGACCTCCACACATACGTGCACACATGTGCAAGCACACACTTTTTATACACATGTACCCCCCAAACATACACATAAAATAGAATTTAAAATTTTTTTCAATTTTATTTATATTTTATGTGTTTGAATGTACTGTCTGCATGTAGGTTTGTGCACCCGTGTCGTGCAATGCCGCGGAGGTCAGAAGAGGGTGTCGGATTCCCCTGGAACTGGAGTTCTCCTGGAATTGGAGTTACAGACGGTTCTCAGCCACCATATGGGTGCTGGGGATCGAACCCGGTCCATTTGCAAGAGCAGTTGGCACTCTTAACCGCTAGGCTATCTCTCCAGCCCCCATAAAATAGAATTTTAAAAAACCCACCAAGCAACAACTGAACCAAAATAGTGACAAAAACCAGTCACAATTATTCTCAGAGAAAATGGAGGGATGGTACTACTCTCCAAAGGCCAGTTTCGGCCAGTTTCAGCCACCTCTGAATCCATCCCTGACATTCTGCTACTTTCCGACAACCTCTCCTATTGCTAGCTGCTTCTTGGATGGACATCAGTCTCTCTACATTCTTTCAAAGTCCTATACGAATTCTGCTGAAAAGACATTTTCCTCCTCTGGGACAGTAGTGCTTATAACATGGGAGCCCAGAGGAATTACTGACTGTGACGAGGGTGGAGACAGGACTTCCAAGGGTTTATTGCTGAGGACAGAACCTCATTATTCAAGAAGGTCTTATACAACCATGTGGAGACTTCTCTTTTAAGGGAATAATGGCTTAGGAAATTGTTGAGTCTGAAAGAAGACACAGCACGTACAGCACTTGCCATTTCTCTTTCTCCTTTTCTTAGGTGCAAGTCCACAGGGATCTGGTGCATATTCTCATGTATTTCTTTAAGCTGTGAGTGTTGTATGAGATCAACAATTGCCTGGGCCTGAGGGAGGGTGGGTCAGGGGATGTACTGCCAAGAAAAATAGGGTACTTTGGATGGAGAAAGCATTATAATAGTTCAGTGGTAGAGTACTTACCCAGAATATGTGATATCCTGGGTTCTACCCATCACTAGTTCTGGAGGGGAAAAAAAATAGACTTCAAGACAAAGCATTACAAAAAACAGTGAAGAAAAATTAGCAGAGCTAAGTCTATACAAACACTAGAGATTCTGGTGCCCCGGGAATTTTGTGCACTAGCCAAATAAATACATGGCCCAAGATTTTAGGCACTTGTTGGAAAGTGGCAGGAAAGAAGGCCAGTAAGCCAAATTCTTGGGTCGAGACCAACACTAGTATGTGTGTCTTTTTTTTTTTTTTAATCTTTTTGAGACAAGATGTCCCTGTAGCCCCAACTGCCCAACTGGCCTGGAACTCACTATGTAGACTCAGAGAGATCCACCTGCCTCAGCATCTGCTGGAATTAAAGGCATGTGCCACGACACCTGGCTAGTATATGTGTCTTGAAAGCACAGGTCATGTTTATCATGTGCCTACTGTTTTCCTAGTGTTTAGAGTGGTATTTAACTCAGAGGAAAGAATGAAGACCTTTTGGTGCTGTGGTGAATAAATTGCATGTTCCCCTGTGGGTAAATGGGACTTTGAGCCCGGTTCAGTTGGCATAGTTGAGCCTCTCAATATCTCCTCTGTGAAGCATATAGAGGGCCTCCAAAGGGCTTTCAGTCATGGGCCACAGTTCAGAAATTCCCGTGTGTGCAGCCAGTGGTGTTTAAACTAATAAACCTGGTAAATCAAGAGAGTCCATCTGTGTACTAGATGGAAATCAAGTGTGTATGTTTAAGCCAAGTGTGTGCAACATATGAGTGAGTGGAAACAGCAAACATAACCTTTAGGAAAATACAACAGGCAAGTGCAAACAACGCAAAAGCAGAATATGCATTATTCATACTACAAAGCAAATTCAAGGGACACAGTCTATTTAGATGTTTACCTAAAGAAGCATGCTCTATAACAAAGCTTACAGGAATGGGGCAAATTTACAAGAGAAACAACCTCCAATTTTTTCTCTCTCTGCCCTTCCTTCCTTCCTTCCTTCCTTCCTTCCTTCCTTCCTTCCTTCCTTCCTTCCTTCTTTGCTTCCTTTTATTCTCTCTTTTTTTTTTTTAGTCTTTTTTAGACAGGGTCGCCCTATAGCCCCAGCTGACGTGGAACTCACTCTGTAGACCAGGCTGGACTTGAACTTACAGAGATCCTCCTGTCTCTCCCTCCCGAGTGAGTGCTGGGATTAAAGGAGTGCCCACCATGCCCAGCTTTCTTTCTTTTAAGCAAGGATTCATGTAGCCCATGCAGGCCTCACACTTAACTGCATAGCCAAAGCTGCTCTTGACTTCCTGATCCTCCTGTTTCTACTTTCCAAATTCTGGAACTATAGGAATGCCCCACGTACAGAATGTTTTAAAAATATTTTTATTTTCGGGCTGGAAAGATGGCCTAGTGGTTAAGAATGCCGACTGCTCTTGAAGAGGACCCAGGTTTGATCCCCAGCACCCACATGGCAGCTGAGAACCGTCTTTAACTCCAGTTCCAGGGGAATCCGATGCCCTCTTCTGACCTCCACAGCATTGCACCACACGGGTGCACAAACCTACATGCAGACAGTACATTCATACATAAAAAAGTAAATAAAATAAAAAAAAGTTTTATGTGTATAGGTGTTTTGTCTGCATGTGTGTAAATGTACCACATATGTTCGATGCCCACAGAAGCCAGAGAGGGTGTCAAATCCCCTGGAGTTAAGGATAGTTGTTTACTACCATTTGGGTCCTGGGCACTGAACCCAGCTCCTCTGCAAAAGTAGAAAGTGATCTTAGCCAAGCCAGGCATGGTGGGGCACACCTTTAATCCTAGCACTGGGGAGGCAGAGGCAGGCAGATCTCTGTGAATTCAAAGCCAGCCTAGACTACACAGAGAGCTCCAGACCAGCTGGGGCTACAGGGAGACCCTGTCTCAAAAAGAACAACAACAAAAAGATAAAACAAACAAACAAGTGCTCTTAACCACTGAGCCGTCTCTCTAGCCCCATATTAAAGCTGTGAAGCTGTCTGTGGTGGTGATGTCTGTAAACTGGTTGGTAGAGTGCTTGCTTAGCATGAACAAGGCCCAAAGCAATGGAGCCAGGTGACCTGGACTGAAAGCTTTGGAACTGCTCAGTGGTTAAGAGTGTGTATTGCAGGGCTGGAGAGATGGCCTAGTGGTTAAGAGCGCCGACTGCTCTTACAGAGGACCCGGGTTCGATCCCCAGCACCCACATGGTGGCCAAGAACCGTCTGAAACTCCAATTCCAGGAGAACTCCAGTTCCAGGGGAATCCGACACCCTCTTCTGACCTCCGTGGCATTGCACGACACGGGTGCACAAACTTGCATGCAGACAGTACATTGATACACATACAGAAATAAATAAATGCCGGGCATGGTGGCGCACGCCTTTAGTCCTAGCACTTGGGAGGCAGAGGCATGCGGATCTCTGTGAGTTTGAGGCCAGCCTGGTCTACAGAGTGAGTTCCAGGACAGCCAGAGCTACAGGGAGACCCTGTCTCAAAAAGACCAAAAAAAAAGAGTGTGTATTGCTCTTTTTATTCTTTTTTTTTTATTTTTATGTGTATGAGTATATTGCCTACATGTATGGAAGTGCACCAATGTTGTGCAATGTCCGCAGAGGTCAGAAGAGGGTGTGGGATTGCCTGGCACTGAAGTTATGGATGGTTGTTAGCTACCATGTGGATGCTGGGAATCAAACTTGGGTCCTTTGCAAGAAGAGCCAGTGCTCTTAACCACTGAGTCATCTCTCCAGCCCAATAAATAGGTTTTTTTCGGGGGGGGGTGTCTTTTTTTTGAGACAGAGCCTTCCTGTAGCCCCAGCCAGGCTGGAACTCACTATATAGACCAAACTTGGGCCCTCTGCAAGAGCAGCATATGCTAGGCATGGTGGTACATGCCTTTAATCCCAGCACTCTGGAGGCAGAACTCTTGAACTTATGAGTTTGGTTCCCAGAACCAGGGTTGAGCAGCTGACCACCCCCTGTAACTCTACCTGCCAGGGATCTGAGACTCTCTTCTGGCTTCTGCTGGCAACAACAACAACAACAACACACACACACACACACACACACACACACACACTCACATAGACATACACACATAGACATAATTAAAAATAAAATAAGAGAGCTGGAGAGATGGCTCAGTGGTTAAGAGCACTGATTGCTCTTATAGAAGACGTAGGTTCAGTTCCCAGCACTCACATGGTGGCTAACGACTGTCTGTAACTCCGGTTCCACAGGATCTAACACCTTCTTCTGCCTCCATCAGCATTGTACAATATGGATGCACTTACATACATGCAGGCAAGACATCCATAGAGGTAAAATAAAATAAATCTAAAAAATGAAATCTTTCTTCCTTTGAGTTGGTTTGCTCAGATGTTTTGTTACGGTGACAAAAATTCACTAACAGAGATTTGGCACTGAGCAGTGGGGGTTGTTGTGACAATGCTTAAAGATGTGGTTTGGTGGTACATGCCTTTAATCCCAGCACTTGGGAGGTAGAGGCAGGCGGATCTCTGTTGAGTTCAAGGCCAGCCTGGTCTATATAGTGAGCTCCAGGCCAGCTGGGACTAAAGGGAGACCCTGTCTCAAAAAGACCAAAAAAAAGTCCCTTTTTGACACAGGGTTCCCTGCAGCCGCAGCTGTCTAGGAACTAACACTGGTTGACTCAATCCACCTGCCTCTGCTCGTGGTAATTAAAGGCGTGTGACTCCACACCTGGCTCAATCTGTCTGCTCTCCTCTCCTCCTCCTCCTCCTCCTCCTCCTCCTCCTCCTCCGTCCTCTCCTCCTCCCTCCTCTCCTCCTCCTCTTCGTTTTTTTGAGTTCCTGTTTTTTTTTAGCCCCAGTGTCCTGGAACTCACTCTGTAACTCTGTAAGACCAAGCTGCCTGGCCCGTGAAACTCAACAAGAACCGCCTGCCTCTGCTGCCAGTGCTAGATTAAAGACGTGCGCCACCATGCCCGGGCTCACTTCCAGCATTCTAAGCCTATTTTAGTCTGCTTCTCCAAACTTCTAAATCTTTCCCACAGATCAATTCCAAAGACACTCAGACCACAATCTTTTTTTTTTTTTTTTTTTGGGTCTTTGGAGACAGGGTCTCTTTAGTCCCAGCTGCCTGGAGCTCACTATATAGACCAGGCTGGCCTTGAACTCAACAGAGATCCGCCTGCCTCTACCTCCCAAGTTGCGGATTAAAGGCTGTACCACCAAACCACATCTTTAAGCATTGTCACAACAACCCCCACTGCTCAGTGCCAAATCTCTGTTAGTGAATTTTTGTCACCGTAACAAAACATCTGAGCAAACCAACTCAGAAGAAAGATTTTCATTTTAGATTTATTTTATTTTACCTCTATGGATGTCTTGCCTGCATGTATGTAAGTGCATCCATATTGTACAATGCTGATGGAGGCAGAAGAAGGTGTTAGATCCTGTGCCGCCGGAGTCCAGACAGTCGTTAGCCACCATGTGAGTGCTGGGAACTGAACCTACGTTTCTATAAAAGGATCAGTGCTCTTAACCACTGAGCCATCTCTCCAGCTCTCCTTTTTTTTTTTTTTGTTGTTTGTGTGTATTTTTCATTTTGTGTGTGTGGTGTGTGGTGTGTGGTGTGTGTGTGTGTGTGTTGTTGTTGTTGGTTGTTGCCAGCAGAAGCCAGAAGAAGGCTCAGATCCCTGGCGTTAGATTTACAGGGGGTGGTCAGCTTCTCAACCCTGGTTCTGGAACCAAACTCATAAGTCAAGAGTTTTCTGCCTCCATATGCTGGGATTAAAGGCATTACCAGCATGCTACATAATGCTTGCTCCTTGCAGAGGGCCCAAGTTTGGTCTATATAGTGAGTTCAGCCTGGCTTGGGGCTACAGGAAGGCTCTGTCCAAAAAAAAAGACACGCACCCCCCCCGAAAAAAATCCTCTCTTAATTTGCTGGAGAGATGACTCAGTGGGTTAAGAGCACTGGGCTCTTTCTTGCAAAGGACCTCACAGTTTGATTCCGCAAGCATCCACATGGTAGCTAACAACCATTCCATAACTTCCAGTGCCAGGGGCAATCCCAAACCCTCTTCTGACCTCTGCGGACATTGCACACAACATTGGTGCCCTTCCATACATAAAGTAGGCAATATAGCTACATACACATAAAAATAAAAAAAAAAGAATAAAAAGAGGCAATACAACACTCTTTTTTTTTTGGTCTTTTTGAGACAGGGTCTCCCTGTAGTCTCTGGCCTGCCTGGAACTCACTCTTGTAGACCAGGCTGGCCTCAACATACAGAGATCCCGCATGGCCCTCTGCTCTCCTAAGTGCTAGGACTAAAGGCGTGCGCCACCCTTGCCCGGCATTTATTTTATTTTTTTTTGTTATGATGTTCAATGCTGTCTGTCATGCAGTTTGTGTTTGCACCCGTGCGCAATGCCAACGGAGGTCAGAAGAGGTGTTGGATTCCCTGGAAACTGGAGTTTCTTCTGGAATGGAAGTTTTACAGAAGTTCTTGGCCACCATGGTGGGTGCGTGGGGATTCGAACCCGGTCCTCTGTAAGAGGCAGGTCGTGCGCGTCTTAACCACTAGGCACCATCTCTCCAGCCCTGCAATACACACTCTAACAACTGAGGTTTTTCCAAAGGCTTTCAGTCGCAGGTCACCTGGCTCGCATTGCTTTGGGCCTTGTTTCATGCTAGAACACTTCTACCAACGCGTTTAACGACATCCAACCACAGACGAGGCTTCACAGCTTTAATATGGGGCTAGAGAGACCGGCTCAGTGGTTAAGAAGACTTGTTGTTTGTTTTATCTTTTTGTTGTTGTTGCTTATTGAGACAGGGGTCTCCTGTAGCCCCCAGCTGGTCGGGAGCTCTCGTGTAGTACTAGGCTGGTTTGTAATTCACAGAGATCGCCTTGACTCTCTGCTCCCCAGTGCTAGGATAAGGTGTGCCCCACCATGCCTGGCTTGCTAAGATCACTTTCTACGTTTTGCAGAGAGCTGGGTTAGTGCCCAGGACCCATGGTAGTTTAAACACTCCTCTACTATCCTTAACTCGGGAGTTTGACACCTCCTGGCTTCTGTGGGCATCGAACATATGTGGTACATTTACCAACATGCGACAAAACAACCTTACAACATAAACTTTTTTTTTATTTTATTTACTTGTTTTATGTATGAATGGTACTGTCTGCATTAGGTTTTTGCACCCGTTTTGCAATGCTGTGGAGGTCGTAAGAGGGCAATCGGATCCCCTGGAACTGGAGTTAAAAGACGGTTCTCAGACTGCCCATGTGGGTGCTGGGGATCAAACCCGGGCCCTCTTTCAAAAGAGCAGTCGGCATTCTTACCACTAGGCCATCTATCCCAGCCCCGAAAGATAAAATAGTTTTTAAAAACATTCTGTAACGTGGGGCATTCCTATAAGTTCCAGAAGTTTGGAAAGTAGAAACAGGAGGATCAGGAAGTCAAGAGCAGCCTTNGTGTTCAGTATTTAGGTTAAAGTGTTCAAGTTAAATCAAAGTTATCTTGCAATCCCATTTTAATTCAAGCACTACTAAATAAAACTCTCTAAAAAATATTGACCAAAATTGTACAGCTCCTAGAATTGACTTATTCAGTAGCCGTTGTTGAGTTTATTTCTGTGTAACCTCTCAGGAGCTTGCCCCTCAAGCTGTCTGAGGGTAGGCAGCTTGTTAATTGGTGCCAGCACAGTGGTCCACCTCCTTTCAGGCCTGCACCCGACAATCCCAGAGCTCTGACTCAGCAGCTTCTCTGAACTTTGATCCTGCAGGCTACACGGGTGCCTAGTGTGAGACCGACATAAATGAATGCAATAGTAACCCCTGCCAGCAAGGAGGAGACTGTGCGGAGTTGTCCTCACAGGAGCTGGACCCGGGCGTGGCGGGGCTGCCTTCCTCCTTCAGCTACCGCGGAGCCTTGGGATCCTCGGGCTATGTTTGTATCTGTCAGCCTGGATTCACAGGTGAGGCCGGAAATGGGAAATGACTTTCTGTATTTGGTGGCAAGCCCTGGATGCAGACAAATGGCGGATCAGCAGTGAAATCTGTCCTGTGTAAAATCCGGGGTCGTGGCACAGAGGGTCCCCCTTGTGGGCATGAAAAATATCTTGGTTTTAACCAATCTTGATTCACGTGTAATTTCTTAACTCATGAGAAAGATGTAAAAGATGGGGAAAGAAACGCATAAAGGGAAACAATTTTGTGCATTTTAGTGAGAATTGCAGAATGTTCCATAGAAGTGTGTTGCAGTTGATTACCAAAGAGCTGCCAAGCATGACCATATGGCTTGAGATGTCCTGGCTGCCTCTAATTTCTGTGGCTTAGTGAGATAATATTTTTCACCTTATATGAATCTCAAAATTGTATTTCCACCATCCAGTTTCACTCCACTTGTGATTCAGGGGCACAGACTTTTCTTTTCCTCTACAATTCTTCAACATGTGACTTTCAAATTGATCATGCAGCAAGCCACCCGAGAAGGAGCGCGGACTCCTTCCCGTTGGTTTGAGCAGCCAGGCCTTTCTAGTAATGGATACTCCTTCTTACACATTCCGTTGGTCAAAATATAGCCATAAAACCAAGTTTATCTGCAGCAAAGAATGGAAAATCTAATCTAATTGCAATACTTAAATATCAAAACAGTTTTTATAAACAACTACTAGCTGGAATTGGTAGATTGAAGACACAGCCTAAGCCTGCTGACTCAAAAGCTTTAGTCTCCCCTTATTAACATTATTTAAAAATTCTTTTCGAGACATTTCCTCCCTGTATCCCTGAGCCAGGAACTCACTATGCAGAAAGCAGACTGGCCTCGATCTAACAGAATTCTGGCACTAAAGGTGTGGCCACCATTGCCTGGCTTTTAAATCACATTTTAAATGTCAATTTACTTTACTTTGTTTCTTTTATTTTTAAAATGAAACCTTTTATAGAATAGTAGATTCACATATAGTTTTAATAAATAGCATGGACAGGCCCTGCACGCTTTAACCAGTTTCCCCAGTGAACCATTGTGCATTTGCACTATTAGTTATCCAATTTCTTCACATTTTATCAGCCTATACTTAGAATCTTTTCTCTACTTTGACAGTTACATATTGATATGTTATTGGAGTTTTGATGTGCATTTTTCTAATGACTAGGGATGACTAGTCTCCTGTGTTTTTTGTATTTGACACTTTATCTTTTGGCAAGATCTCTGTATGACTTTGCCCATTTTTTAAACTAGTTTTGACTTTACTCTTGTTTATTTATTTATTTATTTTTTATTTAATTTTATGTGTATGAATGTACTGTCTGCATGTAGGTTTGTGTACCCCTGTCGTGCAATGCCACGGAGGTCAGAAGAGGGTGTAGGATTCCCCTGAAGTTGGAGTTCTCCAGGAACTGGAGTTACAGATGGTTCTCAGCCTCCATGTGGGTGCTGGGGATCGAACCCAGGTCCTTTGCAAGAGCAATCGGCACTCTTAACCGCTAGGCTATCTCTCCAGCCCCAACTTTGCCTGTTTTTAATTAGATTACTTTTCTCTCAATTTTACCCATACAGATTCTAGGCATTTTTTGTTGCTAAGCTACGCCTTATAAATTTATGCCTAGTACTTAGTTTTCTTTGCAAGGACTATAAATATTATGTTTTAAATTCCATTTCTACATAGCCATTGTGAATATTGATGCTGAAAGCCTCTTGCATGGGACTTTCTTCATCTTTTCTACTCCTCTTCAGCCACTTTCCAGTGGGCCTTGAAGAAGAGAATAGAAAGACCTTAAAAACCAGAGGAGCAGTACACCACTGCTGGAAGGCATCTTCTAGACAGGACAGGGAAGCTGTTCCCATTAAATCTAACAATATGGGTGTTTAAACAAGACCTGCATAATGAGAGCTCCAACTGATATGCCAGTGTGGATGATGGAGAAAGGTCACAAGACCCTACTCCTAGGTGAAGAGAGACAATCAATGGGTGCAGAGAGAGGGAGAATCAGTTATCCAATCCCAAGTAGTCAGCCCTGAACATGTATATGAACAACACTAAATGTACTTAGTAGGCTGTATCTACTATTATACATCAATATTATGTAGTGTTAGGTGTATATATGTTGCTATTTATATGTATATTATTACCACATATGTATATGTATAGTAACAATAATAATTAAATTAGAGGTCCCAAATTTAGAATTTAGAAAGAGTGGGGTTGGGTGGGATGTGAGATGAGTTATAGAGCAGAGAGGAAGGTGTGGGAATGATGTAAATACAGTACTCATGTATGCACTTCTCAAAACGTTAAAAACATCATATAAAGAAAGACTGAGTCTTGAGTGCAAAATGCTTTCTTACTATGAAATGCCAGCTTCTCAGAGCCTGTGCTCTGCCGCTCTGGAGTAGAGGGCTCTCCATGTGTCAGTGCTCAGGTGGGTGACTCCGCCCATCAGACCTTGAGTATTCTTGCTTCTAGGACTTCTTGCTCACAGCATTGTCTTGTCTTTTTAATAGCTTTATTATCTGTGTTCATTTCTCAGTTTTACTCAGTAATTTTTATCTTCTGTTTCAAGTTTTGTCCATCTTTTTATCGATTAATCAATTCCCTTATTTTTTAATTTTAAAAATATTTTATATATTATTTTTATTATATGGGTATTAATGTATTGCCTGCATCGAAATAGGTGCACCTGTGTTTGTGGCCAGTGACAGAGCAGCTCAGAAGAGGGCATTGGATCCCTACAGGGAGTTGTTAGCTGCCATGTTGCTGGAAACTAAGCTCAGATCCTCTGCCAGAGCAGCCAGTGCTCTTAACTGCTGAGCCATCTCTCAGCCCGTTTTTTTTTTTTTTATGAACCACTTTTTATTTAATCAATTCTTCTATTTTCCTTGTCTTTGGTTTGTGCTCTCATTTGGTCCTTTCTGATTGCTTCAGGTCATTTTGCTTTTCTTCTAATATGAGCAGTTAATAATATGAATTAGAAAAGTTCATTCTGTTACTGTTTTACCAGCATCCCACATGTTTACATACGTTACACCTTTTCATTTTAGTTCAATTCTATGTGTTTTTAAGATTTCCGTTGAGACTTCAATCCATATTTAATTTCTAAGTGATTAGAGAATACTGTGATGCTATTATTGATTTATAGTTTGACCGATCGGGATTCTGAAACACATTCTGCGATTTCAGTTATTTGAAAAGGGTTGCTTAATAGCACATGATATGATGTATCCTGGTAACTAGGCCCTTTATGCCTGAAAACAAATGCATGTTCTGTGTTATTGAGGGACAATTTTGACATATGTCCATTAGATCTTGAGTTTCTCACATCTATTACCAGCTTTCTGACCGGACAGGATTCTGACCTACACTGAGGTTTCTGTCTATAATGGTGTATTCGTGCTTCTCTCTCGATCTCCTTGGTTTTTGTTTCATGCAGTTTTTTTTGTTGTTGTTGTTGTTGTTTTGGACTTTTCAAGACAGGGTCTCCCTGTAGCTCTGGCTGTCCTGGAACTCACTCTGCTTTAGACCAGGCTGGCCTAACTCACAAAGATCCGCATGCCTCTGCTCCCAAGTGCTAGGACTAAAGGCGTGCGCCACCACTGCCCGGCATTTACTTTTTTTTTTTTTTTTTTTTTTTTTTATTTCTGTATGTAAATGACTTCTGCATGCAGTTTGTGCACCCGTGTCGTGCAATGCCACGGAGGTCAGAAGAGGGTTCGGATTCCCTGGAAACTGGAGTTCTCCTGGAATTGGAGTTTTCAGAGGTTCTTGGCCACCATGTGGGTTGGGGATGGAACCCGGGTCCCTGAAAGACGAGTCGGCGCTTAACCACTAGGCCCATCTCTCCAGCCCCTTGAGGCTCTGTTGTACAGAGCACATTTCAGAGTCATTATGTCTTCCAGGGGGCTGATCCTTCCACCATTATGCAATGTCTCTTGTCTTATATATGTGTTTATTTTGAAGTCCCCTTTATCTAATATTACTATAGCCATTCCTGGATTTAAAAATTGGGTTTACAGTGCTGGAGAGATGGCTCAGTGGTTAAGAGCACTGGCTGCTCTTCCAGGAAACCTGCGTTCTGCTCCCACCTACATGGCCACTAACAGTCATCTGTAGTTCCTGTTGCAGGGGAGCCATTGCAGGGCATGTGGTGCACTTACATTACATGCAAGCAAAACACGTTCAGACCATATAAATAAATAAAAATAATTGATTTTTTTTTTTTTTTTTTTTTTTGGTGTTTTTGCCACAGCTGGCCTGGAATTGCTATGAAGACCAGGCTAACCCCAAACTCACAGAACCCATCTGCCTCTGCTTCCCAAATGTAGGGATTAAAGGTGTGACCCATGATGCTTGGCAAAATAAGTTTGCATGCTATATCCTTTCCCAATCTTCTGTTTTCAATCTACCTATGTCATTGAAGATGAAGTTCTATTTATATAACACAGTAAACAATGTATTATTGGGTCATACTATTTACATTTTCACTCTTTTAGTTTCTGTCTATTAATATATTTAGAGCAATTATTTTAAGTAATTTTTTAATATATTGGAGGTAACACTATCTTTCTTCCTCTCTGATTCCTCTTTCTCTTTTATGATGTCCTATGAGGTACTTGATTTTTAAAGATTTCATCTTGTTTTTTGTCATATTTATATATAACATTTTATAGCAATTGCTCTTGTTTGTTTTATTATAAAGGAATATGCCATCATGCCTGGATATTTTTACTTCTATTTTTTTTACTCTCTAGTTGGTTATTGACAATTTTTAAAAAATTTTTCTTGTTTGAAATAGCCAGGCATGGTGGCACATGCCTTAAATCCCAGTACTCAGAAGGCAGTGGCAGGAGGATTCCTGTGAGTTCAAGGCCAGCTTGGTCTACATAGTGAGATCCAGGCCAGCTGGGACTAAAGGGAGA
Source organism: Rhizomys pruinosus (assembly GCA_009823505.1). NCBI lineage: Eukaryota > Metazoa > Chordata > Mammalia > Rodentia > Spalacidae > Rhizomys > Rhizomys pruinosus. Next base: position 325,548 of record VZQC01002756.1, read on the forward strand.
CCCTGACACAAAGAAAGAGACAAAAAAAAAAAATACTTTGTTGCCTACTAACACTGGGTGGAAAATTTATTAAATACAGAAATTGTTGACAATTATCTCCATGTAGAATTTTAAAAATCTATTGCTGCTTCCTTGTGCACTTCATGGTTTTTTTTCAAAAAATATTGTATTTTTATTTATTCTTTGAGAATTTCATGTATGTATATATGCAATTTATTTTGGTCATATAACTTTCCCACTCCAACTCTTTCCTGGATTCTCTCCCCCCATGTGCCTCTCTCAACTTCATAACCTTTTGGTTTTGAAGAGTCTACTAGTGTTGACTATATTCAAATGGATGTGGGCATCCATTGGAGCACGGTCAACCAACCAGAGGTCACACCCCTACCATAGCTGACTGACTCTCCTTCAACAGCCATCACTTGTCAACAGCTCTATTGTCCCTTCCCCATCCATGTTAGAATGCTGACTGGCTTTATCTTGTTCAGGCAACCAAGGCTGCTGTGACTTCATGAGTGCAACTGTCCTATCTTGTACAAGGCACTGTTTCCCTGACTTGCAACTCACACAACATTTTTGCCCCCTCTTCCCTAATGTTACCTGATTCTTAGAGAGAGGAATATGTGATATAGATGTTCCATGTAGGGCAGAGCACTCCACAGATGCTTACTCTCTATACTTGCACCAGTTGTGAGTCTCTGTATTAACTGATCTCCCCTGCATAATAAAGATTCTCTAGTGAGGACTGAGCTGCATTAATCTGAGTATAGAGATCCATATTTATATGGAAGTTTGATGCTATGTACATTTAGCAAAATATGTAGCAGGTTCTCTCCTAGGAGCTATGAGCTCCCCAACTATGTGATCTTGGCCATATTTTCAGTATCAGGTGTGAGTTTCCACCCATGGAACAGGCCTTAAATCCAAACAGAAAACATCTGGCTGCCCCCACGACAGCCACACCACTATTACACCCGTGGTATATCTTGCCCACCTTGTCATTATTTTAGCTCACAGAGCTCACAGCTGGGTTAAACTGTTGATGAATTTTCTCCCCCAGCAGCGTGCAAAGCACCTTCCTGTGCTATGCAAGCTGGCCAACAGGAAAAAAGCTTCTGTGTCAGTTCCAGCTGGATTTCCTATGTCCTACTACCAAGGTGTAAGAAACAATGTTTCAAAAAGCCACATGGAAACCTGCTATTTTATAAGCTTCCTGGAAAAAAATAAAAGAATTTAAATGAGTTATTCTACATAGATGGGGACGGGTAAATTAATGCTTCTCCTAGAAGTCGCAGGTTGATAAATAAAACCTAGTATTAGGTGTTGGTCAAGGGAGTGTCAGAGACTTCCAAAACATACAAGCTATTGTTATTGTTCTTGGTTGCACTAATGAAATCTAATGAGAAACTCTGCCATTGAAATTGGTGTTTCTTATGGATAATACATCATTTCTTGCTCGTTACTTTGTCTTTGGTTTTAGTTTATTTGGTTTTTTTCTTCATCTTTAGTTTATTTACTATGTGTTTTGGTGTTTCTCTGCTTGAGTTTACCATATATCTGTGATATACTCAGTGTGCCAACAATCTTTCTGTTACTATGAAAAAATATCTGAAAAAAAATGCTTGATGGCATTGTCTTTGGTCCTGGTGAAGAGTACAGGCAGAGGAGGCTAACTCATGTCCCGGGCAGGCAAGAAGATCACAAAAAGAGAAGGAAGTAGAGAAGGGTCGGGGTCCCAGTATCCCATGTAAGGCCATTCCCCTAAGGACTGAGCTTAGCTCCACAAGGCTCCATAACCTCCCAATAGCCATAGAACACAAACCAAACTTTTAACACATAGGCTTCTGAGAGGCATTTGTCAAACTGTATCACTCAACTTTGTAAAAACCTTTGCATTTATGTTTCTTTTTCAAATTTTGGAAATTTTAGCTCTTTTTTCATTTGAATAGACTATCAAATCCACATTCTCTTTTCTATTCTCACAGAATGCTAATCATAAAAAAATTGTCTTTTACTATTTTTCCAAAAGTTTGTAATCTCCTCTGTCCTCCTTTTCTCTTTTTACTCTGTTGTTCCAATTGGGCAAAGTCCATTTTTCTCACCTCCGACTGATGTTCTTTCATCTCTTCTCTGTTATTAAGCCATTCAGAACCTTATTTCTTCCATTGCACTTTATAGCTATCTGCTTTTCTTTTATGTGTGCTGTGGACTAGTGGGTGTAGTGACCTGTGTGTGTCATTGCTGTTAGGCTTTCCCACTGATCTCCTGACAGTCCCTGATGGCCAGAAAGTATTTCTTCATTGGTGGGACTAGAGTTAAACTCCATTGTAATGAAGAGGCATCTGTGACCAGGCGAGCACTGTGATGGCATAAGAACGATGCAGCGTAGTCTTGCTTTAGATTGAGGCTTCGACTGAGGGTGATCTCTCATTAATGGCTGATAGGTGCGCGGCTCTCTCGAGATTGCTGGGGTGGGAAAAAGATACAATTAGACCAGCAGCAAAGAAAACTTCTCTGTGCCTATTATGCCAGAGAACCCGAATGGATTGATACATTAGCATTTTTTATTCAAGTGAACCTGTTATGTCTGAAAATTAAGAAGTCCTAATGACTTGTGTGTTTGTTTTTGAACTATCCGCTCCAATCTGAATTGGAAACTCTTGACTTAAGCTTTAAATATTAACATATTATTATGGCTCCTCAAAATATAGTTATGTGAATACCTTTAACCAGTTTCCAAACTGTTTTAAAATGAATCCAACTTTCAATTCTAACTTGCACTCACCAACTCCAATTAGCATCCATTCCACTAAGGAAGAGCATCAGCATCTCTGGATGGTACACCGTTGTTTCTGAGGCTGAGGTTTATTCTGCTTCACCCATCTGCTCTCTGCATGGAAAGAACTGTGGCGGGCAGCAGGGGATCCTAAGCATCCTGGCTTCAAACCTATAAGCAGTGTTCTCACCAATAAGCACGCGGTGAGCGCCGACCTGGCAGAGCTACACACACACAGAGCACTGCTTCTCGGGGTTCATCTGCTTCGAGCACAATGTTGCTAAAAATGAAGCATTTGTTTTCCCTTAAAAATTAAGTCCTGCATTCATTCTACAATAAATCCTGTCGTTTTTTACCTCAGAGTCCAATTAAAAAAAGCCATATAGGCCTGTCGATTCCGAGCTTCCTGTTGGCCATGAAACATTATGAAGCAAAGGGCATTATGGTTTCTGGCATCTCCTACCTTGAAGCGGAAGTTCCAAGGAGGACCTGTTGTTTTGCTGGAACAACGGCTTCATTGGTTCTTTAGAGACACTTTTTTTCTATACAATTTCAAATGAGACGCATTACAAGACTCGTAAGGTCACTTAAGTTGATATCTTTGCTACATGTAACATATACTTACACATATGCATTAAAAACCGTGTGCTCAGGCTGCAAAAGGCCACAGGACTCTGTTATCCTCAAGGATCATTGTGGAGAGAGGGGAGCAGAAGGATCCTAAGAAGCAGAGTGCTGGGTAGCTCCAAGGAAACTCTGTTGCCTGGGCACCTTAGGGTAGCTACATATACAAACCCACAGCACTTATGACAGGGCATTGCACAAGACCATGCAAACCCAAGTCAGAAGAGGGGCCCAGCCGGGCGTTGGGGGAGTGTGGGCAGGAATTCCCCAGTCCTGGCTAGGATCTGTTGGCAACTGATCGATCCTGGAAGCCAGAGAACTGATTTCCTCTACTGATATGTGGCCTGGGAGGTTAACTAAACTTTAAAGGACGGACACACACCCAAGAGCACTTTGGGAACCCAGATTAGACCTGATAACCACTTAAAAATATTTAAAAGACATATAATAATAGAGGATATAAAGTAGGGGGTGGTAAGATGATAGTGAATAGGCGAGGGGGTCTGAAATTGATCAGAATACATTTTTATGAAATCCTCAAATCGGTAAAAACAATTTTAAAGCACGCACAGGTCATGAAAGAATCGTTGCAGCTATTGTTTCCTAGTTTCAACTCTCCTATTTTCTTTTTCCTTTTGGTGGTAGATATGCAAATAAAAATGCAGTTGATGCTTTCAAATGGCCCTTCTGACTGCATGGACGCTTACTGAGATGACGGAGTTTGGGACCAGGCAAGTGTTTGAGCAGCATCCTTAATCTAGCATTGTGGTGTTCTGATTTGTGATTCCATTGCTTCAGTAAAGTGACTTTGCTTAACTGAAAAGATCAATCTTTGTTTTGATACCCTCATTTACTTTATTAAGATTTTCAATACATTCACCCAGTTTTGTTGCCTTTGCCTTTACCATGCATGTTAATTCGATAAGCAACGCTACTGATGCTAAGTCAAAAAAATTTCTTCTTGAGGGTTTTTTTTGTTCTTTACCATGTTAATTATAGTAATTAGGGCAGTTGTATCACCTCCTTATGCACAGACAAATTTTGAATGTTATATTGTTGGAGGTACACAATCCATAAAATATGGTATCTAGGAAGGGAAATTGGCCTAGAGAGCTCAGTCGTAGCGTGTCGTAAGTTCAGTGTTAGTGTGGCATCTTGCTTTTTGACCCAGAGTCATTGCATCATCCCTTAAAGGTGCTTGTGTAGCACCAATCTTAGTAAACAAATATCAAGGTAGAGAGGGGGGAAGTGGAGAGGATAGCTCGATAAGTTAAGGAGCACTGGGCATGCTCTTGCAGTAGGACCTAGGTTCAATTTCCAACACCCCTGTGGTGACTAACAACCATCAGTAAACTCCGCTTCCAGGAGATCTGACATGGTCTTTCTGCTCTGCAGACACTGCACAACAATGGGTGTACTATTGACTGCAGGCAATAACCAGTCATACATATTAAAAAAAAGAACAAGAATAACTACAAAATATAACAAAGGAGTAGTCAGGGGTTGTGTTCTTGGCCTTCCCAGCAAGACTTACAGGGCTTCACAAGGTCCGTGATGGATCGCCTTTTCCACCAATCTTCTGACCCTACATCCAATGAAAATTACACTCCATTTTATACTCCACAAGTAATCTGACTGGCAGGATCCCTTCCACTTTACACTTTGGTACATTTCTTTTGCACAATTTTACATTTTTGATACACCTTGGTATATTTGGTCAATTCTTGGTGAATGAATGTGTGTCTCTATAGTAAGAAAGCAGTTTTGGCCAGACTAGTGGTGGTGCAAGTCTTTAATCCAGCACTTGGGAGGCCAGAGGCAGGAGGCAGGCAGATTTTCTGTTTGAGTTCAAGGCCAGCCTGGTCTACATATGGGAGCTCCAGGCCAACTGGGGCTAAAAAATGGAGACCCTTCTTCAAAAGACCCAAAAAAGAAAAACATTTTTCCTGGAAATGGTCAGACTGAACCCAATCTCATAAAGGGTTTTGGCCTATCTAAAATTCTTTGTTGAATGGAAAGCATTTCAGTGTTGGCACCATTTGTTTCCCTTTCAATGCTTCTTGATTTGATGACTGCAGACACATTGCCTCCTGGTGAAGCTCTAGGGTTCCATGACTGTTTCCAGCAGTGTTCCCTCTCACTGAGCACAGAGCAAATAACACCAAGGCACCTGGAATCCTATATTCTGCCCCTGAGCTCAATCTGATTGACAAGGAAGAAAATGGACGTCCCTTGCTTCCTGGTTGTCACCTGCCTGCAGTGACTGGGGATGAAGCTTTAATTAGAGTCTAGAAAGTCTTATTCTACCTAGCCATGAAACCACCCTTGGAAAGGTGACCCCCGTTGACCACTTGTTTTTTTTTTTTCAAAAAGAAGGCCAGGTCTCTTAAGCATTTCATCTTTGTTGCCAGAACTGTTGGGTCTGAGATTTTTAAGTTAGTTTCACTTTTAAAGTGAATTGAAATTCATCTGCTACTCTTTCTGGCTGCTTGCCAGAGACAAAGGATGCTCTCAGCGCCATCAGGCAGGCACCGTGAGTGTCCCATTTGGGAAGATTCCTCTTGCATGCAGACTCTGTGAGATGATTTGATGTGAGTTCAGATAAACAATTTGAATACAGTAGCTTTGTGTCATAGCTGAATATAGCTTGAATAATGGACTATTCTATGAGTAAGTCCTAAAGGGAGATGGAATAACCTCCCCAGTTGCTTGCTACAAAAGTAACCATGAGCAATGTCTTAGATGAAGGATGTTTAGGATCATGGATTCTTGTTACACCCAACAGAAGTTTTCCATGACATCCAATATCCATGGCAGAATGACTTTCCCAGCACCTCCTCACTTATTTAGCACATTTCAACATCATCTGCCCTTGTTTGCTACGTTCTTATTACAATACTCCCATCCTGTAATGGTTTTGGTGTGCTCCTTTCTCTCAATTGCTGTGACAAAACATTCTGGACCAATACCACTTGGGGAGGAAAGGGTTTATTCATCTTCCCATCTCCTCAGGTCACAGTCTTGCTCACTCAGGAACCCAAGGTAGGAACTCAGGACAGGGAACCTGGAGGCAGAAGCTGAAGTACAGGCCATGGAGAATGCTTCTTATTGGCTTGCTCCCCTGGCCCATGCTTCAGCCTGCTTTCTTTTACCGTTTACAGAACCCCCTGCCAGGGGTGGCACCACCCACAGTGGGCTGGATCCTCCCACATCATTCAAAAATCAAGACATACCCACAGATATGGCCACAGGCCAGTCCAATGGAAGAAATTCCCGCAATTGAGGGCTCCCTCAACCCAATGGGATATCAAGTTGACACTAAGCTATCCAGCACAGTTGCCGGTTGTTAAACAGAACTTATACAATCTAGAAATCACTCAGCGAAAGGGGATGCGTGGATGGGGACACCTGTGGAAGGCACATACTACTTGAATTCTCTCCTCTACACGCGCTGGGAAGACTCATCTTGAATTTGGGCAGCACCATTTCATGGGCTGAGCCTGGGGCTGATTGAAAAGGTGAGAGTGAGCTGAGTACTAGCATGCATGCCTTAATCCAGTCCTTCTTCTTCTTTATCATGGAGGTCACCTTCTGCTGCCTTGACTTCCCTCGCAATGATTAGGGTGAACCCTGGCAGACTATTGACGCTCCTAAGAGATACCAATCTCCTCCCTCACTTAGATAATTTTTTGAGTATCGAATATAGACTTTCACAACTAAGACAAAAAAAAAGCCAAGTCACACCCCATGCTTCTGATTTATGTATTGGATCCTTTTCAATGAGTTGAGGCCTTGTGTTTAGCAACTATTTCTTCTAGAACTTTCACTGATGTCTTTCCATTCCATCCTGAATAATCCTTGTCAACTTGCCTATCTCCTATCTGAAAAATAAATCTCCCTTCGATGCATACACTTCTCTGCCACCCTCCGTCAACAGGAGGTCTATATTGTAGCTTTCTATCCCTCGCTTCCCATAACTCTCTCCAGTCTGGCTATTCTTATTGCTTCAGTGAAAATTTCCATGTCAACAACTTCCATTTTGTCAACTTGGAGCTTAGGGTTTTTGTTTTTGGGGGAGGGGTCTTTTTCTCCCTGTAGCTCTGACTATCCTGGAGCTTAGTTTTTGATGCTCGTCTAATGCGACCTCTGAACTACCTCATTCCCTCTCTCCTTCTGGACACATCTCTTTGTAATTTTTTAATTCACTGCTGCCTCTCCACTTAGTTCGTTGAGTGTATCAGTGTTCACTCTCTAACGTGCGCCACCATGCCGGGCTCACTCCGCATCTTAGGGCCTATTTTAGTCTGCTTCTCCAAACTTCTAAATCTTTCCCACAGATCAATTCCAAAGACACTCAGACCACATCTTTTTTTTTTTTTTAAAAAAAAAAAAAAAAAAAAAAAAAAAAAAAAAGCCCAGATCGATGAGGAAGGTAGACAGTAAAGACTGTATTCATGAGTTAGGGGATAATCTAACCTGCAGGAGAGGCAGCTCAGTGGCAGAGCATGCATTTAGTTTACATGAGGTCTTCGGTTCAAGTCCAGAACCCAAACTAAGAAAACAAAGCAGAAAACATGTCTAGTTTGCTTTCATAATCTGAATGCACAAGGGTGGCCTTCTTCTGATTTGGGTGTGTGTCTGTGTGGTTTCCAGAGAGCAGCTGTGCAGTGGTCAGAGCTTTACAAGGCTGAACAAATGGCTTGGCAGTTCTTTCTCTAGAATTCCTCCAACTGGAATGGATGTGCTGGTGTGCAGTGGCAGCGTGCAGTCCTGTCTTGGCCCAAAAGCTGCAGAGAATCACGGTGTTTTCCAACTGCAGTCTGCCTGCCCATGGCGGTCGCTGTCAGTGGCTCGGCTTCAGAAAGATGGGTTCACTCAGCCTTTGCTTTGCAGTCTCTTTGCCAGAGTTTTGCGGATGATGTTGAATATTGATTATTTATTTATTTTTGGTCTTTTTGAGACAGGGTCTCCCTGTAGCCCTAGCTGTTCTGGAACTCACTATGCAGACCAGATCCACCTGCTCTGCATCCCGAGTGCTGGGATCACAGGCGTGCACCACCATGCCCAGCAGTATTTAATTTTTTATAGTATGTGGGAAAGTTTATCCTGAGAATCAGAAAACTTATCTACCTTAGATTTCCCAGAGAGGAATTAATAGTTTTTCTGTTTTCTTTCTCCCTCCCTTTATTATTATTTTTTTTTCTTTTTTTTTATAGACAGAGTCGCACTCTGGAGCCTAGGAAGGTTTGAAACTCATGTAGCTCAGGATAGCCTTCACTTGTCTTGTGTCAGCTTCCCAAGTATTGAGATTAAGGAGTGAGCCACTATACCCTAGCATAATAGTGTAGTGTGTGTGTGTGTGTGTGTGTGTGTGTGTGTATGTGTGTGTGTGTGTGTGTTGAATGTGTATATGGGTACCTGTGTCTATACATGTGTATGTTTGGAGGTAGAGGGGGTGTCAAGTGTCCTCTTTCTCTTTCTACCTTATTCTCTTCTGAGATAGGGTCTCTTTCTGAAATTTTATTTACTGCTTTCTAAATTTTTGTGTGTATGAATGTATTGCCTGTATATAAGTGCTTTAAATTTTTTATTTTTATTTTATGTATATGAATGTTTTGCCTGCATGTATGTAAGTGAACTGTGTCATGCAATGCCCAAAGAGGTTGGAAGAATGTATTGGATTCCCCTGGAACTGGAGTTTCAAACAGTTTTCAGCCACTATGTGGGTGCTGGGAATAGAACCTGGGTCCTCTGCAAGAGCAGTCAGTCCTCTTGACCACTGAGCCATCCCTCCAGCCCTGAGATAGGGACTCTTACTAAATTTGAAGCTCTCCAGTTTTTAGCTAGGTAGACTGACCAACAAGCTCCTAAATCCACCTGTCTCCACTCTGAAATGCAGATATGCTCAGTTTTCGCATAAGTGCTGGGATTCAAATTCAAGTCCTCAGGCCTGTCCAACAAGCACTCTTACCTACTGAGCTGTCTCCCTTGCCACCTCTTGGCAAAATTGTTTGTGGATTTTGTTGTTGTTGTTTGTTGTTGTTGAGACAGTCTCCCTATAGCCCCAGGTTATCCTCCATCTCACAGAGATCCACCTGCTTCTGCCTCCTGAGTGCAGGGATTAAATGTGTGTGCTACCATGCCTAGCCCAGGCAAAATTTTTTTAAATAAAAGATAACAGTATCTAAGTTCTTCCAGGGAAAATGCCTTGAGCCATTCAGAAAATAACCATTTTCTCAAACCACAGCAAAACTCAGTAACTTAAGAAAACCAATAATAGAGCCAGCAAGATGGCTCAGCAGATAAAAAAACACTTGCCACATCACATGTCCTGGAACTCAGGGTAGAAAGAGAGAATCCACTCCTGAAGGTAGTCCTATGACTTTAACATGTGTATCACCCTATGCACCCCCCCATAATAACAAATAAAATCAAAGTTAAGGCAGGTGTGGTGGCTCATGCCTTTAATCCCAGCACTTGGGAGGCAGAGGAAGGTGGATTTCTGTGAGTTCAAGGCCAGCCTGGTCTACATAGTGAGTTCCAGGACAGCTAGGGCTACAGGGAGACCCTGTCTTTCTTTTTTTTCTTCTTCTTTTTTTTTTTTTTTTTTTTTTTTTTTTTTTTTG
>VZQC01002756.1:336245-348136 GCA_009823505.1 Rhizomys pruinosus
CATTGCACTCTTTTAATCTTAGCACTCGGAGGCAAGAGGCAGGCCAGATCTTTGTTGAGTTCAAGGCCAGCCTGGGTCTACAGATAAGTTCCCAGGAACCTGGGGACTCAGGGGAACGCCCTGTCTCGAAAGACCAAAAAAAAATAAAAACTTAACTTAATCCCCCCCCCCCCCCCAATCTGTTATAGACATGTAAAAACTAAAAGGAAAACCAAATTCTATAAAAGCAAGCTACAGATGCCTGGGCCACATTTCAATTTCTAGAAATATGGTGTGGTGACAGAAAAAGAAGGTTTTGAAGTTAGAAATCCTGAACTTTTTTTTTCTTAACATTCTTCTTTCTATTTATTTACTTACTGTTTTTTGAGACAGGGCCTCCCTATAGCCCTAGTTTTGCTGGAACTCACTATGTAGACCAGGCTGGCTTCGGTCTCACAGAGATCCACCTGCCTCTGCCTCCTGAGTGCTGGAATTAAGGATTAAAGGTATAGCCAGCAAGCCTGGGCCTCTTTCTTCCTTCCTTCCTTCCTTCCTTCCTTCCTTCCTTCCTTCCTTCCTTCCTTCCTTTCTTTTCTTTCTTTTTCTTTCTTTCTTTCTTTCTTTCTTTCTTCCTTCCTTCCTTCCTTCCTTCCTTCCTTCCTTCCTTCCTTCCTTCCTTCCTTCCTTTCTTTCTTTCTTTCTCTTCCTACCTTCTTTCTTTCTTTCTTTCTTTCTTCTTTTCCTTCCTTCCTTCCTTTCTTATTTATTTGTTTGTTTTTTGTGGTCTCTCTTATAGTCTGTACTGGCCTTGAACTCCCTATGCAGCTCAGGCTGGCCTCAAACCCTTGGTAATCTCTCTGCCTCAGCCTCCCACGTATGAAGCCCTATGCCTAGCTGAAGTCAGGGTTTCTTGGCTGAATCATTTGGCTTCTCTACACTTCAGTTCCCTCTCCCTGTGGTATAATTTAATCATAACATTGCGATTAGGATACAAATTTTTTGGCAGTAGGTTGTACTGCTTTCTCCCTGAGCTGCATTCCTGCTGTGCTGGGGGGTAGCTTTAGTGTCAACTTGACACACCTGCATTGAAGGAGCCTCACTTGTGGAATTTCCTCCATTGGACTGGCCTGTGGCCATGTCTATAGGCCATTTTCTCAATTGTTGAGTAATGTGGGAGGGCCCAGCCCATTGTGGGTGGGCAGGTGGTCCTCTGTTGTATAAGAAAGCAGTTGGAGGATGGGCCAGAGGAGCAAGCCAGTAAGCAGCATTCCTGTTCCTCTGTGGCCTGTGCTTCATCTCCTGCCTCCAGGTTCCTGGCCCGAGTTCCTACCTTGGGTTCCCTCAGTGATGAACTGTGACCTGGGAAATGTGAGGGGAATAAACCCTTTCCTCCCCAAGTTGGTGTGGGTCAGAGTGTTTTGTCACAGCAATGGAAAGCAAGCTAAAACACCTACCTACCTAATTATTGATGGGGAAATTAGAAATATTTGCGATCTGGGCAACCTCTAACTTGTCCCAATCAATATTTGATAATCACCTTTTATGAAATATTTGTTACTCATGATTCATTTTATTGTTTCCATATTGTAGCATTTATATTTTTATTGTGGAAATTTCAAGCACACACAAAAGGAGGAAGGATACCTAAGGGCTTCTGATGTTTCCTTCAGCTCCAAGGATCTGGTCACAAGAGATGTGAAGAGGGCCTGAGGCTCCACAGCTCTCACAAGCTCCTGATGACCCTCGGGCTGCTGCTCAGCTGATTATTTTGAGTAGCAAGGCTATATCAAACTTGTAAGTGTTAAAATTCAACCCTTACAATTATTAACTTTTAGTCAATTTTGATTTCCCCTTCTCCCATTATCTTGAAATAAGTCCCAGATATTCTATCTTGTATTGCATTATGCATCCTTTTATTATTTATTGTTTTAATTGAATTTTGTGAATTCCATACACACACACACACACACACACACACACACACACCATATATAGCCTTTTTTTTCTTTTTTTTTTTTTTTTCTTTTCAAGACAGGGTCTCCCTCTAGTCCCACTATCCTGGAACTCACTCTGTAGACCAGGCTGGCCTTGAACTCACAAAGATCTGCCTGCCTCTGCCTCCTGAGTGCTAGGATTAAAGGCGTGTGCTAGTCTTTTGAGACAGGGTCTCCCTGTGGCCCCAGCTGACCTGGAACTTGCTATGTAGACCAGGCTGGCCTCAATCTCAGAGATCTGCCTGCCTCTGCCTCCTGAGTCCTGGGATCAATGCATGCACCACCATGCCAGGCACATATATTTTGATCACATTTAAATCCTTTGTACCTGAACCCCACCTTATTTATTTTTGAAACAAGGTCTCCTGTAAGCCTAGGCTAGCCTCAGACTAGTTAGGTAGCTGAGGATAACCTTGAACTTCTGAGTCTTTTGCCCAAGTGCTGGGATCACAGATATGTACAAACATTCCTGGTTTACCCGGTGCTAGGCAAGCTCTCTACCATCTGACCCTCATCCCTAAGCCCATTTCTTCCTGCTTTTTTTGTATTTTTATTTTGAGGTGTGGTCTCACTGTGTGGACCACCTCTTTAGACCCAAGTTGGCCTCAAACTTGTGATAATCTTCCTGCCTTCGAAGTGCTGGGATTATAGACCTGTCTAGCACACCCAGCTAAAAAATTATAGTTAATTTTGTTGGTTTGCTTTTAAGATGGAAATCAGTATGTAACCCAGGCAGGCCTTGACATCACGATCTTCCTGTATTTGTCACCTGAGTGCTAAGACCACAGGTGCATGTGTCACCATCTAGGCTTAATTACAATTTTCAAATTGTGTGTGTGTGTGTGTGTGTGTGTGTGTGTGTATGCAAAATATGTCATAGCACAAATGTGGCAATCAGAGGACAAATTTATGGAGTCTGTTCCCTCTCTTCACTTTTACCTGGGTTCTGGCCACTAGGCTGATGGGACAAGTGCTTTTAATCATTTCACAGGCCCTAATCACCTTTTTTGAAAGATTTTTGTTCATGATTTTGTTACTGGACTTAGGGGTCCAGGCTGGTACATTTTGGCTAGAAAAACCCAGACCCTGGATTTTGAGGAAACCATACAGGGATGAGGGTCAGATGGTAGAGAGCTTGCCTAGCACCGGGTAAACCAGGAATGTTTATACATGTGATCCCAGCACTTGGGCAAAAGACTCAGAAGTTCAAGGTTATCCTCAGCTACCTAACAAGTCTGAGGCTAGCCTAGGCTTACAGGAGACCTTGTTTCAAAAATAAATAAGGTGGGGTTCAGGTACAAGGGAATGAGACGAGAATCTCAGTGGTTGAGGCTGGCCTTAAGCTCCAGCTGTGTAGGTGAGGATGATTTTGAACTCTTGGTCCTGCCTCCATAGGCTTTTGAACGTTTTATTTTTCACTCGCTACAGAGTAATTATCCAAATTTATGGAGTACAATGAAATCCTTCAATAGATGTACATATTGTGTATGGATACCTGTGTAGACCAGGCTGGCCTGGATTAAAGGTGTGTGCCACCACATCCCACTGTATATATCTTTAAAAATGTTTTGATTCGTTTATTTTTATTTTATGTGTATAAGTATTTTGCATGCATGTATGTAAGTGCACCATGTGTGCAATGCCCGTGGAAGCCAGAGGACGGTGTTGGGTCTTCTGGAAATGGAGTTAAAGACAGTTATTAGCCACTGTGCTGGATAGCTTTAGTGTCAACTTGACACGACTGGATTGAGGGAGCCTCAGTTAGGGAACTGCCTCCATTGGACTGACCTGTGGCCATGTCTGTGGGGTATTTTCTTGATTGTTGAGTGATGTGGGAGGGCCCAGCCCACTGTGGGTGGTGCCAGTCCTGGGCACCACCTGTGGTCCTGTATTGTATAAGAAAGCAGGTTGAGTACAGGCCAGAGGAGCCAGCCAGTAAGCAGCGTTCCTCCATGGCCTGTGCTTCAGCTCCTGCCTCCAGGTTCCTGGTCTGAGTTCCTATTTTGCGCTCCCTAAGTGATGAACTGTGACCTGGGGATGTAAGGTGTGTAAACCCTTTTCTCCCCAAGTTGGTATTGGTCAGAGTGTTTTGTCACAGCAATTGAAAGCAAACTAGAACAGCTATGATGTGGGTGCTAAGAACTGACCCTGGGTCTTCTGCAAGAGCAGTCAGTGCTCTTAACCACTGAGCCATCTCTCCAGACCCTGTATATATCTTTTCAAAACACTTCCAAGCATTTTCTCTGAAACATAACCGCTATACCATCCATCCCCCCAAATTTAAAGGGAACTGGGGAGATGGCTCAGTGCATAAAGTGCTTGTGTGTGAGGATCTAAGTGAAAATCCCAAGAACCCATGTAAATCCAGGTGCGCAGTGTGTCTGTACTTCCAGCATTCCCAGAGAGACAGAAGGCAGAGACAGAACACTGGGAAGCTCTAGATCCAGATAGCTTCACGTAGGCAGCAGTGAATAGCAGACTCTGAAACAAGGTGGAAGGTGAGAGCCCACACCCAAGGTTGTCTTGTGATCTTTACAAGTGTGCTGGGGCATGGGTGTGCCTCACACAGACAAAGACATGGAAACAGAAATGGACACAGAGGCGGACATAGATATGGACACATGCACACACACATACATACCATACACAGGAATTCCTTAATATCATCCAAGAGAGAGTCGGCATTCATATTTCTCTGATTGTCTCATAGATATTGAGGTTTTGATTTGCTTATTTGCTTCTTTTGCCTGGCGTGGTGGCTAAAAACCATCTTTAGTGCCAGGCATAGTGGCGCACGCCTTTAATCCCAGCACTTGGGAGGCAGAGGCAGGATCTCTGTGAGTTCAAGGCCAGCCTGATCTACAGAGTGAGCTCCAGGCCAGCTGGGACTAAAGGGAGACCCTGTCTCAAAAATGCCCCCAAAATGAATTAATTAATAAAAAAAGCAACTATGTTTGTCCTGTTGAGTTTTTCTCTTCCTTCCTCATGTTTAGAATGTGCCTTTCTCTTACATTTTCTGTAAACTGATATTTGGCCTGCACCAACATGCCCGGCATAAGTTGATATTTGTATCCAACACCTTATCAAATGGGGGGGGGGGTGCGTGCGCGCGTGCCCGGGTTAGAAGTACGTGGGGTGTTGAACCCATGACCTCACACTGGTAGGCAAGTACTCTACCTTAGCCCTCACGAGTGATTTTCTTTTTTCCTGACAAGGCTATTTCTTTTTTAACATTTTTTTTAAATTTATTTATTTTTATTTTTATATGTATGAATGTATTGTCTGCATGCAGGTCTGCGCACCCGTGTCGTGCGATGCCGCGGAGGTCAGAAGAGGGTCTCGGATTCCCCTGGAACTGGAGTTCTCCTGGAACCGGAGTCGCAGACGGTTCTCAGCCGCCATGTGGGTGCTGGGGATCGAACCCGGGTCCTCTGCAAGAGCGGTCGGCGCTCTTAACCGCTAGGCCATCCCTCCAGCCCCCTGACAATTTCACAGATGGTACTATGTGATACATTTCTGTCAAGAGTTACATAATGTCTTTCTGTCCGGAATCTTTTTCTGGTGGTCATCTCTCCCAGCAATGGAATTCCTGGTTGGATTATGCTGCCACCAAGTGGTAACACTATGTCATAACCACAAGAATAACTCTGCTCTGGGACCTCCCGAGAACCAGGATTCCTACCCTATCCCCATTGAGGTGCTGGGGATTGAACCTAGGACCTTGCATATGCTACGCAAGTCCTCTACCTCTGAGCTTTATTCTCAGCCCATCCAGCCCAATCACACTTACCTGGGTAGATAAATAGGGGGGTGGTCACTATATAGCCCGTGTTGACTAGGAACTTTTTATGCACAGCAGACTGGCTTCAAACTCATGGCAATCCTATTTCAGCCTTCAAAGTGCTTGGATTATAGTGTACTATCATGCCTGGCATTCACAAGAGTTGTTTTTCAATATTTATTTATTTATCTTTTTGAAACAGAGTCTCTCTGTAGCCCCAGCTGTTCTGGAACTCTCTATGTAGACCAGGCTGACCTTGAACTGACAGATCTGCCTGCCTCGGCCTCTGCCTCCTGAGTACTGGGATTAAAGTCTTGCACCACCATGCCTGGCTTCTTATCTTTATTTTATGTGTGTGAGTCTATTGCTTGCATGTACATAAATATATCCATGTCGTGCAATGCCTCCACAGTCAGAAGAAGGCATTGGTTCCCCTGGAACTGGAGTTACAGATGGTTCTTAGCTGCCATGTGGGTGCTGGGAATTGAACCTGACTCCTCTGCAAGAGCAGCTGGGCTCTCAACCGCTGAGCCAGCTCTCCAGCTCTCGTGACAGTTCTTTAACATGGTATTTATAAGATTCTTTGTTTTTCTTTAAGACAGGGTCTCATGTATCTAGGCTGGACTTAAACTCACGATGTGTAGCCCAAGAATGAGTTTGAACTTTTTTTTGAACTCACTATGTAGACCAGGCTGGCCTTGATTTCACAGAAATCCACCTCCTCTTCCCCACCCATGTCCTGGGATTAAAAGCCACTATGCCCGACGAACTTCTTTTTTTAAAAAATATTTTATGGGATGGAGAGATGGCCAAGTGGTTAAGAGCACCGACTGCTCTTGCAGAGGACCCAGGTCTGATCCCCAGCACCCACATGGCAGCTGAGAACTGTCTTTAACTCCAGTTCCAGGGGAATCCAACACCCTCTTCTGACCTCCGCAGCATTGATGACATGGGTGCACAAACCTACACACAGACAGTACATTCATACACATAAATAAAATAAAATAAAAAAGTGTAAAAATATTTTATTTTTATTTCATGTGTATAAATGTTTTGCCTGCTTGTATATAAGTGTACTCACAATGTGTGAAGCCAGAGGGAGTCAAATCCCCTGGAAATGGAGTTAAGGACAGTTGTTAGCTGCCATGTGGGTGCTGAGAACCAAACCCAGGCTCTCTGGAAGAGCAGGAATGTATCTTCTTCTTCTCCTTCTCCTTCTCCTTCTCCTTCTCCTTCTCCTTCTCCTTCTCCTTCTCCTTCTCCTCCTTTTTCTCCTTCTTCTCCTTCTCCTTCTCCTTCTTCTCCTTCTTCTTCTCCTTCTTCTCCTTCTTCTCCTTCTTCTCCTCCTTCTTCTCCTTCTCCTTTTTCTCCTTCTTCTCCTTCTCCTTCTTCTTCTCCTTCTTCTCCTTCTTCTCCTTCTTCTCCTTCTTCTCCTTCTTCTCCTCCTTCTCCTCCTTCTCCTCCTCCTCCTCCTCCTCCTCCTCCTCCTCCTTCTCCTCCTTCTCCTTCTCCTCCTCCTCCTCCTCCTCCTCTTTCTTTCTTTCTTTCTTTCTTTCTTTCTTTCTTTCTTTCTTCTTCTTTCTTCTTTCTTCTTTCTTTCTTTCGTCTTTCTTTTCATCTTCCTTTCTCTTTTTTGTGGTGTGTATGTTTGTGTGTGTGTGTGTGTGTGTGTGTGTGTGCACATTCACATGTATGCACCTGCATGCAGAAGCCTGAGAGATCTACCAGGTCCCTCTCATGTACCCTCCTCCGTGTTTGAAGCAGGATCTCTCATTGAACCTGGATCACACATTAGGTTAGGCTGGCTGGCCAGGGAGCCCCTGAAATCCACCTTCCTTCACCTCCTCTACATTGGGATTACAGGCATGTGCTGCTGTGCTGCTGTGCCTGGCTGTTCTTCAGTGAGTGCTGGGGATCCAAACTCAGGTCTTCATGCTCACAAGCCACACATGTTACTAACTGATCCATCATCTCAGTCCCCTTCCCCTGAAATATTAAACATTTCATAGTTTGTTAAAAAACAATGAATAAAGTCAATAAGAAAGTGAAGGAAGACTCTGATTTTTAGTCTTTTTTTACAGAAACAATAAACAATTACTGTAATTACTGTGGCAAGTATGACTATAAATTCAATAGTGGCGCAATGTCATGGAGGTAACTCATCACTTTCTGATGGGATTTAAGGCCTGCTCACAGGAAGAAATACATGCCTGGTCCTATAAATATGGTTAGGGAACTCATGGGCTCCAAGGATGACCCTGCTCTTATTATTTTGATCAATAGACATAGTTTCAAACATTTATTTATTTATTTATTTATTTATTTATTTATTTATTTATTTATTGGCATTTTGAGGCAGGGTCTCCCTTTAGTCCCAGCTGGCCTGGAGCTCACTCCGTAGATCAGGCTGGCCTGGAGTTCACTCCGTAGATCAGGCTGGCCTTGAACTCACAGAGATCTGCCTGACTCTGCCTCCCAAGTGCTAGGATTAAAGGCGTGCACCACCACGCCCGGCCTCAAACTACCTTTTAAATTAGTATTGCTACTGATAGATTAATGGAGTTCTCAGACCACATAAAAGAAGTTTCTTTGTGTAGTGAACTGCAGTTAATGTGGAAACTGACAAATGGGACATCTATATCACACCTCCTACCCCCAAGGCTAAGGGACTGCTGGGGAAGAGTGGGCAGAACGACTGTGTGAGCCAAGGTCAGGTAGGACAGGAGTGAAACAGGCTTTTCCTGGACAGGGCCCGGCTACTGCACTCCTGAACTCACAGCTTCTGGGGTTGCACAAGATCAAGTCAGCGTTCCAGCACGAAGGTGGGAGGGGGTCAAGTCCCCAGCTGAAATGCTGCTGACCCTTGATGGCTTCTGGGGCAGGGAGACTCAGTTTTCCTAAGGAATGGGACACTGGTAGATTGATCACATTTCAGTGAGTTCAAATCCCCAGCACCTCAATAAAGCCCAGACTAACCAAGCAAGTCTGCAATCCCAGTGCTCTATGAGAGATGGGAAGCCAAGACAGAAAAATCCGTGAATTTATGAATAGCACAAATCAGGCTTGGTGAGCTATTAAAAAAAGGGCAAAAGTTGGGAGAGGATGGAGGATGGGGGAAAAGACATGAGAGGATTTAGGGAGATGAGCTGAGGGTGGATGTAATCAAGGCATGGAATTCTCAGAGAATTAATATAAACTTTGCAGTAAAAATAATTGTCATCAGTTTTGAACTGTGAAGTAGTCATTCATTTCTTACTATTTTCTCAAAGAACCAGGGGTTGTATACAAAGGCTTCCATGACAAGCTCTACCCGGCTGGACCAGGGATCCACAGAGATGCCAAAAATAGGGGCTGAAGAGACAGCTCAGTGGGTAAGGCACTTGCTACACAAGCTTGAGGACCCGAGTTCGAACCCCTAGTACCTTAGTAAAACGTGGCCTGGTCTGTGTGTCTACAATCCCAGCCAGCGCTCCCATGAGGGGTTGGAAGCAGAAGGATCTTGTAAAGCTCATAGGCCAGCTAGCCTGGGCTGAAGAGTGGTGAACAACAAAGAGAGACCCTGTTTCAAACAAGATGGCAGGCGAGGAATGCCACCACAGGCTGTCTTCTCATCTTCACACACGTGCTGTGACACAGATTGGCACTCCCACACTTACACACACACACACACACACACACACACACACACACGCACGCACACACACACCTAAGTATAGTTTGTTATTATTATTATTTTTATTTTTTTGGTCTTTTTGAGACAGGGTCTCCCTGTAGCTCTGGCTGTCCTGGAACTCACTCTGTAGACCAGGCTGGCCTTGAACTCACAAAGATCCGCCTGCCTCTGCCTCCCAAGTGCTAGGATTAAAGGCGTACGCCACCACTCCCGGCTCCAAGCTACTTTTTAGAATAATGCTAAGACTCTGTGACACATTATAATAGCTAGAAGTTATTGAGAACTTTATATCTCACAACACGCAGAAATATTAAAGCCTGGTGTGATGGTACATGACTGTAAGCCTGGCACTTGAGGGACAGAAACAGAGGGCAGCCTGGGCTAAATAAATATCATACAATCCTAGACTGCACAGCAAGATCTTGTCTCAAAAAATCAAACCAATGCCAGGTGTGGTGATGCATACCTTTGATCCTAGCACTTGGGAGGCAGAGGCAGGCGGATTTCTGTGAGTCCAAAGCCACCCTGGTGTACACAGAGAGTTCCAGGACAGCTGGAACTTCAGTGAGAATCTGTCTCAAAAAGATCCCCCCCCCAAAAAAAATCAAGCCAAACTACCACCCAGGGATATCAAGTCACTGTTTGCCCTGCTCTCCTCAGTCCACCCCTGCCTCTTCTCTACCCACTTCTACCCTGGGAGACCAATTTCTGTGCTCTTTATTGCCAGGTTGTCTGATCCTGGCCCCTTCTGACTTCTGAAGAAGTTCAGCCAAAGTTACAATTGATTCTTTTTGTCTCTTCTCTATTTGGTTGTTTTTAATGGGGTTTCAAGTATCCTAGGCTGACCTTGAAGCTAGATGACCTTGGTGTTTTTGTTCCTCCTTTCTCCATTTCCTGGGTGCCAGGATCAGGTGGGTATGAGCCACCATAGCAAGTTTTTTGTATTTTAATTTTGTTAAGATTTGTTTTATTTTTAATTACATGTATGTATGTGTTTATCAGTGTGTGCATATGTGCACTTGAGTGCAGGTGGCCTTGATGTCAAAGACTTCAGATTCTAGTTGTGAGCTGTTCGATGTAGGTGCTGGGAACCAAACCTGGGTCTTCTGTAAGCGCAGTATGCACTCTTAACCTCCGCTCCATCTCTCCAGGTTTTACGTGGTACCAGGAGGAGCACTCGGGGCTTCTTGCGTGCTAGGCAAGCACTCTCCATCACTGGAGCTGCATTCCCAGCCCTTCGCTGTTTTGGAGTGCCCGCTTCCCTCAACAACTACAGCTCCTGATGATTGTGGCCCCTCTTCTGTGCCTTCTCAGGAAGCTTTGGTCACTACTGTTTTCTTCCCCTCAGACCTCAGGATATAAACAGCATCTCCATGTTGCTATTCTCAAACTTTTCTTGAGCATTCTTTTTTTTTTTTATGTGTATGAATGTACTGTCTGCATGTAGGTTGGTGCACCCATGTCATGCAATGCCACAGAGGTCAGAAGAGGGTGTCGGATTCTCCTGGAATTGGAGTTAAAGACAGTCCTTAGCCACCATGTGGGTGCTGGGAATCCAACCTGGGTCCTCTGCAAGAGCAGTGGATGCTCTTAACTGATGAGCCATCTCTCCAGCTCCCTCTTGGCATTCTTAACTCTGTCCTGCCTCACTAAGTACGTGGATGGAGAAGGAGGTCACGAAGCCCACCCTGGCTGAGGAGCTATTGACAGCTGCTGGGAGAGGGAGGCCATTTCTCTCGGAGGGAAGGTGTGATCTCTGGTAGGTTGGCCATGCTCCTATGGACCACCCTACACACCTTTTGAAACACTAATTGGGCCCGGTATGGTGGTTCGTGCCTTTAATCTCAGCACTCGGGAGGCAGAGGCAGGCGGATCTTTGTGAGTTCAAGGCCAGCCTGGTCTACATAGTGAGTTCTAGAACAGCTGAGGCTACAGGGAGACCTGGTCTCTAAAAGACCAAAAAAAAAAAAAAAAAGTGCCGGGTGTGGTGGCGCACGCCTTTAATCCTAGCACTTGGGAGGCAGAGGCAGGAGGATCTTTGTGAGTTCAAGGCCAGCCTGGTCTACAATGTGAGTTCCAGGACAGCTGGGGCTACAGGGAGACCCTGTCTCGAAAAGACCAAAAAAAAAAAAAGAAAACTAACTAAATAAATGCACATGTATCCTCCTATCCTGTTTTAAAAAGCAACTCAGATTTTTTTACATTAAATATTTTTTGTGTAGAGGGGTGTACATTTATATGTACATGTATATGTACATGTCATGTGTATGGAGGTCAGAGGACAACTTGAGAGAGTTGGTTTGGTCCTTTCACCACTTGGGTTCTGGGAAGGAACAGACGGTCAGGCTTGATGTCAGGCACCTTTACCAGGAGAACCATCTCGATCTGTCTGTAGTTCTCCAACCCCACTTTTTTTTTTTTTTTTTGGTCTTTTCGAGACAGAGTCTCCCTGTATCCCCAGCTG
>VZQC01002756.1:365780-377707 GCA_009823505.1 Rhizomys pruinosus
TAATCCTAGCACTTGGGAAACAGAGGCAGGTGGATCTTTGTGGGTTCAAGGCCAGCCTAGTCTACAGAGTGAGTTCCAGGACAGCTGGGGCTACAGGGAGACCCTGTCTCGAAAAGACCAAAAAAAAAAAAAAATAGGTATATGTATGGTTTCAGTGAAAGATTTCTTTTCAGGAATGGAGAAATATTTATTATTTTTATAGTGTTTATTTTGGAGGGGTTTGCATGCAGCACAGCACATACTGAGACATACAAATATTGAGAAATTTGTATAAGATCATGCAGGAAACAATAACATGGATCTTTTTTTTTGAAACAAGTTGAACAATGTTTATTAAGATATATTGTATGGGGCTGGAGGGCTGGCCTAGCGGTTAAGAGCTCCGATCTCTCTTGCAGAGGACCCAGGTTCCATCCCCAGCACCCACATGGCAGCTGAGAACCGTCTGTAACTCCAATTCCAGGAGAACTCCAGTTCCAGGGAAATCCGACACCCTCTTCTGACCTCCGCGGCATTGCATGACACAGGTGCACAAACCTACATGCAGACAGTACATTCATACACATAAAAAATAAATAAATAAAAAATTAAAAAAAGATACATTGTATGTCTTTCTATGTATAGCACATAATGTCTATTTTATTTTATTTTATTTTTTCAATTTTATTTTGAGATATGGTCTTACCATGGTGCTCTGGAACTTTCTATGTAAACCAGACTGGCCTTAAATTCAGGTATCTTTCTGCCTGTATTTCCCAAGTGCTAGATTACAGGTGTGTACTACCACACTAGGTGTGACAAGTGTAATAAGTCTGACAAATTCCCCCAAATGTTTGACAGCTAAAAAATAAGCAATATACAAAACAAAGATAGAGGACACAAATCAACAGCACATTTAGAATTCAAACAGAACTGAAAGGCGTTTCTGTGCACTAGGCCATAGCAGAGATGGACCATCGATGATCTGCACTTGGGAAAAAAATATGGGGCAACATAACCCCATAACAGGTGTGTTTAAGAACACAAATACTGGAAGTACATACTGGATGTAATTCAGAAACTCATGAAACTTCAAGCCACTTACAATACATGGAAGACTGTCCTTATACAAAGAGCTCACAAACCGCACTATATAAAGGTAAATAATATTAAAAAAACATTGAAGACAAAATGCTCAAATACAAAAAAAAAAGACATATAGTAAACAACATGTAATTATTAAGGTCTTTTAGATAAGGTTTTCAGAAAACCCAGGAATAGATTTTAAATCACAAAATGGTCCATATCTCCCAAAAATGTCTTTTGACTGAACAGTAAAATAATATTTGCTTGAAGACAAAAACTGAGATAAAGTACAGGGAATGGTAAAGCTTTTTTTTTTTTTCTTTTTGAGACGGGGTCTCCCTGTAGCCCCAGCTGTCCTGGAACTCGCTCTGTAGACCATGCTGGCCTTGAATTCACAAAGATCCACCTGCCTCTGCCTCCAGAGTGCTAGGATTAAGGGCACGAGCCACCACGCCCAGCTTGGGAGTGGTAAAGCTTTAATTTGACCTATTTTCTTCCATGTCAAATGATTTGAGTACTCACAGCACAGGAAGAGGTGATAACTTTCCACAGGAACACACTTGGGGTTCACCTTGGGGATGTTCCATGTCAGGGCTATGCCCAAGGGCCTCAGCACCGGCTTCACTCTCCGCTCAGGCTTTTGGGGGGGAAGTGTGTCTCGATTTTGTCTGCCAGTGGAGGGAATGGTGACGGTGGTTCTGGGAGAGGTGGCAGATTTTCACAGGAATCAGAAGCCTCAACTCCATTTTCTGCTCCTGGGGTTACTTCCTTTGAGCTTGAAACAGCTTTTGAAGGTGACTTCGGGGTGAATGCTGGATTTTCTGTTGGATTCGATGTAGTCAGACTTGTCGAATTATGGTTTTTCATCAATGTAGCATCATCAGGGTTACTTTTAGAAACAAACTCAGTACAAGCTGATGGCAAATTATTCTTTTCATTTGCTTTTTCTGAAGAGTTCAAAGGTTCAGAGTTCATAGAAGTCACTCTTTCATTTTGACCATTAACTGACTCTTGATTTACAGCCAAATTCTGAATAGTTCCTGAATTTGTAGTCTTACAAACTGTACTATTGGGTAATGCTTTTGATTCCAAATAATTCTCTTGAGCTAATAATACTGTTTTAATATGTCTTTAAAGTCTTCTTATTTTTATTTTATTTTATTTATTTTGGTCTTTTTTGAGACAGGGTCTCCCTGTAGCTCTGGCTGTCCTGGAACTCACTCTGTAGACCAGGCTGACCTCAGACTCACAGAGATCCGCGTGCCTCTGCCTCCCAAGTGCTAGGATTAAAGGCGTGCGCCACCACGCCCGGCATTTATTTATTTCTGTATGTGTATGAATGTACTGTCTGCATGTAAGTTTGTGCACCCATGTCGTGCAATGCTGCGGAGGTCAGAAGAGGGTGTCGGATTCCCCTGGAACTGGAGTTCTCCTGGAACTGGAGTCTCAGACGGTTCTCGGCCGCCATGTGGGTGCTGGGGATCGAACCCGGGTCCTCTGTAAGAGCGGTCGGCGCTTTTAACCGCTAGGCCATCTCTCCAGCCCCAAAGTCTTCTTATTTTTATGAAGAGTTCACCAGCTATTGCTTCATGGTTACTCCTGCACTGGGCCTTCAGAATATATTCAGTCAGTTCATTCATTTTTTTTTAGTCAAATAATTTGAAATTTATCCTGTAGATCTCCTGTTCTAGCAATGCTGTCTGCCTTTCTAGAGCTACACAAGCATTCCCATTAATTTTCTCTGAAGTTTTCATACACTTAACATTTTCTTTGTTAGCTGGAAACGCCCTCTTCTTTTGATTATGGCCATGTGGAATATCTCTTCCAATAGCTGTTTTTAGAACTTCAACATTCTTTGATTTATTCACGATCTCCAATTGCTTCCGGCAACTTGTAGGCATTGTTTTTTTGGCTTTTAACACCTTCTGTTTTCTCTGGTCTGCACTTGCCGTAATTCGTATCCCCTCATAATTCGTATCAGCCTACCCGCTGCTCTCAGCTCAAAGCCCAGCGGCTACCGCTGGCAAAAAAAAAAAAAAAAAAGTGACATGGATCTTAAGCTGTTCAGAATGTTCCAATCATTTTATTGACAATGAGTTTAACATCTTAAGCTGATTACTTATTTTTTTTTAATTTATGTTTTTATTTATGTGTATGAATGTACTGTCTGCATGTAGGTCTGTGCACCCGTGTGGTTCGATGCCGCGGAGGTCAGAAGAGGGTGTCAGATTCCCCTGGAACTGGAGTTCTCCTGGAATTGGAGTTGCAAACGGTTCTCAGCCACCATGTGGGTGCTGGGGATTGAACCCGGGTCCTCTGCAAGAGCATTCAGTGCTCTTAACTGTTAGGCCATCTCTCCAGCCCCAGCTGATTACTTATTTTCTACAATGCACCCCACAGCCCACTATTTCTAAGTAACAGCAATAGGCTTTTTTTTTTTTTTTCTTCAGATTAGGGTCTCCCTGTAGCCCCAGCTGGTGACCTGGAACTAACTATGGATACCAGACTGGTCTCCATCTCAGAGAAAGCCTGCCTCCCAAGTGGTGGGACTAAAGGCATGTGCCACCACACCTGGTGCTTTTTAACATTAAAAAAAAATGTGTGTGTGCATGTGTGCCAAGGTGTCCATGTGGACGTCAGAGGTCAGTGTGTGGGAGTTGGTTCTTTCCTTCCACCATGTGGGTTCCAGGATCCACCTCAGGTCACCAGGCTTGGTAGCAAGCACCTTTACCCACTGAGTCATCTCTCCAGCTAGAATGAAAAAAAAAAAATGTATTACTTGCAGCAAGCAGGCAATCATATTCTATCAATCCTGCAATTTAAAAATAAAAAACAGATTGCTGGGCGTGGTGGCGCACGTCTTTAATCCTAGCACTTGGGAGGCAGAGGCAGGTGGATCTTTGTGAGTTCAAGGCCAGCCTGGTCTACAGAGTGAGTTCCAGGACAGCTGGGACTACAGAGAGACCCTGTCTCGAAAAGACCAAAAAAATAAATAAAAAAACAAAACAAAACAAAACAAAAAAAACGGTACTGGGGAGATGACCTAGCAGTTAAGAGCATCGACTGCTCTTGCAGAGGACCAGGGTTCGATTCCCAGCACCCACATGGCGGCCGAGAACCGTCTTTGACTCCAGTTCCAGAGGAATCCGACGCCCTCTTCTGACCTTTGAAGCATTGCACGACACGGGTGCATCAACCTACATGCAGACAGTACATTCATACACATAGAAAATAAATAAATAAATAAGAAAATAATAAATAAATAAAAAATATTTAAAATGTGATTGTAATATCACTTATTTATTTTAAATATTTTTTAAAATTTTTATTTATTCTTGTATGTGTATGAATGTACTGTCTGCATGTAGGTTTGTGCACCCCTGTCGTGCAATGCTGCGGAGGTCAGAAGAGGGTGTTGGATTCCCCTGGAACTGGAGTCAAAGACAGTTCTCAGCCGCCATGTGGGTGCTGGGGATAGAACCCAGGTCTTCTGCAAGAGGAGTTGTCACTCTTAACCGCTAGGCCATCTCTCCAGCCCCAGTATCACTTATTTAAAGCTTTCTAATGGTTAGAAATATGAGTGATTTAATATATCAATTCTTAAGATACACAAGCAAAAATAACACAACCTCCTATTATTATTATTATTATTATTATTATTTGGTCTTTTTTGAGATAGGATCTCCTTGTAGCCCCAGCTGTCCTGGAACTCACTGTGTAGACTAGGTTGGCCTTGAACTCACATAGATCTGCTTGCCTCTGTCTCCCAAGTGCCACCATGCCCTGCATTATTATTATTATTATTATTATTATTATTGCTATTATTATTATTTGCAGTGCTTTAATGAAACCCATGGAATCACACAAACCTCTACCACTAAGCTACATCCCCTGCCAGTCAGTAAATAACCTCTTTAACATTCATTTATTTTCTTTCTTCTTCTGTCTTCTGTTTATATTTCCATTCTTCATAATGCTATCTTATATTTTTCTTTGCTTGAAAACCTTTTGTCCAGCACTGTATCATACTTCACTGTAATAACCCCCCAAATATAAGGAGTCCCAGACCAGCTTGGCCCCTACATAGAAGCACAGTGAGAAGAAGAGACATTTTACAATCAATGAGTGACCAAAGCATGTACCCGCAATAAGTGCAAGTGCATCCTTGGAGTGGGATTCAAGAAGTGTGCCCTTGGGTGACTGGAGAGATGGCTCAGCAGTTAAGAACACTGGATGCTCTTACAAAAGACCTGGGTTCAGAGCCCAGCATCCATATGGCAACTAACACCTGTCCTTAACTCCAGTTCCAGGGGATCCAGCCCGCTCTTGTGGTGCTCACAGGCATTGCATACATCCGATATACTTAAATATATGTAGGCAAATCTCTCAAACACAAAAATTTAAAAAAAAATTTAATTTTGGTTTTTTAAATTATTTTTTATGTGTATGAGTGTACTGTCTGCATGTAGTACTGTGCAATGCCGTGGAGGTCAGAAGAGGGCATCGGATTCTCCTGGAACTGGAGTTAAAGACAGTTCTTAGCTGCCATCCCGGTACTGGGAATTGAACCTGGGTCCTCTGGAAGAGCAGTCAGCGCTCTTAACCGCTGAGCCATCTCTCCAGTCCCCTCGGGTTTTTGGGTTTTTTTTTTTTTGGTTTTTTGGTCTTTTTTTGAGATAGAGTCTCTCTTTAGCCCCAGATGTCCTGTAACTCATTATGTAGATCAGGTTGGCTTTGAAGTTACAAGAGATCTGCCTGCCTCTGCTTGCCTGCCAAGTGCTGGGATTACAGGCATGTGCCACCACACCCAGACGTAATTTCTTAGAAAAAAAAAAAAAAAGAAGAATTAGGAGGAGGAGGAGGAAGAAGAAGAAGAAGAAGCTGTACAAACCCTTTCTCAAGCTGGGCGTGGTGGTACACGACTCTAATCTTAGCACTTGGGAGGCAGAGGCAGGTGGATCTCTGTAAGTTAAAGGCCATCCTGGTCTACAGAGTTCCAGGCCAGCTGGGACTAAAAGGGAGGCCCTGTCTCAAAAAGACCAAAAAAAGCTAACCAACCAACCAAAGAAAAAACCCCCACAAAACTTATAGCAACAGGTTCTTTAATAAGAATCAAGAAAGTGTGCTAGAGAGATGGCTCAGCAATTAAGAGGACTAGCTGCTCTTGCGGAGGACTGGACTTTGATTCCCAGTATCTACATGGTGGCTAACAACTGTTTCTAACTCCAGTTCCAGGAGATCTAACACCTTCTTCTGACCTCTGTGGGCATTGCATTACCCTGGTGCACTTACACACATGCAGGCAATACATTCATACATATAAAATAAAAATAATAAATAGCTGGGTGTGGTGGTGCACGCCTTTAATCCTAGCACTTGGGAGGCAGAGGCAGGCGGATCTTTGTGAGTTCAAGGCCAGCCTGGTCTACAGAGTGAGTTCCAGGACAGCTGGAGCTACAGGGAGACCCTGTCTCTAAAAGACAAAAATAAATAAATAAAATATTTTTCAAGAGTCAAGAAAGCGAGGGGTTGGGGACTGTAGTTCAGTGTTAGAAGTCTTGCCTATCATGCCTAAGACCCTGGGTTCCATTCCTATGAATAACAAGAGAAGAAAAAATTCAGGATAAAGGTATGGCAAGATGGCTCAGTGGGTAAATGTGCATGCCATCAAGCCTGACCTTGGTTCAATTCCTGGGATCCAAATGGTGGAGAAGAGAATATTAGCGTACATATTATCCTCTTCCACATGTACGGGGTGGCATGTGTGTGCCCATACACATACACGACATAAATAAATAGAATAATAAATTAAGAAAGAAAGCTTAAGAAAGCTGAGTATGTGACAACTTCACAGGTCAATCGATTCTCTCTTGAAAAATTTCCCTTGTCTCTCTAGGATATGTTCGTTACCCTTAATAGAGGCAAGGCCTCTCCCCTGGTAGGTTCCCCATGCTCTGCTGGATAGCCCCACACTCATGCATGTGCAGGTAGCACTGACTGGGACTCAGCAGGCTATTAACAAAAAAGAAGAGGACATAAAGGTGGGAGTAAGTATTGGGTGGTGGGAGGATTGGGAAGGGCGATTTGGGCTGGATATAATCAACATACACTGTATTCACGTATGAAATTGTAAAAATAAGTAAAAAATATTCTGAAAAATAAAAAGAGGTAAGGCCTTAAGTTACCAGTGAGTATCCCAAGGTCTTTCTCCAATCCCCAGCACCACTCTGAGCACCTCCTTTCCATCAGAAGGTGGAGACCGTCTCTCCAGGCCAAACTGTGGCTGGGTAGATGCATTTGCCCCGCCCCTCGTCTGGCCCCGCCCCCTCGCATCCCTGGGACTCATTGCCGCTCACAAGCGACCCGCCCCTTCCGGCCCGCGAGGTTTGATTCCTTGGCGGGCGGAAGCCACCAGAACCTGAGGATCAGGAAGATTCCCAGGGATAGCTTGCTTTCTCTGCTTTGCCGGCTGCTCCGACCTGTCCCGTCCCTCTGCATCGGGCCCTTCGCCCCTCAGGTCAGTTCTCCTGCCCGCCCTCCGGCCGGGTCCAGGGTTCCTGGGAGACACCCGCCGGGTTGTGGCTGGTGGATGGTGATTGTTGCCTTTTTTTTCTTTTCCGTTTTGAGACAGTCTCATGTCTCCCAGGCTAGTCTCGAACATGTAGCCCAAGCTGGCCCTGCACCCATTCATGCAATGCTCATAGAGGCCGATGAGGGCGTTGGATCCCCTGAAACTGGAGTTTAGATGGTTGTTAGTTGCTATGTGGGTGCTGGGAACTGAACCCGGGGCTTTTTGTAAAAGCAGCCAGTGCTCTTAACTGAGCGATCTCTCCAGTGCCTGTCTTAATAGTTGCAAAAGTGTTATTCCCTGGATTTTATAGAAATCTAGTGCCGGGCGTTGTGGCGTACGCCTTTAACCCTAGCACTTGGGAGGCAGAGGCAGGTGGATCTCTGAGTTCAAGGCCAGCCTGGTTTGCAGAGTGAGTTCCAGGGCAGCTGGGGCTACAGGGAGACCCTGTCTCAAAAAGACCAAAANAAAGAAAGAAATAACCTAGCCCCACACTGGTATTACTCACTCAAAAATATGGTGTAATTTGAGGGAAGAAGGTAGACAGGAAAATGGAAAGGAAAAGAAAGTGCATGGTTTCGGTGTTAACATTGGCTCAAGTCAGTCTCCTTCCATGAACTGAAAGTTTAAAACTCATTTGGGAGAGATCCATCAGGAAGTTAATTATGAGCCAGGCTCGGAGGTACAGGCTTGTAATAATCCTGACTGGAGGTTTAAGCAGGAATCCTGAAAGTTCAAAGCCTGCCTGGCCTGTACAGAAAATCAAATCTGGGGTGTGATTGCAGGCCTGTGCCCCCCATACTGGGCTTGTGAGTCTGCTTTTAGAGCAGGCAGGGCAGCTTCCAAGTCCTCTCCGACCCCCATTCTATTCTCCTGCTCCCCTCCTCCCCCAACAGGATCCCAGTAGTTACTGTACCATGTCTTCTTGTTTTAGAATCTTAGTTCTGTGATTCCAGGTTTTTGGGGATAGGGTTCTGTTTCATTCCCATATTTGCCCCACTGCATTAAAAGAGACTGAATTAGGGGCTGGAGAGATGGTTCAATGGTTAAGAGTACTGGCTGTTCTTGCAGAGGATCTGTGTTTGATTCCCAGCACCCAATGGTGCCCAAGAACTGTCTGCAACTCCAGTTCCATGGATCTGATGCTCCTTCTGACCCCTGGGCACTAGGCATGCACAGGGTGTATGTACATGCAGACATGGAGACAAAACACTCATACACATAAAAGAAAAATGAATAAAATCTTAAAAAAAATAGTCCTGAATTAGTGTAGCTTTTGAGCATATTTGTAATCCTGTGCCCTCAGCTGCCTGGTGACAGCTCCTTCCTTGCCTTTGACAGCCAATGGAAACAGAAACGTTTTATTTTATCATCAATTTTCCCTTAACACCAGGACTTGACTTTGCTTCTTCCAGTGTTTGCCTACTCTGTGTTAATGCAGGTTCAGCCATATTCAAAATTCACCCTGGGGCTGGGGTGGTGACTTGGTGGGTAAAAGTGCTTACTGTACAAACCTGATTATCTGAGTTTGATTCCCGGGACCCACATAAAAAGCAGGATGCATCTGTGATCCTGGCACTCTGATAGTTAGATGGGAGGCATTGGCTAGGAGCCCCCAGGCCAGTCATAATGGACTGTACTGGAGTTGTGCTCTGATTTCCATGCACGCATTGTGGAGTATGAGAGAGCACACATATACAGCAATTGGAAAAAAACCCCAAAACTTGCTGGGTGTGGTGGCACAAGCCATTAACCCACTCCTCAGGAGAGAAAGGCAAATGGGTCTCTGAGAGTTCTAGGCTGGCCAGGGCTCCATAGTAAGACCCTGTGCTTCTGTGCCCCCCAAAAGTTCACCTTGCTTCATAAATTGATTCCTTTTGACTTCGTCCTAGGTTGTTAGGCTTGGTGACAAGTACCTTTACTTATCAAGCCATCTCACCAGCCCAGGAAATGATCTTTTGTTATTTGAAAAACTCATTCTTTTGGGGCTGGAGAGATGGCTCACCAGTTAAGAGCACCGAATGCTCTTGCAGAGGACCCGGGTTCCATTCCCAGCGCCCACATGGCGGCTAAGAACCATCTTTAAGCCAGGCGTGGTGGTGCATGCCTTTAATCCTAGCACTCTGGAGGCAGAGGCAGGTGGATCTCTGTGAGTTCAAGGCCAGTCTGGTCTACAGAGTGAGTTTCAGGACAGCTGGGGTTATAGGGAGACCCTGTCTCAAAAACCAAAACAAAACAAAAAACCAAACACAACAAAAAAACAAACAAAAACGACTCATTCAGAGGGCTGGGTATGGTGGCACATGTCTTTAATCCCAGCACTTGGGAGCCAGAGGTAGGTAAGTAGGATGATTTGCAAGTTTGATGCCAGCCTGGACTACAGAGTGAGCTTTAGGCCAGCTAGGGCTGTGCACTGAGACCTTGTCTTAACATGTGGGAGGATGACCACCTGACGTACAAAAGAAATATTTTCTTTTAAATTAGACTTATTTTGTGCATGCGTGTGTGTACAGGAGCATGTTTCACAGTGTATGTATGTATGGAGGTCAAGATAACTTAAGGGAGTCGGTTCTCTCCTTCTACCATATGGGCCCCAGGGATAGAACTGAGGTTCTTATGCTTGATGGAAAGTGCCCTTAGCCACTGAGCTAAGGCTTTCATGTTAAATAGCGTTTTTTTTTTGTTTTTTTTTTTTTGAGACAGTTACATAGTCCAAGCTAGCCTTGATCTTGCTGTATAGCCTATGATGATCTTGAACTCCTGATTATATTGCTTCCATCCCAAGTACTGGATTACGGGCATGTACTATCACCTGGATATGCTTAGCCCTCATCTGGATATTATTTGTATGAATGGTATGAGGTAGGACTCCAATTTTTTTTATATGGCTAATCAGTTTTTCCACTATAATTTATATGCCTAAGACTTATTTGTATTTAGGAATGCAGGCAATAACCTGGTAATATTTCTTGTATTGATCATGTACTATTTCTTCTGTCTTACAGGATCTTTGTCATTTTGAATAAAGTTCGGGTGTACTATGAATGATTATGAAGAACTTCTCAAATACTATGAATTATATGAAACTATTGGGACAGGTAATTGTGAATTTTTTTTCTTAGAGGCAGAGTACAGATCAAATATTTGAAAGTATAGTATATTTGAGTTATCATGAGCTCTTTAGTATAATTTATGTCGTTTAATTACTATTATTATTATTATTATTTTTTTGGTGTTTTTGAGACAGGGTCTCCCTGTAGCCCCATATGGCCTGGAACTTTCCCTATTGACCAGGCTGGCCTTTAACTCACAGAGATCTGCCTGCCTCTGCATCCCAAGTGCTGGGATCAAAGGTGTTTGCCACCATACCTGGCTAAAATTTTCCTACTTTATAATATAAAATTTATTTTATTATTATTATTATTGGTGTGTGTGTGCGTGTGTATGTGTGTGTATGTGCATATGTACACACATGCACATATGGATGATGTATATGGAAGATGCACATGCCACACCATGCATATAGAAGTAAGAGACAAGTTTGTGGAATAGGTTCTGTCCTTGAACTCAAGTTGTGAAACTTGTGCGCCCAAGTGCCTTTACCTGCTGAACCATTTGGCTGAACCCTCTGTCTACTTCAATAAGGAAAACAGAACAAGGATAAATTATTAGAAAGGCTTTGTAGGTCATTGCAAGGGCTTTTACTTTTAGTGTAAATCAAGGTGTTTTGAGCCAAGGAGTGATGACCTTTGTTTTCACAGGGTCCTTCTGTCTGCCTCGGAAACCTTGGGTGGAAGAGGGCAAGGGCAGAGGGGGGAGGATGTTGGGAAGTGATGCAGCAGTTCAGGAAATGGCATGGGAGGCGATGGTGGGGCGGGTGAGAGTGACGGCAGGGAAGCCAGGTGGAGCTAACACAGAAGATAATCACATACGCAGATGCTCAAGTCTCAGTTGAGTTTTATATGATGTACAGGCATGTATTACCTGCTCAGAGAAGACACAGGCCACTTTTAGTCAGTACCTGCTTTCTTTCCATCTCCCAGGAAGGCATTGGTACATTTTCCCCAAGGTAAGCCTGCGGGGTTTGCGATGAATTGGATGTGGAAAGCTAGAGAAAGGACAGCTAAAGATAGTTCCAGGGTTGGCCGGGAGTGGTGGTGCACACCTTTAATCCTAGCACTTGGGAGGCAGAGGCAGGCGGATCTTTGTGAGTTCAAGGCCAGCCTGGTCTACAGAGTGAGTTCCAGGACAGCTGGGGCTACAAGGAGACCCTGTCTCGAAAAGACCAAAAAAA
>VZQC01002756.1:386861-420626 GCA_009823505.1 Rhizomys pruinosus
CTAACAGGTACATCTCAGACAGTAAACACACTAATCATAACACACTAACAGGTATATCTCAGACATAAACACACTAACATACTAACAGGTACATCTCAGACATAAACACACTAACATAACACACTAACAGGTACATCTCAGACATAAACACACTAACATAACACACTAACAGGTACATCTCAGACGTAAATAAATTTTTATTTCTGTACTTACCTTGGGTTTTGCACAGAGACCAAAGTCAATCAGCTTTAATTTATGATATTCATCAAATAATAAATTTTCCTAGGAAAGCAAAAAATATTTAATTGTATTCTTACTTCCTTATATCATACCCCCCCTTTCTTTTTTCTTTTTTTTTTTTGGTCTTTTTGAGACAGGGTCTCCCTGTAGGCCCAGCTGACCTGGAACTCACTATGTAGACCAGGCTGGCCTTGAACTCACAGAAATCCACCTGCCTGTGCCTCCCAAGTATAGGGATGAAAGGTGTACACCACCATGTTCAGCTTATCATATCCCATTTCTTTTTTAATTTTTTTTTTTTTTATGTAATGATTATGAATTCACTGTCTGCCATGCAGGTTTGTGCAGCCCGTGTCGTGCCAATGCCACGAGTCAGAAGAGGGTGTCGGATTCCCGGTGAGCACTGGAATGGAGTTTTCAACTTGAATTGGAGTTCTAGTTAGTTCTCTTTGCTGCCATGTGGGTGGCTGGGAATCGAACCCGAGGTCCTCTGCAGAGAGTCAGTGCTCATTTAAACCCAGGCCCATCTCTCCAGCCCCCATTTCTAAAAATTATTTAGAGCTGTTTCTATTTGAACTGAGAGCCAATATAGAGTAAATAAATAAATAAATAAATAAATAAATAAATAAATAAATAGATTTCTGAAAGAAGAAAGACAGGATTGGAGACGGAGGTCCCGGTGTGGGTGAGGCCCCACAGTCATTTCCTAGAAGTACAAAAAGAAAGAAGGAAAATGCAGTCTGGAGAAAGATGGCTCAGTAGGTAAATGAGGAGCTGAGTTCAGAGCCTGCAACACACACCTCTCATCTCAGCACTAGACAAGCAAAAACGAGTGATCCTTGCGACTTCCTGGGGCTTGCTTCAGGCAGCCTAACCAAAATAGAAAGCTCAAGTATCAGAGACGCTAAAATGTGTTATGTTAGTGTGTTTCTGTCTGAGATGTACCTGTTAGTGTGTTATGTTAGTGTGTTTCTGTCTGAGATGTACCCGTTAGTGCGTTATGTTAGTGTGTTTCTGTCTGAGATGTACCTGTTAATATGTAATGTTAGTGTGTTTCTGTCTTAGATGTACCTGTTAATATGTTATGTTAGTGTGTTTCTGTCTGAGATGTACCTGTTAGTGTGTTATATTAGTGTGTTTCTGTCTGAGATGTACCTGTTAGTGTGTTATGTTAGTGTGTTTCTGTCTGAGATGTACCTGTTAGTATGTTACTTTGCATGGACTTAGTCTTTATTGATCTTGGATGCTTCCTTTGTGAAGAATGTTAAATTTCACCCTTGGCATTAGTAATTTTATAAGTTCTCTAGATAATTCAGATGTGGAGCCAGGATTGTGAGCCACTGCTCTAAGTCTAGGGTTTGCTCTGCTGAAGACCCAATGAGTTAGCTATGAGGGAATTTGCAGTGACTTCATGTTTGAAGTCAGTAATACTAAATCGTGTGTTTGCAGTTTGACTTTGTTGCCACTAGATGACGCCTTTGTTCATTTACATAGGTGTTGAAGCTTTGGTGTGTATCTATTATTCATTATGCAAATAGTTATATAGTTATATATTACATTCTGGGAGATGGTGCCCTTTCCTTACGAAAGAAGGGAAATGGCCACCTGCGCTTCTAAATTTATGCTGCTTGGGATTTCCCTCATTTGCATTCCATAGGTAAGCACTAGTATTCACAGCATAACTTCTATTTGAGGTCACTTTGAACTTCCCAGCTCTGCTGTCTGCAGCAGATCTCCTGTGTGGCTGCCTGCTGTAGGCTTCCTCCTGAGTTCTCTAATGATGGTACTCTGTTGCTAAAATGAGCTGTCTACACTCATTAGGAATGTTGAAATTACAGACTTGTCTCAGCCCTTTGCAGTCCCATGATTATTTCCTGCCCCCATCAGAATTAGCAGGGTACAGAGGAAAGCAGATTTTGCCCTTCACTTGAATGTCTGCTTCATTCTGGTTCTTTTCCCTCTAAGGTCTCTGCTGAGATTGTCGGTAGAGGTCTGTGTCTAGGAAGCAAATGATTCAGGAGGCAGGTTTAAAATTATTTTTTGTAGGCATATAAAAGCAAATATAGATTATGCTTTGACAGATAAGCTGGTTAAGTTATACTCTTTGCAGGTGGTGATAGAAATGTTTATGAAAGACTCTATTAGCTTTTTTATTTTCTTTATGGCTGCCATAGTTCTGACCTACATAGATACCATCTAAGAAAACGGGTGGTTTGGTAAAGATGGCCTTAGCCCCCGTGGAGCCACTTCTGGGCATGTTCCAGTCATAAATGAAATCTCACAGTTTTGTAAGTGCTTTGCACCCAGGGGGCTCTCTTACTTCAGGGCTGCAGTAGAAGTTTCACTTTCTTTCTGGGCCCATGTTTCTTTGGGTGAGTGGAGGAAGAGGAACAGCTTCCTCATCTAGCAGATTGAGGAGCTGAGATGCTGGTAGATCTCATCATGAGTCTAGAAGGTGCTGATAGATTTCATCACTAGTCTAGAAGGTGCTGATAGATCTCATCATGAGTCTAGAAGGTGCCGATAGATCTCATCACTAGTCTAGAAGGTGCTGATAGATCTCATCATGAGTCTAGAAGGTGCTGATAGATCTCATCATGAGTCTAGAAGGTGCTGATAGATCTCATCACTAGTCTAGAAGGTGCTGATAGATCTCATCACTGAGTCTAGAAGGTGCTGATAGATCTCATCACTGAGTCTAGAAGGTGCTGATAGATCTCGTCACTGAGTCCAGAAGACACTGATAGTTCTCATCACTGAGTCTAGAAGGTGCTGATAGATCTCCTCATGAGTCTAGAAGGTGCTGATAGATCTCCTCATGAGTCTAGCAGGTGCTGATAGATCTCATCACTGAGTCTAGAAGGTGCTGATAGATCTCATCACTGAGTCTAGAAGGTGCTGATAGATCTCATCACTGAGTCTAGAAGGTAGGTTATTATGCCATTGTCCTACATCCTATGTTGCTTTCTTTTCATGAACAAAAAACCATTTTTGGTATTTGTAAAGATTTGGTATTAGAAGGGCTGGAAAAGATGGCTTAGTGGTTCAGAGTGTTTGCTGTTCTTGCAGGGGACCCAGGTTCTCTTCCTAGTCACCCTCATTGGGTGTAGTTCCAGGGGTCCGGTGCCCTCTTCTCATCTCCTTAGGGTCCTGCATGCACATAGTGTACATAAACTTATGTAGCACAACACACATAAAAATAAAAATAAGACAGGGCATGGTGGTGCTGCACGTATTTAATCCTAGCACTTGGGAGGTGGAGACCCTGTCTCAAAAAAAAAAAAAAAAAAAAAAAAAAGATTGGATATTAGAGATTAAGACTGGTCAAGGAATAACCCTTTCCTTGAATACTTAGGGGTGGGGATACTTGGATGCATCTTGGGCTGATTATTGTGCAGATTAATATTTAGGGAAGTATGAATCTGACTCGACTGAGCTAAGGGGGAAAAGGTCTTGTTCACGTAAAGTTACAGGGGTAACGGAAGTGCGGAGGAGCAGAATCCACCCGTGCATGTGAGGAGCATGGGTCTGCGTGCAAGAGTCTGAGTGGGTGAGATAATTCCTTGTCTAGCTTCTTTTTGAATGCAAAGGAAAGCGTTTATCAGACTTTAATGCTTTTGTTTGTTAATATTTTGCAATCAGATCTCATGTAGTTCAGCTGGTCTCAAACTTGCTTTGTAGCCAAGACTGGACTTGAATACCTGACTCTCTTGCCTCTGCTGCCCCAGTGCTGCGGTTATGAGTAAGTGTGTGCCAGCACACCTATTCCAAGGGTTAATATTAAATAGTTTAATCCCAGAACCAGTGTCATGTAATGTCCAGAGGTCAGAAGAGGGATGGGATTAGAATTGGATTTATAGATGCTTATTAGCCGCCATGTGGGTGCTGGGAACTGAACCCGGGTCTCCTGCAAGAGCAGCCAGTGCTCTTACCACTGAGCCAACTCTCTAGCCCAAGGCTTAATATTCTTTTTGCTTTTTGTCTTTTTGAGACAGGGTCTCCTTGTAGCCCCAGCTGGCCTGGAACTCTCTATGTAGTATGTAGGCCAGGCAGGTCTTGAGCTCACAGAGTTCCACCTGCCTCTACCTCTCGAGTGCTGGGATTAAAGGTGTGCACCACTTCACCTAGCCCAAGGTTTAATATTCTTTTTTTTTTTTTTTTTATGTGTATGAATGTACTGTCTTGCATGTAGGTTTGTGCACCCGTGTTGTGCAATGCTGCAGAGGTCAGAAGAGGGCATCGGAGTCCCCTGGAACTGGAGTTAAAGACAGTTCTCAGCCGCCATGTGGGTGCTGGGGGTTGAACCCGGGTCCTCTGCAAGAGCAGTCGGCACTCTTAACCACTAAGCCATCTCTCTAGCCCCCCCAAGGTTTAATATTCTTAAGAATTATAATAAGTGTTTTGTTTTTACCTGATTGGCAGGGTAACAAGGACTATCATCTACAGACGTGCTGTGGGAGCCTTGCTTACGCTGCACCTGAATTAATACAAGGGAAATCATATCTTGGATCAGAGGTAATTGTTCACTGATTAGTTCAATACATAATCAGCACACATATTTTGGTAACCTGCGGTGAATTTTTCTCTGTGTTTTGGGGCTAAAACAATAAAATAAATAATTCTGTCAATCAGAGTTTAGGCAATTTGGAAGAGAGGCTTATTGCCTAGTAGATGACATGGATAATGAGGAATAAACATAAAAATATAGAAAACACAGCTTGTTTGTTTGTTTGTTTTTGAGACAGGGTCTCTCTGTAGCCTCAACTGGCCTGGAACTCACCAAGTAGACCAGGCTGGCCTTGCTTTCATAGAGATCTACCTGCATCTGCCTCCCGAGTGCTGGGATTAGAGGCAAGCACCACCGTGCCTGGCATAGACCCTTTGGAAACAGGAAATATTCCTGTGATCTGCTGCGTGGTTGCCTTTGTATGTGCTGCTGTAGTCTGAACTGGTTAGTTCAGCTAGGTAGGATCCAAGGCCAGGGTTGCAGACCCAGTTGTCAGATGTTACTAGCGCAGAGAAAACCTGTCCTCTGTGTGTAGCTGAGCCTCAGTGGCCAGCAGTCCTGTGTATGTGTTGGTGCTCAGAAGGCCTGGGCTTTGTTCCCTTTACACTGAGTCCTTTAGGTTCCTCCGTTCTTCTTACTCCCTGGAGTCCTGGGGTTGCTGATGTTAATGTCATAAAGAAACAAAACAAAAACTTTAGTTGTCAGAAGCTCAGGAAGTGCTGGGTTGAACAGCTTTCTTATTTCAAAACACCTCCAAGTCTTTAGTATACTCTGTACAGTGTGATCTTTGGAAGAGAAATATCAGAGATAATAGCTGGGCTCAATTTTATTTGCCTATAGAATCTGCTTTTCAGGTGGAACATCTTTTGGAATGTGTTGTACGCGGAGACTTTGGGAAATACCAGCTTACT
Source organism: Rhizomys pruinosus (assembly GCA_009823505.1). Taxonomy (NCBI): domain Eukaryota; kingdom Metazoa; phylum Chordata; class Mammalia; order Rodentia; family Spalacidae; genus Rhizomys; species Rhizomys pruinosus. The sequence goes on from VZQC01002756.1 coordinate 392,520, forward strand.
TAATTTGTTTATTGTGTATATTTGGAGAGCAACAGGCTGTCCTAACTAGAGTTTTATAATCTGCAGCTTTATAATTTTCATCTTTTGGTTTAGTCTCTGACATAATCTTTTTTGGCTTCTGATGGTATTTGGAAAGGCTGTTATTTCACTTTCTTGAGTTGCCTCTTTGCTTTGAGCTTTACATGCTGGTCATGAATACCATGTCATTATGCCTCTGCTGAATAGATTAAATATTTGACATCTCTCAGGAATAAATAATTTCTGATCTTCTGCAACTTGGAACATAAATCAGTTGTTGAAAGGCAAATTATTCACTTCAGGCCTCACCATAGAGTCATAGAGATTTGCTGTGATTCAGTAGACTGCACTCAGTTACCTGGATTATCTAGTGTATGTGAACTGTTTAGACAGGTCATGCACTCATTATTTTAACTGTTTCCACCATTTTTCTTTTCTTTCTAAAAGATGAAGGCCTTCTTATCTCTTAATTCCCCAACGCTCAAATGAGGATGGGAACTATGACTTCTGGAAGCACTCTATCAGTGGGCTATTTCTCGGGTGGGGAGCCATGTCATCATTATTGACTAAGACCAAATACTGCTTGTGAATAGCTACTGATCAAGACTCAGGAGACTCGGGGCTGGAGAGTGGCTTAGCGGTTAAGAGCACCAACTGCTCTTGCAGAGGACCTGGGTTTGATTCCCAGCACCCACATGGTGGCTAAGAACTGTCTGTAACTCCAGTTCCAGGGGAATCTGACACCCTCTTCTGACCTCCGAGGCATTGCATCACATGGGTGCACCAACCTACATGCAGACAATACATTCATACATAAAAAAAAAAAAAAAAGACTCAGGAGACTAATGGATATCTCAAGAAAGGTTAAACTTCTTTCTGGATTTTAACATTTGTAGGGCTATTTATACAGGCAGGCTAATTTCCAGCCTGTATATTTGAAGTCATTCGTTGAATTTTATTACTATTTGCAGATTATCAGGAAATTTTCAGACTTGTTTTGACATCCCTGTGTCTGTTTACATAATCATCATCTGTAACTTAAACCCTAGTGGCCCTGTAGAATTGTCTTTGAGAATGAGAGACCTGGCCAGTCAGAGGGAAATAGTTTTTTTATTGAGTATTAGGATGTAGCTAGAGGAATATCCTAAACACTTCTGTTTATCCTAAACCTTCCTTGGTGGCCTGCCATTGAATAGGTGACTTTGTACAAACCTTTTTCACCAGGCTTCTTGTTCCTTGTCTGTAGACTGAGCAAGTTGAGTTGGTAGGTTTCTGAGTTCTATTCCAGCTTCATGAAGGTTCTGTGATTCCTTTAAGCATTGTGCCATTCTGAAATGGGTTTAATGATTTTTTTTTCCTCCCTCCCAGACTGATGTTTGGAGCATGGGCATACTCTTATATGTGCTTATGTGTGGATTTCTACCATTCGATGATGATAATGTCATGGCTTTGTACAAGAAGATTATGGTGAGTATTACAGGCGTGGAATTTCTGTGGAAAAGTTCTCTATGCTGCTTACTGTGTGCTTCCACAGAAGGATCAAAGTGAGTCTGGGCTGCTAGAAGTTAAGATTTGAGGTATTTGGGCATGGTTAAGAGGGAAGTGGCTGTTTCTTGATCTGGGTGACACTTTTGTATTCAGCTTCACGTATTAATTTATGTTATATACACTTTTTAAAAAATTTTTTAATTGGAAAGCTTCTTTTGTTTATTTCTTTTTGTTTCTTTGCATTCGTCTTTGGAGACAGGGTCTTCCAGTAGCCCCAGCCAGCCTGGAACTCACTACCTATGTAGACCAGGCTGGCCGTTATATACACTTCTATATACTGTACTTACTCAATAAAAAGTTTTATAAAACCCAGACAGAAAAATTCTATATTTTAGGCTGCTCAGAAATGAAGTAAGTAAATGTACAAAGTTGTTTACTTTGTAGGAGGGTTTTGTGTGTATGTGTGCATGCATGCGTGTGTGTATGTACACGTTCATTTATGTTCAGGTACACGTGTATGTGCATATGGAGGCAAGAGGTCTACCTCAGGCATTGTTCTTCAGGAGCTGTTCACATTAAACATTTTTTAAAAATTGCATTTATTTACATTTGTGTGTGTGTGTGTGTGTGTGTGTGTGTGTATGTGTGTCTGTCTGTCTGTCTGTCTACATGGTATGGTGTTTATGTGGAGGTCAGGGGACAACTTGGGGAACTTAGTTCTCTCCTACCAGGTGGATTCTGGGCATTGGACTCATGGTTGTTCGGCTTGGTGGCAGGTCCTTTACCCTGCTGAGCCATTTTGGACCCTTTTTTTTTTTTGGTCTTTTCAAGACAGGGTCTCCCTGTAGCCTCAGCTGTCCTGGAACTCACTCTGTAGACCAGGCTGGCCTTGAACTCACAAAGATCCGCCTGCCTCTGCCTCACAAGTGCTAGGATTAAAGGCATACTCCACTGAGGCCTGCTTTTTATACAGGTGCCAAGGCTAAAACTGGGTTTTCATCTTTGTGCAGCAAGCTTGTTATTGACTCAGCTATCTTCCTAGCCTTAAGAAAGTTTGTTTTGTATCCCAAAATAATACTTTAGTAAGATACTAGATTTACTCTTCAATTTTTGTTTATTTTTTTGTTTAATTTAGTGATTTTTTTTTTTCTGTCCTAGGCTGGAAAAACCTTTAAGATAAGATTTTTATTAATAGTGGCTGGGCATGGTGGTCCATGCAGAGGCAGGTGGATCTCTGTGAGTTCAAGGCCAGCTTGCTGTACATAGTGAGTTCCAGGCTAGCTGGGGCTATAGGGAGACCCTGTCTCAAAAAGAACCCCCCCCCAAAAATTAGGTTTTTATTGTAGAACAAGTGATTTCAACTTATTGAAGGCTGAGCAACTCTAAGCAGGGCTGTCACCATGGTCTAGGCAGTGGACAGGCTTTATTCTTCTTGGGACGGGAAATTAGATGGGCATGGGGCTGGAGGCCAGCCTGCTGGAGCCTGGGCAGCCTGTATTTCCTCCTGTTCCTTCCTAAGCCTCTAAGCTTTGTGGGACAGCACTCACAGGTTTGGCTCCTGCTTACAGAGTATGGCAGCAGGTCCTTATCTATATAGAGCCGTACCACCCCATGTCAGCAGCGGATACAGAGTAGAGTCGGTGTCAGGATAATACAGAGTAGAGTGGTGTCAAGATCCTCTCGAGCTTATTTGACAGTTGACAGAAGTGGAGCCTTGGGGCTTTGGGTAGTTCAAGAACATTTTTCCAGTTGTGCATTTTTTTCTTTTTGGACAAGTGGGTAATGTTTCTTTATTGGATGACAATTCAAAGGTTAATTTTACACAAAAGGAGAACCATCTTTTTTTTTTTTTTGTGGGTCCATCCTCAGAGTTGAAATCCAGCAGGAAAGCATATTGTAATAAATTTCATTGCTGTGCTTTTGTAAATCTTGCTCACTAGGAATTAATGCACTGTCATCTCTTCTGTCTTCGTATTCTTCTTGGTGAATCAGGGTCTTTTAAAAAAGATTTATTTATGGGGCTGGAGAGATGGCCTAGTGGTTAAGAGTGCCAACCGCTCTTACAGAGGACCCGGGTTCGATCCCCAGCACCCACATGGCGGCCGAGAACCGTCTGAAACTCCAATTCCAGGAGAACTCCAGTTCCAGGGGACTCCAACACCCTCTTCTGACCTCCGTGGTATTGCACGGCATGGGTGCACAAACCTGCATGCAGACAGTACATTCATACACATACAGAAATAAATAAAATTTAAAAATAAATTAAAAAAGGGACTGGAGAGATGGCCTAATGATTAAGAGCACCGACTGCTCTTGCAGAGGACCCGGGTTCGATCCCCAGCACCCACATGGCGGCTGAGAACCGTCTGTAACTCCAGTTCCAGGGGAATCTGACACCCTCTTCTGACCTCCGCGGCATTGCACGACATGGGTGCATAGACCTACATGCAGACTACATTTATACACATAAATAAATAAATAAATAAATAATAAAAAATTAAAAAAAAAGATTTATTTATTTTTACTTTTTTTTTGGTCTTTTCGAGACAGGGTCTCCCTGTAGCCTCAGCTGTCCTGGAACTCACTCTGTAGACCAGGCTGGCCTTGAACTCACAAAGATCCGCCTGCCTCTGCCTCCCGAGTGCTAGGATTAAAGGTGTGCGCCACCATGCCCGGCATATTTTTATTTATTTTTATTTATAGATGGCAGAGTTTGAATTTATGGTTCTAGAGGGAGTCCATAATAGCCGGGAAGGCATGATGACAGAGGTGGCTGAAGCAGGAAGCCATGGGATCATGTCTTCAAGCAGGCGCAGGAAGCAAGATTGATTGATTGATTGATTTTGGTCTTTTTGAGACAGGGACTCCCTATAGCTCCAGCTGGCCTGGAACTCACTCTGTACACCAGGGTGGCCTTGAACTCATAGAGGATCTGCCTGCCTCTGCCTCCTGAGTACTGGGATTAAAGGCGTGTGCCATCACACCCAGCAAGATTTAAAAATTTTTAATTTTGTGTGTATGTCAGTGCTGGTGGCCAAGGAGGCCAGAGGTATCAGAACCTCTCCAGCTACAGTTGTAGGCAGTTGTGAGCCGCCCAACATAGGTGTTGGGAATTGAACCCAAGAACTCTGGAAGAGCAGTACACACTCTTTAATTGCAGAGCCACCTCCTTGCCCCTATTTTATTATTTTAAATTATGTGAATGTTCAGTTGTGCATTTAATAAATACTAGGCTGGTCTCATGAATTCTTTCTTGTTGCTCTTTTCTGTAAAGTAATGCTATGTTTCTTAATTCTGAAGAAAATTTTTAGCATTATAAACTGCTATTATATTTTATTCTATGCTTCTTTTGGGAGCTTGATGCCAAAGAAATAAACAGAATTTTCCAAAGATGAGCTGATTGAATCTGCTCTCTCTCATACAGTACAGAATTGTACTGTATGCCTTCCAGAATTCTAGGTAAGCATTCTGTCTCTGAGTTCCGTCCCTAGTCCCCAGTGCTCACCTCCCAGAATTCCAGGAAGCCAATGTGGGGGCGGGTATATGATTAGAGAATTGCATTGTGGGAAGAGAACCTTGGAAACTGTCTCTTCTAACTTTGACACTTTTTTCCTGTTTAATTTCTCATTAAATCCTTGCCTCTATGGATATGGTTTCCTGAAGCCTGGGGATGGGACAGCCGTTTATTCACAGTACTGCCTGCATTCAGAATCACTTGGGACACAAGAAAATATTGGTCTCAACCCTTAGAAACTCACTAGCTTTGTATTTTTTTGTGAACTAAGCCTGGTGTTTGTCCCATGGTGTGGATGTTTGTGTGAATACTTGGATTTACTTACTGTGATTTATTGAGATAGGGTTGTATGTAGGCAGATTAGCCTCACACTTGCTATGTGGCAGAGGATGACCTTGAATTTTTGTTCGTCTTGTTTCTACTTAACTGAATGTTAGCTTGCAGGCATGTGTGCTGGGAATCCTGTATGCTAGGCAAGCGCTCCACCCACTGAGCTACATTGCCAGCCCATCCCATGGTTTTTAGCCCATAAAATTAGGGTATTCTTCCTTTTATTTTCTTATTTGTTTGACTTTCTTGGTTGGTTTTGGAATGTGCCTTTTAAAATATTCTGTTTATTATTGTGTGTAGGAATGTATTGCCTGCACATGTGTAAGTGTACTTATGTCATGCAGTGCCCATGGAGGTCAGAGGAAGGTGTCAGATCCCTCAGAACTGGAGTTATGGATGGTTGTTAGCTGCCATGTGGGTGCTGGGAATTGAATTCAGGTCCTCGGCAAGAGCAGTCAGTGCTCTTGGCCATTGAGCCATCTCTCCAGTCCCAAAATGTGCTTTTTAATTCTGTTTCCATCTATATCTTCTTTATGGGAAAATTTAAAAGTAACGTGTAAGTCTGAACATATTAGTGTAATCAGAATGCACAAGGCTGCTTTCGATCTCAGTCAGAGGTCAACCAGCGTCTGTGCTGTGCGCTGCCGTCTTCGCATCTGGCCTTCCTTTTCCTCCCTGACTCCCTTGCCCTCCGCTTCTCCTTGTGTGCAGTTGTCCCTGTTTCTTTGAACATATCAAACTCAAGGCCCTTGCATTTTCCCTTTCCTTCACTTGAAATGGATTTCTTCCAGATAGATGCTCTGTTCCCTGTCTTCCTTCCGCTCTTTGTTCGAGTGCTTTCTTGTTAGAAAGGTTGATTAATGTCTTTGGATGTTCTTTTATCTCTCGCAGTTAAATGTTTTCTGAGCACCTAATCTGTGCTAACCCCTTTTCTAATGCTTGGGATTTTCTCTGTGAATATAACCAGCAGAACTTCCTGCTTTTGTGGAGTTTATATCCTAGTAGTGAGAATATTGAGAAAGAGAGCAGGAGGCTGGGGATGCAGCTCAGTAGGGGGAGGAGTGCTTGCCCAGCACGTGTGAAGTCCTGAGTTTGAGCCCCGACAACACATAAAGCCAGCTGTGGTAACTCAGGAGTACTGATGGGGAGGAAGAGGAGAACAGATTGCTTTGTTGCATCGCTAAGTATTTTGGTCAAGGAAAACTTCATGTTTGAACAGAGCTTGGAGGTGGTGCTTGTCCAGTGGATGTCACTGAGAAGAATGTTTCAGTTGATAGAACATGCCTGATGGACTCCAGGGAGACAAAAGGGCTACTGCACCTCAGTGGAGTAAGTGAGGGTGCAGGAGGCACGAAGCGTGGGGACCAGAAGTCAAATGATCATGGGCTTCACTGGGTCCTGAGGGCTGTGGTATTTTCACCCAGTGAAATGGGAAGCCATTGAAGTTTTGAGTGGAGTGATAGAATTTAGTTTAGTTTTTTAAAAGGACTTATTTGTATTATTATTGTTATTATTATTTGGTATTTTTGAGGCAGGGTCTCCCTGTAGCCCCAGCTGGTCTAGAACTCGTTATGTAGACCAGGCTGGCCTTGAACTCATAGAGATCCACCTGCCTCTGCCTCCCAAGTGCTGGGATTAAAGGTGTATGCCACCATGCCTGGCTTGAGTTTTTTTGTTTTTAAAATTACATTTATTTACTTATTTAAGCTGGGAGAGGGTGTGTGTGTGTGTGTGTGTGTGTGTACAACGGAGTCAATTTCTTTTTCCACCATGTAGGTCCTGGGGATTGAACTCAATTGTCAGGCTTGAGAGCAAGCACGTTACCCACTGAGCCATTGTGCTAGCCCTGAGGTTTTGTTTTTGTTTGAGACAAGGTTTCAGTATGTAATTTGCCTAACCTTGCTGTGTAGACCAGGCTGGCCTGGAGCTTACAGAGATTCACCTTCCTTTGTCACTTGAGTACTAGGATTGAAGACATGTGCCACCATACCTAGCTGAGGTTTTCCATTTATTTATTTATTTATTTATTTATTTATTTATTTATTTATTTATTTATTATGTCCTTTTTTGAGACAGGGTCTCCCTGTAGCCCTAGCTGTCCTGGAATTCACTATGTAGACCAGGCTGACCTTGAATTTACAAAGATCCTCTGCCTCTGCCTCCTGAGTGCTGGGATTAAAGGTGTGTGCCACCACGCCTGGCTTAAATTTTTTTTTTTTCTTTTTTGAGACAGGGTCTCCCTTTAGTCCCAGCTGGCTTGGAGCTCGCTCTGTAGACCAGGGTGGCCTTGAACTCACAGGGATCCCCCTGCCTCTGCCTCCCGAGTGCTGGGATTAAAGGCATGTGCTACCACGCATGGCTAATTTTTATTTTTTATGTGTATGAGTGTGTTGCCTGCATGTGTGTAAGTGCACCTGGGTCATGGAGTGCTCACAGAGGTCAGAAGAAGGTGGTGTTGATTCCCCTGGAAGTGGAGTTACAGACAGTCATCGGCCACCATGTGGATATTGGGAATTGAACCTGGGTCCTCTGCAAGAGCGATTAGTGCTCTTAACTGATGAGCCATCTCACCAGCCCTAGTTTTTGTGTTTTTGAGCAGAGTCTCACAATATATAGCTCAGTCTATCCTGAACTCATGTAGCCCAGGCTGGCCTTGATCCCTGTAGTCTTCCTGCCTTGCAGTCCCCTGGGTAATGAGATTACAGGCATCAACCACTACATTTGGCTTTTATTTATAAGTTTCTTATCTTAGAGAAAGAGCTTTCAGGATTTTTCTGTGGAGTATAATGCTAACTGGATTTTATTATGTTGAGGTAGTTTTTTTTCTGTTCTAGTTTATCAAGAGCTTTTATGAAAGATGTTCAATTTTGTCACATGCATTTTCTGTGTCTATTTAGATGATCATGTGTTCTTACCTATAGTTCGTTAATGTGAATTACACTGATTTTAGTATGTTGAATAATCCTCAAATCTAGGAATGGAGACCTGGCCATGGCGTATATCGTTTTAACATGGTGTTGAACTTGTTTTGCCGGTATTGAAGTTTTTACAAGTAGGGAGATAAATTTTTAGTCAATTTTGAACTCAAAGATGATATAAAGAATGGGAGAGGTGACTGTTGAGGCCAGCCTTTGTTGGTTTCTGTAGGTGTGCAGTGAAAGGGTTCTGTGCTTTTCTGAGATGTGCCAAAATCCTTCTTTCTATAGCATCTGCATTAAGCTTTTTCTCGAAGTTTTCATAGTGTTTTTTTTCCTTCTCTTCCAAGAGTATGGGACCTTCTGACATCTCTGCTGTATGTCTTTGACTGCCTTGGAGATGGTTGCTTAAGAAAAAAGAAAATATTTATTGCATGTGTGTTCTCACTCCGTTGTAGCAAATGTAGTACTTAGCATTCAGGAGCTATCCTGTTTGCCAGCGCTCTGCTCTAGGCGGGGCCGTTCCTATCGTAGTTTCCCTTCTGTAGTTGAATGGCAGAGGATTTACAGATGTGTCCTCTGGGTCCTCCATTCTCAACTACCATGAGATACTTCCTCAGCTCAATAGTCGCTTGTTTCATGAGAATCATGGCTGCCTAGAGAAGTGACTCCCAGCTTGAGGTTCTCTTTCCGCTTGTTGACCTGTAGCCCCAGCTAGCCTGGAACTCACTATGTAGACTGGGCTGACCTTGAAATCAGAGATCCTCCTGCCTCTCCCTCCTGAGTGCTAGGATTAAAGGCGTGCAGCACCACACCCAGCCATTTTATTTGAATTTAAATTAAAGAACAAAAATGGGAAAAAAAGTATGGAATAGTATAGGCCTACCCCTAAGTGTTTGATTGTCTGATATTAGTCTGCATCCAATACTGGTAGCCAGGATTTTTATTCTCAGATAAAATGAGTGATTCTTCCTACTCTGGCTGAAATTGAGTTACATTATGTCCGTGATATTCCTAATTTACTGACTTAACTATAAGTTTTATTGCTTTTTTTGCCTGTCTAGACCTTAAAACTACCATGCTATTTGCTTTCATTTGCTGTCACTGCCAATTCATGTGGCAGATGTGGCATTAATACTAATATTAATTATTAGTATTGTTTAATCAATGCAGTTACTTATTTGAATGCACTAGTGATCCTGAATTAATGGTTTGAGGGTTAGAGTTCACTTTAAAATAATATAAAAGAGCTCCATCTTAATAGCATATATGTGATCTATGTTTTGATATTTTTGACGAATTGAGTATCTTTACAGTGGAATAGATGTGGGGAAAAATGTCTAATTGTTGTTCAGTAGAGATTTGGCCTTCCTAATTAATATTATTTACTAATACTGTGTGTTCTTTGTTTCTCCTACTCTGAATTTCATTTTTTAGTTTTTCATGTAGTTGCAAGTTGAAAATTGATTCAAATTAGGACTTTTATGCATTATTGTGGAATTTAATTTCACACATTATAGATTTTGAAATTTATTGTAATCTTGGCTCAGAACTATTGTTCCGAGTCGCAGTGTAATACAGTCTGCTGGTTGAATCTAATTAAGGTGTCCTATCACTTGCATACAGTATGTATCTTTGACTAGAATGTTCTAAAAATTCTCACTTGGGAAAACCACATCCTTCCGTTCTTGGCTTGATTGGAAAACCCACTAATATTTGACACAATGTATGTAACTTTTGTTTAAGAAGCAGACTTCTTTTATCTCTTGCATTTGTGGCTATTTTAACCAGAATGCTGAACTATAATTTCCAGCATGATTGCTGATAGATTGAATATAAATCTGTCAGTCACCTCTGTTCCTTTGCTATCTTTGTGTTCAAAGACAAGCATGACCATACACAAATATTCTGGTACACAAATATTAGAGTAGTATAAATAATTTAGTAAGTGAAAGTTGGAGCCCGTAGCTAAATTTGCTTTTTAACAATGGTTACTTATAATTTTAAAGACAGTGAGCAAGTTGTCTCTTTGTGAAATTAGATTCTTACAATTATAGATGACAGTGCTGACTGTGTGTTGGAGAGATTGCCTGCCTTTCTTGGCCCTATGAGAAAAATGAACAATTTCAGGGCTGCTGGAACTCACAGGGTTGTTGTGCTTGGCCGTGGGTCTTTCTCCTCCTCCCACTTGGCTTTCACCTGCGGGTGTTCTTGTTCTCAATTGCGAGGTAATCGCCCTTTAAATAAAGAAACAAGAATTCTCCTTAGACCCAGCAGGAACGCGGGTTAAGGGGCACAGCCCTGACTGACACATGGCCTTCTGTCCAGGTGCCCTTCCTGAGGGGAATTGTTCCCAGAGGTCTCTTCTGTTTCTCTTTGGATACATGTATTACTGTGTAAACAAATGGTCTCTCTTTGCACTGGTAGGTAGGTTTCTTTGGACCTTCCAGTGCAGCACAATAAGTGAAGGGCTGTCCCTCTCCTGTCCTGTTTCTAGCCTTGTTGTTTGTTTCTGTGACAGTGTTTCTCAACTTAAGCACTATCGTTGACATTTGGGACCAGATCATTCTTTGCCGTAGGTGGTGGGAGCGCTGCCCCATGCACTGGGATGTTTATCAGAATCCATGGCCTGTGCTTAATAGATGCTGTCTTGTGTTAATACTGAGCAGGTTCTTAATCCCTCTTGCTTAGAGTTAGTTTCTTCATTTGTGTAATAGATCCTGCCTATTCCACAAGACGAAATAGAGGTATTTTGAGCATTTAAAAGGTACTGTGTATAAAAAAGTGGTTGGTTCCTCCTGGCGGCAGGATTCAGGTCTGGACTGTATTCTACCAATGCTGTAGTGCAGAGGATGAAGCCGAGAATGCCATGCTGTGATGTTGAGGTGCTGGTCACATGGCTAGCTTGTGGATGGTACTCCATGGTGGCATTCTGTCCAAACAGGGAAGCCGGCTGGGTGCACTGATGATGTAACCTGGGCAGATTCCTAGGCAGCTGCATGGGTCATGTCCGCTGGTGTGTGACGTTCCTCAGAATGGCCATAGCTTTCTTACTCTTCTGGGACTCATCCATGGCCTCTCTAGTCTACTGCTTGAGTCTGGGACTCATCCATGGCCTCTCCAGTCTACTACTTGAGTCTGGGACTCATCCATGGCTTCTCTAGTCTACTACTTGAGTCTGGGACTCATTCATGGCCTCTCTAGTCTACTACTTGGGTATCCGTATTTCCCTCTCTCATGTATTTCAGACTGGAATGAAGATTGTGTCTTCTGAACAAAGCATCGTTCTGGTTGCTTTCACATATATACTCTTTTTGTTTCTTTTTTTGTTGTTTCTTTTTGTTTCTTTTAAGATCCTACAAGTAGCATTACTGGTTTTACAGTTAGTAACATTAATATTAATTGTGGCAGCAGCAATAGTAATAGTACCAGAAGCTAACATTTATTAAATTCTTTTATGCCTGGCAATGATTCCATGCCACAGGTATTATGGCTGTACTACTTATTCTTCTTCTAAGACTTATTTTTATTATTTTTTTAGTTATGTGTATGTGTGTGTTTATGTATACACCACATATGTGTGTGTTTATATATATACCACATACGTGTGTGCGTGTCTATAGAAGCCAGAAGAGGGCACTGGGTCTAATTACCCATGTATTGGGAACAGAACTCTGATTCTCTGCAAGAACATCCAGTGTCCTTAACCACTGAGCCGCTATGATGGTGATGATGATTCCCTCCCTCCCTCCCTCTCTCCATCCCTCCATCCCTCCCTCCTCTCATCCTCTTCCTTTTCTTCTTCCTCCTCCTCCTTCAAGGCAGGTTCTCATTAGTTAGCCCTGGCTGGCCTTGAACTCACTGTGAATACCTGGCTGGCCTCGAACTCACAGAAGTCTGCCTGGGTGCTGTGTGCTACCATGCTCAGCCCCTGTGCGTCTTTTTAATAGAGTAGGAAACTAGGGTACAGAATGGTTAAATAGCTTGTCAAGGTCACATGGGAAATAAGTGGTAGATCTTATAGTCGAACCTAGGTGATGTTATCTTCTGAGTCTACTCTCTGAGGCATCAGAGTCCAGGAGATTAAATGTTACTTAAGCAAGAACTAATAAGAAGTAGAAGTGGGATTCAGTCACAATGTTTAACTCCATCCATGGCTAGCTAATGTGCTAAATAAATCCCATGCTTTTTCACTAGTTTGGTCTGTTTTTTGTTGTTGTTTGTTTGTTTGTTTGTTTCAATAAGATTGCTAGCATGGTGCTAGGAAGCAGACATCTGTTAAAAACACCTCCTGCTGGGTATAGTGGTGCCTGTATCTGTGGAGTATTCCTAGTTAAGAGTACTTTTAGATGTTTCTGAATTTAAAGACATAACATTTCTTATACTTTGATAGCTCTGAGCCTGTGTTGGAGTACAGGCCAGTAAAGGCTGGAACCTGGTATCAGACTTCTTCGGGTTGGGTGAGGCTGGTGGTAGAGTAACAGTGTGAGGAGGTCAAATGCTCACCAATGCTGTACGAATTTCCCAGGGATGCTTTTGCAAAGTACTCCAAAGTGATGACTCAGCACACTGGAATTTACTCTTTCTTTTTTTTTTGGTCTTTTCGAGACAGGGTCTCCCTGTAGCCCCAGCTGGCCTGGAACTCGCTCTGTAGACCAGGCTGGCCTTGAACTCACAAAGTGGAATTTACTCTTTCATGGTTGGGGGTGGCACCAGCCACAGAGGTTATATTAGGGAATGAGCGGCAAAAGACTCCGCAAGCAGTCAGCATGGGAGAAGCCCCCCCCCACCAGAGTGCATGGAGGTCCTGACTAGTAGGTGAAGCATGCAGAGGACACTAAGAGTACCCAGGTCAACCATGGCCATTTGAGTATCAGGCAGGAGGGTCCATTGACCCAGGCTGGTCTTTACTGTCTGTGGGATCCTGGCAAGAACAAGCTGAAACATAAGAGACACCAAGCAGGTGGGGAGCATGTGGGCAATGAGAGCAAGTCCAGTTCCTAAGGGTGGAATCGGGAGAGGCCTTGGTCTCAGGAATCAGGAAAAGCTCAGCTACGAGAGGGGCAGGTAGGCCAGGGCCAGTACCACAGTGCTGCAGCCTGTGGAGAGCTGTCCACAGCATCTGAAAATCCCCCCTTCCTTGGGATAAGCTCACATTGGGGTTCAGATGCCCATAGAGGAAAGTTAGCAGGAAGAAATGAAGCCCCCTTAAAGGTTAGCACCGTAGTTCAGGACAGACTTAGTTTCTGACTCTGCCAAGCACTAGGGACCCCTAGCGAGGTATAAGAGTGAGCTCTCTGTATCACATTGAGGACAATAGAGGAATGAAACGAATGAACACTGCACAGCGCCTGTAATGAAAGCAGCCGTGCTTCCTAGGAAATGCTCTGTAGATCAGAATGTTTTCAGAGGTTGAGTTGTTTGCCGTCTTTACCCTTTTCTGTTCTCTTCTATTCTCTTCTTCCTTTTCCTTTGGTCTTTTTTTTTTGTCTTTTTGAGGCAGGGTCTCCCTGTAGCTCCAGCTGTCCTGGAACTCACTATGTGGACCAGGCTGGCCTTGAACTTAGAAAGATCCGCCTGCCTCTGCCTCCTGAGTGCTGGGATTAAAGGTGTATACCACCAAGCCTGGCTTCCTTTGGTCTTTTTGAGGTCTCCCTGTAGCCCCAGCTGTCCTGGAACTCACTGTGTAGACCAGGCTGGCCTTGAACTCACAGCAGTTTGCCTGCTTCTGCTTCTTGAGTGCTGGGATTAAAGGTGTGCGACACCATCGACACCATGTTCGGCTTATAGCATTTCTTTGTGAGTTGAGTGCTTGATCCTGCTTCTTTGGAGCTCTGACTACATCTTTAACATGGAAATCTGGCCTACTTTATAGTCTTATGACTTTGAATCACTCATTTGTCTCTAGTAAACTATAACGATTTCTTTTTTTTTTTTTGTCTTTTCGAGACAGGGTCTCCCTGTAGCCCCAGCTGTCCTGGAACTCACCTTGTAGACCAGGCTGGCCTTGAACTTACAAAGATCTGCCTGTCTCTGCCTCCCAAGTGCTAGGATTAAAGGTATGCGCCACCACGCCCGGCAACTATAACAATTTCTATAAGAATCATCCTTAGACAGTTCATAAAAGCAGAGCCCCAATGTGGCAGTAGTAGATGGATTCTCGCTAGTCTTCTTGATCACAGCTAGCCTTGTTTGTATTTCTAGTGCTTGTCTTTATCTCCTTGGACTTAGGTTTCTGACTCAGAATCCTTTGCGTGTCCATCTTTAGCTAGGGGGCTTCTGGAGTTTGCCATAGATTAGTTCTTTTTTTTTTTTTTTTTTTTTTTTTGAGACAGGATCTCCCTGTAGCCCCAGCTGTCCTGGAACTCACTCTGTAGACCAGGCTGGACTTGAACTCACAAAGATCTGTCTGCCTCTGCCTCCCGAGTGCTAGGATTAAAGGCGTGCGCCACAATGCCCGGCCATAGATTAGTTCTTTTGTTCTCAGTTGTATCAACAGTTCCTTGACAAATGCTCCTATTCATTCTTACGTTTTTGTATGCCACATTATTTACTTGGAATAAATTGCTGAAAGTGAAGTTATTGGGTGAAAGATAAGCAATTTTTAGTGCTTTCAGTACATATTTACAAGTTATTCTTCAAAAAATTTATACTCTAGTAGAATATGTAAGTACTTCTGATCCTGAACTCTTTCTAACAATAATGTGTGTATACATATTTAAAGTTTATAAGTTTGCTATGTGTCTCCATTCTCAGCTATTTGGGGTGCTGAGGCAGGAGGATGAATTGAGCCCAGACTAGTCTCAGAAATGTAATGAAACCCATCTCAGCAAAATAAAACAAAAGAATAGAAGTTCTTTGCCAGTATGCTAACAAGTAAAATCTTTTACCTTTACCTTTTGGGAGGGGCATTGTCAATTAATTAATTAATTAATTAATTAACGAGCACGCATACAAGCATACACGTGGAGGTCAGAGGTCAACTTTGGAAGTTGGTTCTCACCTTCCACCTTGCTGAGGTGAGGCCTCTGTTGTTTCTGCGATTGCACTTGTATATCAGGCGAGGTGACAGCTGGCAGGCTAGCTTCCGGGTGATTCTCCACTTATCATCTCACTGTAGGATCCTGTACTGGGGTTACAGATGCACCTCCACATTTGGCTTTTTAGAAAAGATGTTCGAGGGCTGGAGAGATGGCCTAGCGGTTAAGAGCACCTACTGCTCTTGCAGAGGACCGGGGTTTGATTCCCAGCACCCACATGGTGGCTGAGAACCGTCTTTAACTCCAGTTCCAGGGGAATCTGATGCCCTCTTCTGACCTTTGCGGCGGCATTGCACAACACAGGTGCACCAACCTACATGCAGACAGTACACTCATACACATAAAAAATAATAAATTAATTAAAAAACTGAATCTTTTTTAATTAAAAAAATTTTATTTATTTTTTTATGTGTATGAATGTATTGTCTGCATGTAGGTTTGTTCACCTGTGTTGTGCAATGCCGCGGAGGTCAGAAGAGGGTTTCGGATTCCCCTAGAACTGGAGTTAAAGACGGTTCTCAACCGCCATGTGGGTGCTAGGGATCGAACCCGGGTCCTCTGCAAGAGCAGTTGGTGTTCTTAATCACTAGGCCATCTCTCCAGCCCCATTATTTATTTTCATTTTATATGTATGAATGTTTTACTTGCATGTGTGTAAGTGTACCTTTGTCATGCAGTGTCTGTGGAGGTCAGAAGACAGCATTGGATTCCCCTGGAACTGGAGTTAGGGACAGTTGTTAGCCACCATGTGGGTACTGGGAATAGAACCTGGGTCCTCTGCAAGAGCAGCCAGTACTCTTAACTGCTGAGCCATCTCTCTATCCCCAGCTTTTTTTTTTTTTAATGTGGGCCGGTGGGGTTGAACTCCGGTTGTCTGGTCTGTGTGGCTAGTGCCTTTACTGAACTATGTCCCTGTTTGGTTTTGAGACAGGGTCTTTTATTTGTTCAGGCTGGCCGTTAACCTCCACTAACTGAGTCACATCCCCAGCCCTTAAATAGATGTGCTGAACATAATTCATGTTTATTGAACATCAAAACGTTCTGTCAGTATTCTTTGTTTATTTTCTTTTAAAATGTGTATTTTTTACCCAATTTC
Source organism: Rhizomys pruinosus (assembly GCA_009823505.1). NCBI lineage: Eukaryota > Metazoa > Chordata > Mammalia > Rodentia > Spalacidae > Rhizomys > Rhizomys pruinosus. Next base: position 408,921 of record VZQC01002756.1, read on the forward strand.
TTATTTTATTCAAAAATATTAGTTGAGCAGCTTTTACATTCCCGGGCCAGACGATTCTAGATGAACAAAGTGACAGAAATCCTTAAGGAGCTCATGTGTGAAGGTAGTGAGGCAGAACATAAAATATAAAACAATGGTGGTGATAAAGACAGGAAAACAAATAGGAACGACTAGGGGTGGGGTGCTCGGTGGACCTGGGCAGCCGGGTGCTGCTGGCATGTAGGTGGAAGACTTGAGGTGCGCTCTCTGCTGGCACCTGACACCGTCATGACAGGCAGAGGGAGCCGTGAGAGCGCTGGGGCCCAAGGCACTGCTACTGCTTTCCTGGGTGACTGTAGTTCATCCAGGGAGGAGGAGACATTCAGTAAATTGAGAAGTGGGGTGGATATGAGGAGGTAGACTGCCCTGAGCGAGATGGGAGCCATTGGAGAGCTCTGAGTGGTGAGGTCACGTGATGACACAATACTTTATTTATTTATTTATTTTTTGATGACACGATACTTTAAAAGAATATTTGTGGTGGTTGAGAGAAGACTTGACTTCAGGGGACTGCAGTGAATCTGGAAGGCCAGTTAACAGTAGCCTCTTTCAGTACATCACATGAGGCTTGCTAGAGGCCTAGATGTGGCAGCTGGGGTAGAGTTCTGACAAGTGATTCTGGGTATTTTTGAACACAGCCAAGAGATGTTGATAATTAACATGGGTGTGAAAGAATAGTTACAGTTGACTTCAAGGTTTCTGGGCCTGATCGGTTGGTTGGATGCTTTTGCCATTTACTGAGATGGGGAGAAGTTTAGTGGTGGTGGCTTTCAAAGGACTTGTGCGACCTTTTGATGTGATTAAGCATATTAGTCTTTCTTTAAAAAACTTTACTTATTTATTATTTTTTATGTGTATGAGTGTGCTGTCTGCATGTAGGTTGGTGCACCCATGTCATGCAATACCGCAGAGGTCAGAAGAGGGCATCAGATTCCCCTGGAACTGGAGTGAAAGATGGTTCTCAGCTGCCATGTGGGTGCTGGGAAGCGAACCCGGGTCCTCTGCAAGAGCAGTCGGTGCTCCCAACTGCTGACCCATCTCTCCAGCCCCTAGTCTTTCATTTATACAGAAAAGACTTTTCCCTAATCTGTGGTTAATCTTGTTAGTGTTATTCTGTTCAAAAATGTCCAATATTTATTTTGTCAAGTGTTAGTCTTACAGGTTTTGGTTTTGCTGTCATGCCTAGAAAGATTCTAAAAACAATTTCTCCGGGGCTGGAGAGACGGCCTAGCGGTTAAGAGCGCCGACCGCTCTTGCAGAGGACCCGGGTTCGATCCCTAGCACCCACATGGCGGCCGAGAACCGTCTGAAACTCCAATTCCAGGAGAAGTCCAGTTCCAGGGGAATCTGTGACCTTCTTCTGACCTCCGCGGCTTTGCACGACACGGGTGCGCAGACCTACATGCAGACAGTACATTCATACACATACGGAAATAATAAATTAAAAACAAAACAAAACAATCTCTCCTTCTCTTCCCGTTGCTTTCTTTAAGTACTCTTAGGATTTTGTATTTGCATTTAATTTGTATGAAGTTAATTTGGTGCATACTATGAATTACGATTCAACTTTAATTTTTCCTCAGATAATCATCTTGTTATCTTAGCATCATTAAACAATTTGCTCTCTGCTGTGAGGAATTATTGTATTATTTCCTTGGAATTGGGAAAGGGTGTGTGCGGCAGGTTCCACAAGGTAAACTGGCTTGTATCAAGGGTTAGCAGCTTCCTGGTCTGATCTTTGGTTGATGTTATAATGGCCATAATTTCCCAGTAAATCAGGTTGTAAATACTTCTCTCTTGAGTCTCTTCCATTCCCTCAAAAGATATTTGCCTTAGAAAATGTGTTTTGAGGGCCGGTGAGATGGCTCAGTGGGTAAGGACTTGCCTCAAAAGCCTGATGACTTAAGTTCAATCTCCATGAGAAGGTAATAGGAGGGAACCAACTCCACAAAAGTGTTTGTACACATACCCACGCACATGCACACGTGTGCACACGTGGGCTCCATGGTGTGCATGTGCCCACATTCATGTGTATACATTCACACAATAGTAATAGTCTAAAAAAAGAAAGTAGCTTTTATCAGTTTGTCTCAGTGATTGAGAGCTCTGCCCTGTGGCTCATGTGACTTGTTCAGTTCTCCAAGTCTGGGGCCTGAACCAGGGCCTTGTGCTTGCTATGTAAGCGCCCTACCACTGAGGTAAATCTCTAGCCCCCCTGTGACCCGTTTTAACTGCACATCCTGCTACCAAATAGGTTTTTCTGTTGCTTCATCGCGTCAACTGATAATTGCTGAGATCATAAACTCGGATTTGCTTTGGGACTAGGGAATAGGTGGAGTTTTACCTGCTGTCCATGTAATCGTGTTATGGATTCCTGAGCCCTGCGGCAGTTACATTTTCCATTGTTCTGTTTCCAGCCCTGTAGTCTTTTTCTGATATGTGATCATTTAGACGTGATGATAGTATTTAATTTACTGGATTTTGTTCTTTTAGGCAAGAAGTAGGAGTTCTTATTGACAGTGTTTGCTGAATCATTGTAGCTGGGTGGGATGGCGAAGGTTGGAAGCAAATTTCTATCCTATTAGTATTTTAGCAAGGCTGGTTGAGCCAGATCTCTTCAATGTTTTCTTTGCTTTTTGTAGCGGGGGAAGTACGACGTTCCTAAGTGGCTCTCTCCCAGTAGCGTTCTGCTTCTTCGACAGATGCTCCAGGTAAGGTTTGTTTTATTTTTAAGCAGCAGGTCCATTGTAATTGTTTGATCCAGCTTTTAAGATATCTGTGGGACTGCTATATTCACCATTTATCTGAGGCTTCCATTCATTGTGCATCTTGCAGACATCCTCTACGAGAACCTATTTTAATTATATGTAAACCCAATTGTTCTAGACCTCATCTGTCTTTGATGATGTGGGGTTTGTTACTTTTTCTTGATCATTATCTATTTTTTTTTTTAAGTAGTTCTTGATCTGCTGTTTTCCGTTTTCTTGTTTCTACTCCTACACGTTGAGGGTACAGGGGATACTGAATAAATGCTTGAGTACGCTGATACGTAGTCTAATAGGCCCGATGAGCTAGTGCAGTGCTTCCCAAACTTCACAAGATGTGGGAATTGCCAGATGGGCTTGTTAAAGCACGGTTTGCTGAGCCCTATCCCATGAGTGTCTGATCCAGTAGATCTGGAGCACAGGACTAAGTGTTTGAATCTCCAAAAGGCTCTCAGATGATGCTGATGGTGTTGGGATTGCTTTGAGAATGACTCATGTAATAAAATGAAGGTGAAAGGCCGAGTACTGAAGCCTAGGTATCACTCTCTTCATCAGTCAATGGGCCTGCCTGCTTAACTGTTTCTGATCTATAAAATGAAGGGGGTGTCTGAGCCTACCTCAGTGCTACTTGTTGTTTTCTGGATACAATGAGATTGGTAGAATACTTTGTAAATACAAGTATCTCATTGGTGCATTATTATTTTATTCACTCTGTACCCAGAATCTCTTCCAGTTTTCCCATCAATTAAGCCGTCTCTTTCTTTAATTCAAAATGTGCCTCAGGCTCCCCACCTTGATTATGTAGGGCCAGACCACCAGTCTCCATAGTGAGATGGAAAAATGCCGTACTCTTTCTTCTGGACTTCCCAAACTTAATCTTTGTTGATTAATTTTTCTTTCCTCACATTTGAATATCACAAATGGAAAAGAAAGGTGTGCCTTTCAACTTGTTCTGTGTGATTGTAAGCTCATCGGAGGTAGAGATTGCATATTCAGTGTGAATGCCCTGCGTTGTGCCTGCTTGAATATTAAATTGGTGAATATTTCCTGTGAATAGGTTTTCCAGCAAAAAGACTATTACATCATACAATAGATTGACCGAACTTCATGAATAATGTCCATACCAATGAAGTTCATGTTTGTTAAACATTTATCTTCTGGTCTGTGTTGGTTGCTATAGTTTTCTCGCCGCTATTGCTTTTTGAAAAGAATTTATTCCAAGGCCATTTAAAGGTCTTTGACAGCTTTTTTGTGATGGTAAAGTTTACATCTATTCCGGTACATTTAAGTTCTCAGGAGGTAAGGTGTTCTGTGTTCTCTGTTTGAAATGTGCTTCGATGGCCACTAGGTGGACCCAAAGAAACGGATTTCTATGAAAAATCTCTTGAGTCACCCCTGGGTCATGCACGAATACAACTGTCCTGTTGAATGGCAAAGCAAGACTCCTGTAAGTACAAAGAGAACTGGTAAGACTTGGCTTTTAGAAGTTTGCGAATTCAGGGCCTACAATGATAAGATATAAATAAGAAAGAAAATATATTTTGTTGACTTCCTCATCAGATTGGTGGTGGGAGACTCATAACCATATCTGTATTTACCTGTAAATCTCTTGGGCAGTGAGTTGGTTGCTTGACTAAAGTTCACATGAGAATCACCTGGAACCTTAAAAATAGTGCCTCGCTCGGTGTGCTGACATGTGCACAATTCCAGAGCATGGGAGGTGGGGGATCGGGAGTTCAGGACCAGCCTGGGCCACATGAAACCCTGCTCCTACCCCCACCCAAAAGAGAACAATCTCTGCTTCCCATCCCAGAGTACTTTGAAAAGCTCCTTGTTGTTTTTTGTGTGAAGTCAGGGTGGTAAGCAGTGCTGGGAGTGTCTTGGACAAGCTCTCGAACTCTTCTAAGCCTATTTATTCATCTGTTAAAAGTAGGTTAAACCAGTTCTATTTCCTAGAGTAGTAACTCCTAGAGAAGTTAAATTAGCTTTCAAATGTTTTTGTTTTAAGATCCTTTTGCACCTTTAATATTTATTGATTAATTCATTAAATAAAAAGTAATAATAAGAGCTGGGACTGGCGTGGTGGCACACGCCTTTAATCTTAGCACTCAGAGGGAGAAACAGGCAGATCTCTGTGACGTCAAGACCAGCTTGGTCTACATAGCCCCTTCCAGGCCAGCTAGAGCTACAGAGACCCTGTCTCCACACACACATCTTCCAGGGGAATATGATGCCCTCTTCTGACCTCCACAGCATTGCACAACACAGGTGCACCTACCTACATGCAGACAGTACACTCAAAAAAAAAAAAAAAAAAAAAAAAATTGGAAATCTGTCAAACTCATGCTGGCAGATGCAAATTTTCTTAAATTTTTAATTTTTGCTTGAAAGATAAAAATATTGTTGGCACCAAGCGTGGTGGGACACACCTTCAATCCCAGCACTCAGGAGGCAGAAGTAGGCGGATCTCTGTGAGTTTAAGGCCACCCTGGTCTACATAGCGAGTTCCAGGACAGGTGGGCTACACAGAGACCCTGTCTCAAAAAGACCCCCCCCAAAATATATATATATATATATAGTTGGCAATAAATATTGTCAGTTAAATTTCCTTGAAGTGACAAAGTTCACCTTGTTCATCTTTAAAAAAATTTTCCCCACATATCTAAATCTAAATAACCATAGTTTATTAGTATTCTTTCCAGTAAAATGGTGCTCTGTGAATTGCTAATTGTGCCTCTACCCAGTCACAGACTCTTCTCAGACAGCTGCCATTCTTTATTGGACACTTCCATTGTATCCCAGAGAATACTAAAAACACATGTACTCGAAGTCGAAATTTAACAAAATTCACACTTTTATTGTTTATCAAGGACTTATTTAGTTGAAGCCCAAAGCTGATATGCCTTTATAACTGTGAGAACATGACAACTGATTCAGGACAATGGGATTTGGCCAGAAGCACTGGTTTTCCTAATTTTTTTTTAATACTATCAGTTCAAATGTCAGCAGTGTGAAAAATGAAAAATAATAAAAAAACAGTGTTGACCCTGGAGACCCTCAGGAGATGACAGTTCATACTTTAAAAAAAACAAAAAACTGGAGTAATATACAGGGGAACAGACTGAAACACAAAGTGTTCTCCTTCCTACCTCAAGGTTTGAAAAATACTGTGTGTGTGTTGTGTGTGTCTATGTGTGTGTGTGTGTGTGTGTGTGTGTGTGTGTGTGTGTGTTTAGTCCAGAGGCAGCCTTGAGTGTTATTCTTCAGGACTGCTGTCCACCTTGGGTTTTATCTTTATTTGAGGGATTTCTGAGGCGGGGTCTCAGTGGCCTGGCACTTGGTGAGTAGCAAGGCTAAGTGGCAGCGAGCCCCAGAGGTCTACCTGTCTCTGCCTCCCATGTAGAGCTTTTTTTTTTTTAACATGGATTCTGAGGATTAAACTCAGCACTTTACTGACTGAGCTATCTCAGTAGCCCTAGAAATACTTTTAAAAGACAAGTGGCAAGTTGGGCATGGTAGTCCACATCTCTTAATCCCTAGAGGCAAGGGGATCAGAGTTCATGTTATCCCTGGCTATCATGTTGAGTTAGAAGCTAGCCTGAGCTACATGAGACTCTGTTCAATACCTAAGATAAAAAAATAAAACAAATGGCACCTTGAACATGGTAAGACTCTGAATATTACTAAAGGATGTGAGCACTTTATGTATCAGATAACCATTATGTTTTGCCAAGTAAAATGAGCTCCCTGAAGTCTACTGGCTTAAAAGAATACTGCTTTACAATTTCATGGACTAGCAATTTGAACTGGTTTCAGCTGGGTAGTTCATAGAGGAATCTTGCTTGAGTTTAGTCATGTATCTGTTGTGCTGTTCTCACGATTGGAGCTAACTGGGGTCAGCTTTACTCTGGAGACTGGATGTTATGCTGTCTGTTTGCTGGGCCATGTGTGTTCAGGAAGCTTGCCTGGGCTACTTCAGATGGTGACCAGATTCCAGAAGAAGGAAGAAAGGCCAAACCCTAACACCAAGCATTTTCCAAGGATCTGTTTGCATTGCGTTTTCACTAATGTCTCAAATAGCCAAAGCAATCTGTGCACCGAAGCCCAGAGCCACTTTGGACAGTGTACCCTTCAAGAGCAGAGCAGTTGTATCCACTATTGCATGTGAGGAAACTGAGAGATGAAACACACCAAAGAGATAGACCGAGTGGGAAGAATGGCGTTGCTTTACATTTGCAAATTTCTGTAATCTGGCTTAATAAGAAGATCATGGGTATTTATCAGATGCTCCATTCAGCCTGCTTTGATATGTGGTTTTGATTGAAACATAAAGATGCAGGAGACTAGGAGGTGGCTTGGTGGGTACATAGCATAAAGACCCAAGTTTAGATCCCAGCCAGGAATGATCACACATCATAGAGGAAATATGAATCTTGCAACCTCAGCACTGTGGGGAGCTGGAACAGGAGGATCACTGGTGCTTGCTGACTGCCAGCCTAGCTCCACGTTCAGTGAGAGATCCTGTTTCAGAAGAACAAGGTGGAGAGTGACGGAGCAGGACACCTGACAGACTCCTCTGGGCTCTGCAGGCTCACAGAAACGTGCACCCATGCACACATGTGCACATTCACCACACAAACAAAACTGCCGGCTCACATTCTTACGTCATTAGAGAAGAGAAGAGAAGTGAAGTGTTTTAATAGCCTTTTCAGATAACTTGTGGAGGGGAGTGTGACATGCACATGGATCAGAATCGCTTAGAGATGTCTGTCAGACACACCACAGTATGGACTAATGAGGTGTTTGCTTCCTGGAATCATCAGATCAGTGAATACAGGCGCTTTCCCCAGTGGCTAGCTAGTCAGAAAAGTCGACTTTACTTGCTTCAAGCCTCTACTCTTCTCTGTTAGGGCCTCTCTACTCTTTGTCGTTAGGACCACTGTTGGGAGCCTGAGCTAAGTACCTCCCGGCTCTCCTTTGGCAGTCAGCTCCTACAGCTTCTCTGCTCTTTGTTCTCCTCGGCCCTCTGTGATGTGGTTGATATCTGCCGAGTAAATGCAGCTTAGTTCTAGTGAATTTTAACACTGAGAGTCCAAGAGCTGTGCAAGTGTCTGAGCAGGGCAGCAGCAGGACCAGGGAACCTGCCACGCGCCGCTTGTGAGGTGGAGAGTGGGTGGTGCCAATGCCTGCGTTCGGCCATTGGGGGTCATCGTTTCTCCATGTGTGGAAGTTTAGCATATCTTTGCAGCCATGATTCTAACAGGCTAAATGCACTACTGTTTGTGGTAGAACAGATACCGAAATGAAGAAAGTCAGCATTGTTTTGAAGGCTTTGCTTTAACTTTTGAACTCATCCAGTCCTCGTGCTGGCTCTCTGAAGTAGGTGCTGTTGCTGCCCCATTTGAGAGACAGAATCATCAAGGAACTTGTCCGGAGTCAAGCAACTACGTATAGAGTACAGAACCAGAAGCGTGATTCAGAGAGAACAGCTGCGGTGCGGAATGGACCTCCTAGGTCAACTGGTTCAAGCTCAAGGCACTTGCACTTTGTGGTGCACTTTGCTTGTCTGGAAGGGAGGGATGGATAGGCGGCATCATGGTGTACTAGGAAAAACTCTGGGGAAGGAAGCACAGTGCCAGTCTTGAGTAGATAATAACCACTCAACTTTTTTTTTTTTTTTTGTATTTTTGAGACAAGGGTCTCCCTTTTTTTTTTTTTTTTTTTTTTTTTTTTTTTTTTTTTTTTTTTTTTTTTTTTTTTTTATTATTTATTTTTGTATGTGTATGAATGTATTGTCTGCATGCAGGTCTGTGCACCCGTGTCGTGCAATGCCGCGGAGGTCAGAAGAGGGTCTCGGATTCCCCTGGAACTGGAGTTCTCCTGGAATTGGAGTTACAGACGGTTCTTAGCCGCCATGTGGGTGCTGGGGATCAAACCCGGGTCCTCTGCAAGAGCGTCGGTGCTCTTAACCGCTAGGCTATCTCTCCAGCCCCAAGGGTCTCCCTTTTAGTTCCAGCTGGCCTGCAGCTTGCTATGTAGACCAGGCTGGCCTTGAACTCACAGAGATCCACCTGCCTCTGCCTCCCAAGTGCTGGGATTAAAGGCGTGCACCATCACGCCGGGTGACAACCACTCTTCTTAATCCTCATCTTATCACCCTGACACAGGTATTTTGGCTAGTTTCCTCTGCGACCTTGGGTCTCGCCACTCTAGAGTACTTTCCACTGGCTCATTCACCTGCTCTGCCTGCTTTACAGGGCTGCTGCAGAGTGAAATGAGTTGTAAACAGAAGAGGTAAAAAGGGACTGCTGTCGATTTTTGAAGTATTACTTTTCTCTTTGAGTAGTGTGTGTTATCAAGAATTAAGTATAAAAATGATTCAGATTTACTTGAATATTTAAGGCATAGATGCCGTAATAATTCTACTACGCATGGTCTCCTCGTACCATTTCCATGCACAGCTCTAGTACCCAAGTATTGTATCAAATAGAAGTTATATTCAGTTCCATTTTTCTGCCCTAGTGAACAGGAAATGTAGCAGGCACGGATAATCCAAAATAATTGGCTACTTTGGGGCAGGCATTTTTGTCCTTAACCTAACCTGAGTATGATGGCTCAGGATCCAGAGCACGTCGAAGTACCGAGCAAGCACATCGAAGTACCGAACGAGCACGTCAGAGTACCTAGCCCCTTTGGAAAACTTAGTCCAAGACAATCAGTGTTCTTCAGGCCTCGCAGTGTTTGCTGCCCCACCCTTTTTCTTTCAGTTCACTAGTCCAGCAGAGGAGAGTCTCTCCTTCATGCCCTCCCCCTTTCCTGTGCATACCTTGTGGTAGATGACACAGTGTATGGGAAAGCTAGGCTGACTTTCTTTATACACACCACAGAGCATGTGTGGAGGCCAGGTGACAACCTCGAGTTAGCTCTCTCCCTATCATGTGGCATCAGGGAATCAATCTCAGGTCATCAGGCTTGGTGACAAACACCTTTACCTACTGAGCCAACTTGCCAGCCCAGGTTATTTTTTTTTTTTAAAGTACTCTCCCTGTGTGGTCTACGCTGGCCTTGAATTTGGTGTATAACTCTGTTTGGCCTTGAACTGGGTTCTCCTGCCTCAGCCTCCTGATTGCTAGAATTACAGGTGCATGCCTCCACACCAGCTGGGAGGTGTTTCTAGTTTTAGGGAATAACTAGGATCTGGGGGGACTTACTGCTCCTCCTTGCTGGGGCAGTGGTGTCAGTGACAGGAAGGTATCCGCCTAGGTGTTGAGAGTTTGAGCTTTGGGATTCAGATCATCCCAAATGGGGACTGCGTAGTTCTAAGAGCTACAGAGGTTAAAGCAACACAATGAAAAATCAGTTCTTAGCACTTTGGACTTCCACGCTGCCACTAGTGTAAACTTTGTGCTCTCTCCTTTCTTTATAACCCTTGGGTTTGTGTTTGTACCGGGCAGTAGTGCAAGATGGCTCAGCCTATTTGACCGCCTATAACAAAATATAAATTGGGTAGCTGGTAAGTTGCAGATCAAGGCCTGCGAGGTGTCTGGGATGACTCACTTTTCTATTTGTGGTTGGTTTCTTCACACTGTGTCCTTCCATGGTGGAAGGGTGAGGGAGGCCTTTGGGACTCTTATGAAGTACTCTTTCCATTCATGAGAGGATCCCACTCCTCATCTAGTCACTTTCCAAGGTCCCCACCTCCTAATACTGTCGTCACATTGGTGATTAGATTTCAGCATCCGGTTTTTAGGGAACACAAACATTCGGAGCACAGCAGGGCCATTGCCTTTTTCTCTCTTTTTCGCTGCCAGGATAACTTTCTCATGCACCTGTTGTTGCAAGTGCGGTGTACTGTGTGAGCAGGGGACATGATACTGCTCTGCTTTGTACTGGGCAGATCTCTCTTTCCTGCTGTTTGATTTCAAGTAGCCCATCATGGGGGTCAGACAACTGGTGGCTTGTGTGATATAAACAGAGGGGTAGGAGTTAAGTGGCGGGAGTGGCGAGCTAAGTTTTCATTAAAATGGTTGAAGAAGAGAGAAAACAGAATAGAAACAGGAATATGTACATTTCTGAAAGGTTCTTATCAAAGGGGAACTAGAATTATGTGTATTAGTAAAAATAGTTGACCATGTTTTGAGGGCCCTGTCTGTTTAGATGTGTGCTGCATGTTCTTCCATATGTCACAAACATGTAAGGTATATACTATCTCTTTTACAGTTGATAAAACCAAGGCTCAGAGAGGCATAGTGACATATTCAGGGTCACATGTTTATAAAGGGATGTAGTGAAAACCAAGATCTGTCTAATCTTGAGCCTGTTAGCTGTCAGGCTGCACTGACTCAGTGAGTTAGAGATCCAGCGGAGACTGACTTCAGGTGACTCAGAGAAGCTGACCATCCCAGCTGCTCCAACTTCCCTGCAGAGGACCTGAAGCCCAGAGTGAAGCACCACACCCGGGGCTGTTGTGAAGAGAAGGTCCGACTTTAGAAATTACATTCCTTGTGTTTTTTATTGTTGTTGTTGCACATTCCATCTTCCGACAGCTTTCCAGGCTCAGAACAGGCCATTCCTGCCATTTTGTTCTTAGTAATCCATATTTGGCCTCCTTCTAGACCTACACTTGGTGAGTCCCCACCAGGCAGGGGTCTGAGGACTTGGGCAATTTCTGTCCCTAAGCAACTGAAATTCGAATTGGGAGTTGCACTGTGTTTTAACATTCTGGTCGTTGAATCTGCAGCATGATGTGGTTAGGCGGTATTTGTCACAGAACCATCACAAGGTCATGTGGATCAAAGCATGACCTGAGGCACAGCATGCTATATGTCAGTGCCACTCTTTGGCTGTACCCACACAGATGTTCAGTCATGATTTTTTTTTTTTTTTTTTTTTTTTTTTTTTT
>VZQC01002756.1:422335-448852 GCA_009823505.1 Rhizomys pruinosus
TCTCTCTCTCTCTCTCTCTCTCTCTCTCTCTCTCTCTCTCTCTCTATCTCTATCTCTTGGCAGGGTCTCCCTGTAGCCCCAGCTATCCTGAAACTCACTATGTAGCTCTGTAGACCAGGCTGGCCTTGAACTCACAGAGATCTGCCTGTCTCTGGCTCCCGGGGAGTGCTGGGATTAAAGGCATGCACCACCACCACACCCGGCTCCCTTTTATTTTTAAAGAAATATTTATTTTTTTAATTAATTTATTTATTTTTATGTGTATGAATGTACTGTCTACATGCAGGTTTGTGCACCCATGTTGTGCAATGCCGTGGAGGTCAGAAGAAGGCATCGGATTTCCCTGGAACCGAGTTACAGACGGTTCTCAGCCACCATGTGGGTGCTGGGGATCGAACCCGGGTCCTCTGCAAGAGCAGTTGGTGCTCTTAACCGCTAGGCCATCTTTCCAGCCCCAGAAATATTTATTCTTTTGTGTGAATGTATGAGTGTGTATAGGTACATACATACCACAGTGGAAGTCAGAGGATGGTTTTGTAGAGTCTGTTTTCTTCTTTTACCATGTGGGTCTTGGAGGTCAAACTCTGTTGCCTGGCCTGGAAGGCAAGCTCATTTTTCCCACTAAGCCATCTCATCAGTGCCCCTATTTCCTTTTAAAAAAAATATTTTTATTTGTTATTTTTATTTTATGTGTACGAGTGTAGTGCCTGCATATATATGTAAGTGTAGTGCCTGCATATATGTAAGTGCACCCATGTCATGCAATGCTCGTGGAGGTCAAAAGGGAGGTTTGGATCCCCTGGAACTGGAGTTATAAATGGTTGTTTGCAGCTGAATGTTGTGGCGCATGCCTTTAATCCTAGCACTCTGGAAGGAGAGGCAGGCGGATCTCTGTGAGTTCAAGGCCAGCCTGTTCTACATAGCCAGCTCCAGGCCAGCTGGGACTAAAGGGAGACCCTGTCTCAAAAAAGACCAAAAAAAGCCGGGCCTGGTGGTGCACGCCTTTAATCCTAGCACTTGGGAGGCAGAGGCAGATGGATCTTTGTGAGTTCGAGGCCAGCCTGGTCTACAGAGGGAGTTCCAGGACAGCTGGGGCTACAGGGAGACCCTGTCTCGAAAAGACAAAAAAACAAAAAAACAAAAACAAAAACAAAAGGTCGTTTGCCACCATGTAGGTGCTGGAAACTGAACCCACATCCTCTGTAAGAGCAGTCAGTGCTGTAAACCGCTGAGTCATCTCACCAGCCCCCTTAATTTCTATAATAAGAAATCTATAGATAATACCTAAAGATGTAAAAACTCACAAAGCAGTTAGTTTACAAACACTAAACTAATAGCAGAAGAAATAGCTTTAAAAGTGTTTAGAAATTCTTTCTGTGCAATGGAAGGTTTAAGTGTGGCGCTGTGCTATGGAGCGCCATCTTTGTGAAGCTGTTGACGTAGTTCTGAATCTCTAGCACTTTGAGAAGACAGTAATTTTAAGCAGATACTCTTTCCTCAACATCGTTAGCATTCTAAACTGCTCGGCTTCCTTTTCTTTTAGTGGCAGTACGATCACCTCACAGCCACCTATCTTCTGCTGCTGGCCAAGAAGGCTCGGGGAAGGCCGGTGCGCTTACAGCCTCCGTCTTTCTCCTGTGGACCCACCAGTGCCACCCCACAGGTACGTGCTAGAACCTGGGCACACAGCTGCTCCTCATGCTTCGGGCTGCCTTGTTCAGGAGCAGATAGCAAGGGAAGGTGACTTTCTGGTGTCACGTTGCCAGAGGTAAGACGTTTTATGATTTCAGCTTTTGTTAAAATCTAAACTATACTTAATCCAACATTATTTTGACTTAAAATAAACATTATTTTACATCATGCCGCCTGTGCTGTGTTCCGGGCTTTTCTGCACCTGGGCCCCTTGGGCTGGGTGGGGTGAGTACACTCAGCCAGGTGGCACCATGGCCAGCACAATGATAGTCATGGGACTGACCATTGCTGCTGCGGGATTTGCAGGCCTTCAGTGGTGGCTACTACAGAGGGGGATTTGAACCCAAAATAACAAAATGGGAGGCAGCATTAATACTAGGTGTGAGTCCTACTGCCAATAAAGGGAAGATTAGAGATGCTCATTGCCGAATAATGCTCTTGAATCATCCAGACAAAGGAGGATCTCCTTACATTGCAGCCAAAATCAATGAAGCTAAAGATTTACTAGAAGGTCAAGCTAAAAAATGAAGTAAATGTATGATGAATTTTAAGTTCAAATTAGACTGTATTCATATCAATTTTGTAATAAAATGCCTTAGAGCTACAAAAAAAAAAAATAAACATTATTTTGACTTAAAAAAATTTTCCTTTGAGAATTTTATAAAATGTGTTTATCCCCTCTCCCCGACTCCTCCCAGATCCATCCCCCTCTTCCCAACTCAACCAACTTTGTATCCTCATTTTTTTCCCCATTTAAACCCATTGAGTCCAATTTGTGCTGTCCATACACTCGTGGGTGTGTGGCTACCCACTGGAGTGCAGTTGACCTAGCAGGGGCTATACCCTGTTAGGAATTCTGAACTTGAACCCTGAAAGTATGAAATTAATATGACATTTAAAAAATATCTCCCTCTCTTTTTCTCCACAAAAGCAGATCCTGATTATTATAAAAAGAGATAGGCTAAAAAAAAATAGGCTAAAAGAAATTATAGGATTTACCCATAAACTTATAGATAGGTATAGTTACCTATAAACCTATAGAGAGGTATAGTTAAGCACCTAAGTAGATGGTATTAATCTTTTACCACAGCTTACCAGTCTCTACTTCAGTGTACTTGGCCTTGAACATACAGGACTGTTAAAGGGAGTAAGGCCTATAAATATATGATATATCCCATCTTACACCATGCAAACTATTTTGATATAAACACTTTGATGTTTGTGTTAACATTGGGTTTAGATTTAGCTTTATATATAGCTCCTGCAACTCAGCCTTCCATTAGTGTTGGTTTTAAACAAATTATGATTCTTTGTCTTTATTTCAGTTTTCTCTGCTATGAACATTTAGAGTGGTGAAGTTTATATATTAGAAGTAACGTGTCATTCCTAGATGTTCACACTTGTTTTCTGTTTGATGCTTTGTATTTCCTATAGCTTAAGTATTTAAAAAAATTGTTGCAATTAGAGAGTGTTTGTGTGTTTGTGTGCATGCGTGCGAGCGTGTGTGGGGGGGGCGCACGCAGTGCATGATGCCGTGTACAAGTGGAGATCAGAGGACAGCTTGTGGGGGTTGGTTCTGTCCTGCCACCATGTGGTTCCCAGGATCAAGCTTAGGACCTCGGGCTTGTCAGCAAGTGCATTATTTACCCGCTGAGCCATCTCTCTGGGCCCCCATAGCTTAAAATTTAATTGTCTATTCAGAGGCAGTGCCAGGAGGATTTCTCTGAGTTCCAAGGCCAGCATGGGGCACATAAACTTGTCAGGGACAGCCTGTGTTATAAAGTGAGATCCTGTCTGCAAAATAAACACACATGATCTATTTGAATACTTCATTAAATGAGTATATATAGAATTTAATAATCTTCCCTTAGATTGATTCAGATTACAATTTAATGTCTCTTCTATTAGGACAATATAACTTAGGGTTGGGGCTGTTGATCAGTGGTAGACTGTTCGATTAACATGTGTGAGGCTCTGGGCTTGATCCCTAGTATCTCAAGGAAAAAAGAAACCCAACAACAAAAGAAAGAAAATGTATCTTTGTTTTCTTCAAAGAGACACAGTTGAGCATCCTTATGAAATTCAGTATAATTCAAGTGACTGTCAATGAGATGACTTTTTTCTTTAGGTATCAATTATTGTTTTTAAATTTTTTATTTATTATTTTTATTTTATGTGTATGAGGGTATTGCCTGCACGTATGTGAACATACTTGTGTCGTGAAATGCCTGCAGAGGTCAGAAGAGGGCTTTGGATTCCCCCTGGAACTGGAGTTGTGGACAGTTGTTAGCCACTGTGTGGTGCTGGGAATCGAACCTGGGTCTCTGCAAGAGCAGCTGGTGCTCTTAATTGCTGAGCCATCTCTCTAGCTCGCCCCCCCCCCGTATTTGTTAAAATGCTAAAGTATTGCTTTCATGATTTCTTATTGAATTATCCTTCTCCAGATTCCTTTAGCTCCTCATTCAGAACTCTCCTTTTGGCTGTTGTCAGTCAGGTGCCCTGGGTTTAAAAGGATCTTAGTTTCCTGCCAAACTTATCTGTCTCCCGTCTTTTCTCTCTACTTGGTCTTTTGACCAAGGTAAGGACTATGAGCATCATTGCAAGTGACCTTTGTGTGAAGATATCTGAAGGGGCTTCCCCTTCCTAGGCAGTGTTCTGGTCTGCTTTTGTAGAGTTCCGTGGGCCTGGTGAATCCTCAGCGGCCAGGTTCATTTGCCTGTGTGCTCAGTGAATCTTCCTTCACTGTCAAATCCTTTAAACATTTGGGTTCATTTGAGTCCAGAAGGACGTAAAAATGAGCTTTGCTTTTGATGGAGGTAATTGCAGAAAGGTATTGATACTTCTGTATCTAGAATAATTACTTTACTAAAAATTTTAATTTGCAACACCCCAGTTAAGAGGTTTGGGTCATTTTCCCCAGCGGTTGGATTTTCTGATGTCTGAATTGGCGTGGTCTCAGTGGACCTGGTTGTGATTTGTAAAGTATCCAAGTGGAAAATATCCGGGAGGGTGTTGACTCTTCCTTCTACTGTGTGATGAACATTTAGCTAATAATTTCATTATTTGAGCCAGGCGTGGTGGTGCACGCCTTTAATCCTAGCACTCAGGAGGCAGAGGCAGGCGGATCTTTGTGAGTTCAAGGCCAGCCTGGTCTGCAGAGTGAGTTCCAGAACAGCTGGGGCTACAGGGAGACCCTGTCTCGAAAAGACAAAAAAAAAAAAAAAAAAAAAAAAAAATTCATTATTTGAGCAGTCATGTCATTGAATCAACTTTTATAGCAGATAGACTTTTTTATTATTTATTTCTTTTATGTATGAATGTACTGTCTGCGTGCAAGTTTGTGCACCCGTGTCGTGCAATGCCGCGGAGGTCAGAAGAGGGAATCAGATTCCCCTGGAACAGAAATTCAGACGGTTCTCAGCCGCCATGTGGGTGCTGGGGATCGAACCCGGGTCCTCTGCAAGAGCGGTCGGCGCTCTTAACCGCTAGGCCATCTCTCCAGCCCCCATTTCTGATCTTTATACCAGTCTTTGAACCTTGGACAAGCCTCATAGTTTCTGTCCCATTTTTGTTTGCTTTGATAGGGTTGCCCTCCAGAGTGCTCTTTATAAGAAAATAAGCAATTCTGATTTGCCAGTCAATTCAAGGTACTTTCATGAAACAGTAATATAGTCTGACTCAAGAATCAGAAGAGCACATGGTCAGCAGCAACATTAGTGTTTTTAGGCTGTAAGCTGGACTTTTGAAACTGTGGAAGTGTGGTGCCTGCCTCCTCTTGGAATGGTCATCCCGAGCAGAGCACACACGTAGAACCACACACTGACACTGCACTGCAGTCGATGGTGGGTTCTGGATAAGTGCTGTGCTGTAGGACTTTAGAGAGGGCCAGCTATAACCACCGGGGGATCCAGACTGGACCAGCCTTGAGTGTGAGTTTAGAAAAGTGGGAGAGAAACATCGGTCGAGCCCAGGCACCGACTTGTGCTTGATGAGTTCTGTTGATGGTGGCCAGGCTTGTTTGTTAAGGAAAAGCTAGACTGTGGAGAACCTTGAAATGCCATGTCAGAGACTTTGTACATGGAGAACCATTGACTTTTGGGCTAGCAAGATGGCTCAGTGGGTAAAGGCACTTGCCAAACCTGACAGCCCGAGTCCAATCCCTGGGACCCGGGTGGTGGAAGGAGAGAACCATCGCTGCAAGTTGTCCTCTCATCTCTGTGTGCGCATGTGCAGACATGCATACAAATGTACACATTTTTTAGTGTGCCCAGTAGGGTACAGAATTGCTCAGTCAGGGCTGGCATGTGTGCCATCATTCCTGCTGTAGTGCATAACAGCCCTGAACTTCCCCCACTGAGTCTAGACTTGGCATTAGTATTTTTCTCAGCCTAGCACTCTGTGCTGTGAGTTCTAGTTCATGGCAATTGGCAATCCTGAAGAACTCTAACTCTCATCCTTGGTGGGGAGGGCGAGATTGGTGGCAGATACCACGTTGACTGAGTAGTCTCAGTATGAGAAGATTTGACCTTGAACTACATTAGCGGTAAGTCTGGAAGAAAGAGATATAGGTGTTAGAAATGCAAGTAGCCTTCTGTGGCCAGGCTGACAAGATGCTGAGGAAAAAGGAAGGAGATTTTGGGGTTTTTATTTTATTTTATTTTTTTTTTGGTCTTTTTGAGACAGGGTCTCCCTGTAGCCCCAGCTGTCCTGGAACTCACTTTGTAGACCAGGCTGGTCTTGAACTCACAAAGATCCACCTGCCTCTGCCTCCCGAGTGTGCACCACCATGCCCGGCAGGAAGGAGAAATTTTAAAGCTGAGTAATACCTCAGAACCTCTACCTTGAGGAACCACCAGCTGTG
This sequence comes from Rhizomys pruinosus, assembly GCA_009823505.1. Classification (NCBI taxonomy): domain Eukaryota; kingdom Metazoa; phylum Chordata; class Mammalia; order Rodentia; family Spalacidae; genus Rhizomys; species Rhizomys pruinosus. Next base: position 428,889 of record VZQC01002756.1, read on the forward strand.
CCAATAAGCACATAGCAGGAATCTCATGAAAGGAAATGGGGCAAAAAATATTTGAAAAATGGCCACAAAGTCACAAATGGGAAACAAATGAAGAAAAGTAAGTTTTCCTGTTTTTTCTTTTTTTTTTTTTTTTTTTAAGGGGNNNTTTTTTTTTTTTTTTTTTTTAAGGGGAAGGGGTGTACAAGTGCCTTGAGCATGTGTGGAGGTCAGAAAGTAACTGTGCAGTCATTTCTTTCCTTCCACCTTAAGTAGGTTCTGGGAGTCAAACTCAGGTCACTAGGCTTGAGAGGCAAGTGGTTTTACCTGCCGTGCCACCATCTTGCCAACCCCAGCTGTATACTCTTACAAGTAAAATATTCCAATGTCAAAAGTTACCTCCTTTTTTTTTCTTTTTTATGTGTATGAGTGTACTGTCTGCATGTAGGTCTGTGCACCCGTGTCGTGCAATGCCGCAGAGGTCAGAAGAGGGTCTTGGATTCCCCTGGAACTGGAGTTCTCCTGGAACTGGAGTTACAGACGGTTCTCAGCCGCCATGTGGGTGCTGGGGATCGAACCTGGATCCTCTACAAGAGCAGTCTCTTAACCGCTAGGCTATCTCTCCAGCCCCAAAAGTTACCTCCTTTCTCTCTTCTGCTTTGTTAGAACTTCTTACGTGTAGATTTGCAAATGTGTTGTCTAGTATTACTCTGTGGTAATGATAAGCTAAGTAAACAGTATGCCATAGAGCATATGAATGTTCCCGGACACACTGGGAACATTCATATGCTCTATGCCATACTGTCTAAATTTCCCCTTACTTTGAACTAAAATTTTGGCCTCCTGGTTTCTATACTAGATGGTGAATGTGTTCAGAATCCTGCCTCTTGTTTCTTCTTTGAGAGGCATTTGAATCATGACAGGAGCCTGTCTCTGGGTGGCCACCGGAACTGGGGTGTGGGTCCCTGGTTGTGTCTTTTGGTGCTGGGTCTGTGAGGCAGGCATGTCCAGCAGACAGTTACAAGTGTGCTACCATGCCACAGCCCCTCACCCCATTCCTGCTGGGTTGGGCTTGCCTGAACATGGGAAGGCCACCCATGTTACACTGGCCGCCATCACCCAGGTGATCAAGCCCAGGGAAGACAAGGGCTTGGCAAGTAAGAAAGAACATGGCTGGAGAGCCAAAATGGCGACGATGGCAGCTCACAGCAAAATATGACTCCAGTAACAAGATGTCTAATCATGGGTCCTCCTTGGCCAAGGAGGAAGATGTGAAAAGCTTAGGTGCCACAAAAAGCAAACAGGAACCTGGACCTGTTCCTGAAAATAACAACAAAAGAACCCGCACATGATCTATTTGTCTCTTTGAGCAAAAGTGAAAAGTGTTCTCCAATATTGATGCCCCTCTGTTGAGAAACTCAAGCCAGTAACTTGCCTCCATTTTCTGTTCAGAAGCCAAAATGTTCTATCTTAAACATTAGTATAATCATGTGGACTGAATGATGGAGACAGGAAAATAGTAGAAACCAATGTAATTGAAATTATGACACCTCCCATGAGTTTGGAACTGTTGTGATTGCTCTGTGAGCCTGGAGCTGTGGTTGAGCTGGGGTTCTCTCCCACGAACCCGGAGCTATGCTCCTCCCACGAACCCGGATCTGGGGTCCTCTCCCATGAACCTGGAGCTTGAGTCCCTTCACATAACCTGGAAGTTTGGTACCCTACCTCGAAACAGCTCCACATTCCTCTGGTGGTGGCCGATGGTGGAGTAAATTGGAGGATGGAGGACATCCCAGTGCTGGGCAACAGTTTTAGCCTTATCTGAGTGGCTCATTCCCTACAACTCCCTCCCCCGAGGTCCCAGGTTGTACATGGCGGTGGCTTTGCGTCTGCGTTGGGCTTATCCTGGGAACGGGAAGGCTGTGTCATTTGTAGATTCTAGTCTTTTGAGAACTGATTTCTCTAGAATAGGCTTCCTGCCTCCCCTTGAGGGCCAGCCGCAGTGTTGACTCTACACTGTCCTGGACATCCAAGCCTTGGTGAACCTCTCCCATTCCCAGGCACCAAGGGTTTTCCCCTTCACCTGTGCCCTACAGAGAATGTAAAACACCTATTCGAACTTCTAGAGATGAAAATCACATTCCGGGGGCTAGAGAGATGGTCTAGCGGTTAAGAGCGCTCTTGCAGAGGACCAGGGTTCGATCCCCAGCACCCACATGGCAGCTGAGAACCGTCTGAAACTCCAATTCCAGCGGAATCCAATACCCTCTTCTGACCTCCGCGGCATTGCGCGACATGGGGGCATAGACCTGCATGCAGACAATACATTCATACACATAGAGAGAAATAAAAAATAAATAAAATATTTTAAAAAATCACATTCTGGGAAGTTAAAAAAAGTACCGTAATAACTAAACTAATATAATTCTCAAACTAAAAGTCTGTAATTGTATTTTAGAATGTAAATTTGTAACTTTATATGTGTACTATAATTTTTGTATATTATTTACTAACAAAACTATACTACCAAGCTGTGAAATTTATCATCGTTGTTGTAATGTAAATTTGGCATTCATTTCCTTTCCAGAGTCTCTAAGCTATACAAAGTTTTTCAATATAATCATGTTATTAAAAAACAAACAATACTAATATAATTTTTCTTTTTGAATCATGATGTTACCCTAACTTATTTTGCCTTTTTAATTAACAGTCAAAGAATCTGAGTCTGGAAGACATGACAAGTGATGAGAACTGTGTGGCTGGACTAATAGACTACCAATTGCGTGACGATAGTTTACTAAGTCCCCAAACACCACAGGTGAGTAGCTTTGTTACCCTTTAAAGTAGAATGCATGTCTCAATTGTACATGTATCTAGACCAACAGGAAATCAGTGCTTGTAAGATTATTGGCTCCAAACCACTGAAAGCACGAATGAGAGATGATTGGAATATGAACGGAAAGGAAGCCAATGATTTCAGTTAAGAAAACAAGATTCCATTTTGAAGAACTTTATTCCTGTTTTTGTTTTTTTAAACTGAAGTGTAATTTGCATATAGCTCAGCAGTTGAAACACTCTTTTTTGTATTTATCCCTGTTTTTGTTGTTGTTTTCTGTTAGTTTGTTTGTTTTGACTGGCCTAAAACTTACTATTTTTCACATGCTAGCCTCAAACTCCCAGAGATCTACCTGCCTCTGCTTCTGCCTCTGCCTTCTGAGGGCTGGGATTTAAAAGAAGTGCCACCACACGGGGCCTAAGTCCAATGTGCTTAACAACATGTAGCCACCACAGAAATGAGATAACCGGTAGTTCACTGCCAAGCCCAAATCCCTCTTGCCCTTTTGGTGAACTGTCTCCCTTATTATCTCTGGGCAGCAGCAGACCTGTTTTATTATCCTTTTAATGATCTTTTTTATCTTACTGGAGTTTATTGGCCTTCATGGGTATGATTCAGTATTTGCCATCAAACTTTGGACTTGGGGGCCATTTTTTTTTCCAGATATTTTCTGCTCCATCCTCTTGTTCACGAGCTTCCTCGTATGTGTGTTGGTACAGTCAGTGGCACAGAGCAACTCTCTCAGTCTTTCTTTATTTTACTTTCTGTTCCTAAAACTAAGGGGTTTTTTGGTCTTTTTGAGACAAGGTCTCCTTGTAGCACCAGCTGGCCTGGAACTCACTATGTAGACCAGGTTGGCCTTGAACTCACAGAGATCCACCTGCCTCTGCCTCTGCCTCCCGAGTACTGGGATTAAAAGCATGCACTACCACGCCCAGCCTCAGACTAATCTTTTTTATTTTTATTATTTTAAAAATATTTTATTATTTATATTTTAATTTTATGCGTATGAGTGTATTGCCTGTGTTGTGTTCGTAAGTGCACCCATGTCATGCAGTACTTGTGGAGGTCAGAAGCAGACATCAGGTCCTCTGTCCCCTGGGACTAGAGTTATAGATGGTTGTTAGCTGCCATGTGAGTGCTGGGAACCAAATCCAGATCCTCTGCAAGAGCAGCCGGTGCTCCTAACCACTGAGCCATCTCTCCAGCCCCTGGAATTTTTTTTTTTAAATAGGACATTTATCTTTGAACTCTTAGAATTCTTTGAAGCTTATATTAAGGGTTAGAGGCTTTGGATGGGGTAGATTGAAGCCTTTCTTCTAGAGAACAACCAGTTTCAGACCATATTATACTAAATTTAGGCTTAAGGTACCTGATTATGCAGTTAGAGTGAATTTGAACCCTAAATTTACATAACAGCTGTTTGTTTGCTCACACATTGTTAAATGAGACAATTTTTCCATGGCCAAGGGTAAGATACACATTTTCTTGCTGACTCCTTTTAGAGGGCACATTTCTGTTTAGTTCTCCTTTTCATTTTAGTTGTGGCCCTTCCTGGCTTCCCTGTCAATGACAGAGAGCTTTGACTCTAACTTAGTACCTTGCAGAGGCGATAGGTTCCTGTGGTTGGGAGAATCCAGGAGGCAGGAGGGAGATGCCTTTCAGTCAGTAAACAGTTTCAGTGTTATTTCATGTTCCTGTTTTTCGTTTGCCTTCTGAGGATTCTCCTTACTGGGTTTTATTTATTTATTTATTTTTATTTTTTTTATTTTTATTTTTTGGTCTTTTCAAGACAGGGTCTCCCTGTAGCCCCAGCTGTCCTGGAACTCGCTCTGTAGATCAGGCTGGCCTTGAACTCACAAAGATCCGCCTGCCTCTGCCTCCAGAGTGCTAGGATTAAAGGCGTGCGCCACCACGCCCGGGCCTTACTGGGTTTTTTTGTGTGTTTTTTTTGTTTCTTTTTTTTTTCCGGTCTTTTTTTTTTTTAAATTTTTTATTTATTTCTATATGTGTATCAGTGTACTGTCTGCATGCAGGTCTGTGCACCCGTGTCGTGCAATGCCGCGGAGGTCAAAAGAGGGTCTCGGATTCCCCTGGAGCTGGAGTTCTCCTGGAATTGGAGTTTCAGACGGCTCTCGGCCGCCATGTGGGTGCTGGGGATCGAACCCGGGTCCTCTGTAAGAGCGTCGGCACTCTTAAACCGCTAGGCGCCATCTCTTCCAGCCCCTTTTTTTTTTTTGGTTTTTTGAGACAGGGTCTCCCGGTAGCCCCAGCTGGCCTGGAACTCACTCTGTAGACCAGGCGGGCCTTGAACTCACAAAAGCCGCCTTCCTCTGCCTCCAGAGTGCTAGGATTAAAGGTGTTCACCACCACGCCCGGCTTTTTATCTTTTTGAGACGGTCTCCCTGAAGCCCTAGCTGTCTCGGAACTCACTATGTAGACCTTGAACTCAAAGATCTGCCTGCCTCTGCCTCCCAAGTGCTGGGATTAAAAGTGTGCGCCACCATGCCCAGCTTACATCTCTTTTTTTGAGGGTCTCTCACTGAACCTGGTGCTCACTAATCAGCTAGAATAGGTAGCCAGTGTTATGAGGCTCTGCCTATCCATCCCCATTCCACTTCAGGGTCACAGACACATGCCATCACACCCAACTTTTAGGGTGCTAGAGATCAGAACTGGGGTCCCCGTGTTTGTATAGCAGGCACTTTTCCAAGCTGAGCCATCTCCCCAGCTTTTCCGTTAAGAGTTTTTTTTTTTTTTTTTTTATTTCTGTATGTGTGAATGTACTGTCTGCATGCAGGTTTGTGCACCCGTGTCATGCAATGCCGTGGAGGTCAGAAGAGGGTGTCGGATTCCCCTGGAACTGGAGTTTCAGACGGTTCTCGTCCGCCATGTGGGTGCTGGGGATCGAACCCGGGTCCTCTGTAAGAGCAGTCGGCGCTCTTAACCGCTAGGCCATCTCTCCAGTCCCTCGTTAAGAGTATTTTAAGGGGCTGGAGAGATGGCCTAGCGGTTAAGAGCACCGACTGCTCTTGCAGAGGACCTGGTTTCTGTCCCCAGCACCCACATGGCGGCTGAGAACCGTCTGTAACTCCAGTTCCAGGAGAACTCCAGTTCCAGGGGAATCCGAGACCCTCTTCTTACCTACGCGGCATTGCACGACATGGGTGCACAAACCTACCTACATGCAGACAGTACACTCATACACATACAAAAAAAAAAAAAAAGAAAGAAAGAAAGAAAAAGAAAAAAAAAGAGTATTTTAAGATTTTTTTTTTTTGTCCCTAATTACCAAGAAAACCTTTATTTTCAGTAGATATTAGATGGTCAAACAGTGGCAGTCCAGGTACAGGAATCATTCCTTACAGGCTGGATAGGTTTAAATATTCAGCCTGAAACATGTTGACAATTACTTGCCAACAGAACAGACTAAGATGTTCTCTCTGTGCTAAAGAGAACAGAAGATACATTTCTAAATTTCCTGGTATTGCTAATTGTATCCCCTTTGACAGTATTTAATTTTACTAAGAACAGTACAAGGTAATTTGCAAATAATTAATGCATATTGTAAAGAATTGACTTTTCTTCTTCAGTGTGCTTTATACACTGTCTTTTTTTTTTCCAGTTTACTAAGCATTGGACAGAATCAAATGATGTAGAGCCTAAATCATTAACTCCAGTAGTATGCAGAGCAAATAAATTAAAGGACAAAGAGAATATATGCACTCCCAAGTCTGCTGTGAAGAAAGAAGAGCACTTTGTATTTCCTGAGCCAAAGACTCCAGTTAGCAAGAACCAGTATAGAAGAGGAATACTCACTACCCCAAATTGTTACTCTACACCTACAAAAGGTATTTGCTAAGAGAATTCATCAGTGATTTAAAGGCCCAGATTTCATTCTTCTCACTGTTTATTTAAAACATACAGCCTGCCAGAAATGGCTAGCATTGCTGACTGGTTTCAGGGGGACATCGGGCTACCCTTTTGTCATATGTTATTTGCATTAGTGGGAATCAAAGTATATTGCTTACTTCTGGTGACCCTTAAATGGTATTCTTTTTCTCTTTTTCACATTTAGAGATTTACTTATCCGTATTTTTATTTATGTATATGTCTGTGTGCATGCCATATGCGTGCAGGCTCCCGGGGAGGCCTGAAGAGGGTGCTGGATCCCCTGAGCTGGAGGTACAGGCAGCTGTGAGCCGCTCAGTGTGGGTGCTGGGACCTGAACATGAGTCCTGAGGGGTCTGAGCCGTCTCTCCAGCCCCTCTTTTTCCACATTTATGTGATTGAATCCTAGAAGCACAGACTTTCAACCTAGAACGTGTCTCCTCTAGCTCCTACTCATAGTTCAGGAACCCGAGACTTGGAGGAGTGGAAAGCTTTGCCCAGTGTCTGTCCAGGCTCAGCCTTCCTCACCCCCACTTAGACTCAGTCAGGCTGAAGTCTCTCCAGCCCATCTCGCCCATCTGGCTCTGTCTTAGCATCTGGTCTCCTGCCTGCTGCAGTCCCGCTCAGCCCCTGCAGGCAGGGCAAGTGTGTGGTACCCCTCCTCCAGCTTGCTTTCCTCTTCAGTGGAATCATCACCAGTTGTTTAAGCTGTTCCCTTTTAGACACCTCAGTGTTTCGGCTGCTGGCCTCATGGGGACACAGTCTACTTCCTCAGTGTGTAGAATTGAAGCCAGTTTGCTAAGATAGGGACTCACCAAGACAAGTGTGCGTGCCCTGCAGCAGAGGCTCTGTCATGTTTACTACAGACTTTCATGCTAGGTAGGAGGGTCATATTTGTAGAATGAAGGAATAAATTAGAGCTGGAAGCAATTTTTTTTTACCTTCATCTTTTGTCTGTGTCGCTTTTAAAAACGACAGCTAAGCTTTACCAGCCATTCCCTGGCAATTGTGTCCTTCTCCTGCGCTACACCGAGATCCTAATGAACCCAAACCCTGACATGTTGCCATGTGAACTGCTGCTAAGCCCCTTCCTTCCATTGTGCTTCTGGTTTGCTAGTGGGGTTGACAGCTATTTCAGAGGTCAGCTTATTAAACATGAAGATATTGTGGAAGATTTTGCCCAAATATTTGCTGAAGTTCCATTATTGTGATAAAATGACATTTTGCATTTCATAAACTCATAGTCTTCTCCCTCAAATGAAGGGCGAGTTTGGCGTGATGATGGATATTTGGCGTGGCTGCCTGTGCTTGCACATAGCAGGGTCTCAGAAGTGGCTGCAGGTCCATCTTTTCCCAGCGAGGGTTGTCTTAGTGTAACTGCATCGTCTGTTATGTTTGTTTTTTATTTTATTTTTTATTTTGGGGGGCTGGGTCCATGTAGCCCAGGACGGCCTTCAAGTCACTTTGGTTATATAGGTGACAGTGACCTTGAACTCTTGATCCTCCTGCCTCCAAGTGCTAGGATTGTAGGTGTGTACCACCTTGCCTGCTTACAATGTCCTTTAAGAATCCAGGTGTTGAGCAGGAGATAAGATGGACGTTCTTTCATCTTAACTCATTCAGGGATTTTGTGTGTGTGTTCGGGGTAGGGATTAGGAGCTTATGCCACTGTGCCAGCTTTTTCGGGTCTTTTTTGAGACAGGGCTGCCTTGTAGCCCCAGCTGGCCTAGAACTCTCTCTATAGACCAGGCTGGCCTTGAACTCACAGACCTGTCAGCCTCCGCCTCCCAAGTGCTGGGATTAAAGGTGTGCACCACCACACTCAGTTTATTTATAATCTTGAAGTGTCATCAGTTTACCTGTTTTGTCTCTGTGGGATGGTGTTGGTTAGAAGCAATTACTAGCTATTTTTCTTTATCCAGAAGAGCTGCTACAGAGTGAATGGCTGCGGCTGTAATGGATAGCTTCTGTTAGTACATCTTACCTTCACTGTGCGTTCTTTTTGACAAGAACATTGGATTCCTGGTTGTGACTCCTGTGCAGTCCAGGCAGTGGTATCATCAGAGGGCAACTGTGGGTGGCAGCACACACTCATAGGATTCACAGATGAAGACCATTTTATATTAGTTTTAATTACTTTTAGTTTCTTGTTTATGTAAAACTATGTAAAAGTAGAGAGACTAGAGCTTAGTAGTTAAAACAAAACCCACCCCCCATTTCCTTTTTAAAACTTGATTATTATAAGTGGTATCACTAAAGTGCATACGCTGTGTGTGTGTGTGTGTGTGTGCGTGTGTGTGTGTGCGTGTGTGTGTGTGTGTTGCTGGGCATTGAACCCAGAGCATTGTGCATGCTAGACAAGTTCTCTACCAGTCAGCTACATCCCTAACAGTACAAAACTTTAGATCATGAACAAAAAATTAGTCAGTGGTAACCAGATTTGTTGATATACATCTATCACAAATCCTATCCTACCTAGAGTAAGGCACAAAAGACAGAAAAATAGCAAAGCTCACTTCTCTTAAATAGCTTCTGTCAGATTTCTAAAGGGGACCAACTTCTTACCAATGGGATTTAAATAGAGTTGTGAATTTAATTAACTTTTCAAGTTTAGGGGTGGAGAGATGGCTCAGCAGTTAAGAGCACTGGCTGCTCTTCCAGAGGACCTGGATTTGGTTCCCAGCACCCACATGGCAGCTAACAACTGTCCCTAATACCAGTTCCAGGGGATCTGATACCATATTCTTGCCTCCATTGGCATTGTACAACATGGGTGCACTTACATTTATGCAGCCAAAACACTCATAAAAACAATAAAGTAAAACAAAAAGTAAATGAAAAATCTGTATCTGCAAGGCAAGATGAATTTCAGAGGAAGGGTTTTGTTTTGAGAAAGGATCTTTTATACCTTAGTCTGGCCTGAAGTTACTATATAGCAGAGGCTGGCCTGAACTTACTGTATAGCAGAGGCTAGCCTTGAACTTTACTATATAGCAGAGGCTGGCCTGAACTTACTGTATAGCAAAGGCTGGCTTGAACTTACTATAAGGCAGAGGATGGCCTTGAATTTATTATATAGCAGAGGCTGGCCTGAACTTACTGTATAGTGGAGGCTGGCCTGAACTTACTGTATAGCAGAGGCTAGCCTTCAACTTAACTGTTTAGCAGAGGCTGGCTGAACTTACTGTATAGCAGAGAGGATCACAAGTGTGCTTTATGACACCCAATGATAGAAATATGGGAGCCACAATATGTCAACTACATACAGTTTGTGTTTATTGTTTGTCTAATAGCTAGAAACCAGTGCCTGAAAGAAACTCCAGTTAAAACGCCAGTGAATTCATCAGGAACAGACAAGTTAATGACAAATGTCATTAGCCCTGAGAGGCGGTAAGTGCTGGTTTTCAGACTCTTTGTTCTTTATTGTAGGTAATGAGATTCTTCTTTTCATCTGTAATAAATCTGACTAAGGGAACCATGACAGATGGTGTTGGAGACTAAGTCTGTGTGCATGACGATAGTGTGTAGCCGAGGATGGTTACTGGAGCCTTCTGCAGCCTTCTCTGTCTGTGTGCATGACGATAGTCTATAGCTGAGGATGGTTACTGGAGCCTTCTCCTGGGTGAGATCATGAAAGCGGCCAGCAGTGAGGCACAAGCACAGCAAGCCCCTTTAGAAATTTGACAGTGGTGTCTGGATATCCAGTACCCAGCAGCTCTCCCCTAGACAGTAAAAGGACTAACTTGGGTTTCAACCCACTTAACTTCAAGCACAGCGAGCTGGGGAGACAGTGGCATCTAGATATTCAGAACCTGGCAGCTCTCCACTAGATGGTAAAAGGACTAACTTGGGTTTCAGCCCACTCCTGTTAGATGAACAGTCCCAAGGCATAAGTGACCTTTAATGAAGGGTCTTTATGATTTTTTTTTTTAATGCATGATCCATTTGGAGCTTGGGGGGCAGTAACAGAATGTGAACTGACTCTTAGATGATGCTGCGGAATTATTTATTTTTTTGGTGTCATCGATGTCGTGGTTGGGTACATTGAAGTGTTTGAGAGTATCACGAAACCTTCAGATGGCTGAGCAGGTGTGCACGTACACTTAATCTATTTTTATTTATATACATAAAGCCACTAACCATATTTTAGCAATTGTTGAGCCTAGAACGACATGTGGGTGTCAAGTTGTTCTGCCCAATTTCCTGTGTTGGATTTAATAAAGAATGAAGGAGCTGGACATGATGGCATAGGCCTCAAATCTCAGCTACTTGGGAGGGTTGCAAGTTCAAGGCCAGCCTGGGCAGCTTAGGAAAGAGCTTATCACAAAATAAAAAGAACGCTAGGGATAGGTCACTAGAAGAGCCCTTGCCTAATGTTAATGAAGCCCCAGTTTCCATCCTCAGGGTCCCCCAAATAAAACAAAAGGAAGGGATAAGTAGTTTTGGGGGAGGGACGAGGGAGATAGCTTAATTTTCTGAGGTGATCTGCATCTGGCACACCGGCCTGAGGCCCCACCCTATGCAGCGGGACAGGGACAGGACGGGGAGGGCTCCAGCAGGGCCGGCCCCGTGCCTCTAGTGCTTTGCTGTTTTCTAAGGTGCCGCTCCGTGGAGGTGGATCTCAACCAGGCACACATGGAGGACACTCCTAAAAGAAAAGGAACCAAAGTCTTTGGGAGCCTTGAGAGGGGACTGGATAAGGTTATCACCGTGTTTACCAGGAGCAGAAGGAAGGGCTCTGCCAGAGACGGGCCAAGAAGGCTCAAGGTGAGCAGACCAACGTTCTTAACACAGACTCCAGAAGCTGACTCCTGCCTAGGTTTCTTTCTAGCCCTTCACCTTTTCTTTGACAGGGCCTCTCTCTAACCTAGGTTAGCCTTGCACTCAAGGCAGAGATCCTCCCAGATTCTCTCGAGGGCTAGGTTACAGGCATGTGCCACTGTCATCACACCACAGCTGGCTAGACTTCTTTTCTTAAAAAAATAACTTGTAGGGGCTGGAGAGATGGCCTAGCGGTTGAGAGCTCCAACTGCTCTTGCAGAGGACCCAGGTTCCATCCCCAGCACCCACATGGCGGCTGAGAACTGTCTTTAACTCCAGTTCCAGGGGAATCTGACCTCCGTGGCATTGCACGCATGGGTGCACAAACCTACATGCAGACAGTACATTCATACACATAAAAATAAATAAGCTGGGCATGGTGGCACATGCCTTTAATCCTAGCACTTGGGAGGCAGAGGCAGGCGGATCTTTGTGAGTTCAAGGCCAGCCTGGTCTACAAAGTGAGTTCCAGGACAGCTGGGGCTACAGGGAGACCCTGTCTCGAAAAGACAAAAAAATAAAATAAAATTAAATAAATAAATAAAATAAAAATATTTTTAAAAAGTTACTTGTAGCCAGGCATGGTGGCACAGGCCTTTAATCTCAGCACTCGGGAGGCAGAGGCAGAGGCAGGCAGATCTCTGCAAGTTTAAGGCCAGCCTGGTCTACATAGTGGGTTACAGGGCAGCTGGGGCTACAGGGAGACCTGTCTCAAACAAACAAACAAACAAACAAACAAACATATATATTTGTTTGTTTTGTGTGTATGCTTGCATGTGTGCGTGCGTGTGTGTGTGTGTGTGTGTGTGTGTACGCAAGTGCTTGTCTGATAAGTGTGTAGGAGTTTAGGCACATGCCATGATGTGTGTCGTCAGAGGACAACTTTCAGGAGTGCGTTCTCTCTTTTCAGTGGGGTCTGGGGCTTGAACTGGAGACTTCAGATTTGTACAGCAAGTGCTTTTACCTACTGAGCCATTTCGCTGGCCTGTTTTCTTTTCATTAAAATCTTATGTGTATGAGTGTTTTACCTACATGTATGTAAGCGTACCATGTGCATGCAGTACTGGTAGAGGCCAGAGATGGCATCGGGTCCCTTGGAACTAGAATTATGGATAGTTGTTAGCCATCATATGGATGTTGGCAATCAAATCCAGGTCCTCTGCCAGAGCAAGTGCTCTTAACCTATGAGCCATCTCTCCTGCCCCAAATTAGAGCCATCTTGCAGGCCCTGGTTTGAACTTTAAAAAAAACTATTTATTTATTTATTTATTTATTTATTTATTTATTTATTCCCCTCTACCTGTTGGGTCAGTGGAACAGCATCCTGAGGTTGTGAGACCTAAGTGTAGCCAGGGAGAGCCTCCAAGTGATGGAGCTTACACAGCTACAGGGTTTGTGGTTTGTTTGTTTGTTTGTCTTTTTGAGACAGGGTCTCCCTGTAGCCCCAGCTGGCCTGGCACTTGCTCTGTAGACCAGGCTGGCCTTGAACTCAGAAAGATCCATCTGTCTCTGCCTCCCAAGTGCTAGGATCAAAGGTGTGTGCCACCCCAGCTCTAGCTACAGGGTTTTATGTCCCTGCCCACCCCATAAGCTGCTACCTTGGCACCACCCAGGATCAGGACCATCAGCCTTAATGGGAGCAGAATCTCTGGAGATGAAATTGGAAAAACTTAATTTTTTGCCCATGAAGATTGAACCTAGTGCCTTGTGCATGCTAAGCATATCTTCTACTACTGAGTGCTCTTCCTCCTCCTCCTCCTCTTCTCCCTTTGTTTTCTCTCTCTCTCCTCTCTCTCTCTCTCTCTCTTCTTTTTTCTTTTTTTCCTTCCTTTATCTTTATGACAGAGGATCTCATGTAGCTCAGGCTGTCCTTAATCTCGCTATGCAGTCGAGGCTGGCATTGAGTTCCTGATCCTCCCGCCTCTACCTTGTAGGTGGTAGGATTGTAGATTATAGGCATATACTACCATTCCTTCCCCTTTTTTTTTTTTTTTTTTTTTGGTCTTTTTTAAGGGACGAAGGTTCCTCCCTTTAGTCCAGAGCTGCTGGAGCTGGGACAGGCCCGGGACTTGAACAAAGATCCATCTGCCTCTGCCTCCCGAGTGCTAGGATTAAAGGTGTGTGCCACCACATCCGGATATAAATTTTTATTTTATTTTATTTTTTTATGTGTATGAATGTACTGTCTGCATGTAGGTCTGTGCACCTGTGTCATGCAATGCTGAGGAGGTCAGAAGAAGGTGTCGGATTCCCCTGGAACTGGAGTTAAAGACGGTTCTCAGCCACCATGTGGGTGTTGGGGATCGAACCCGGGTCCTCTGCAAGAGCAGTCAGTGCTCTTAACCGCTAGGCCATCTCTCCAGCCCCATGAACTTTGAGTGTAGTGTGTGTGAGGAAAATAGTAAGTGGCAGATGAAGGGTAGACTGAAGGTCCTTAAGGGCCTGGCTAAGAGTTTGGATCTTACTTAATAGACCTGTTATGCTTTGAAAGAGTTAATCTGTCATTGGTGTGGACAATATACTTGGTGGGGAAGGAAAGGAAAAATAAGCTATTAGTGGATATAAACTGCTTCCTCTCGGGTCCTCTCTGACCATCCATTCAAACACTGAATGAATGGCATTTTTGTTTGCTGGAAATGGAGAAAGAGGTAAAAGGATTAACCAGTTGTAGCTCTTGTCCTTGAGGAATTCATCGAGTGGCCATGGAAACGGGCTGGATCCTCCCCTGTCGTGCTGGGCTCAGTGCGGTGGTAGAAGATGTTCCTGGACAGTGAGGCCAGAGGGGAGGTGGCAGTGCTACTATGATTTGGGGATTGGTCTGTGCTTATTCATTTTTTTGCATCAAACCTCATATGGAGCAGTTTCAGGTAGTTTTGGAAAAGGAAAATGCTGTGTGTCAGGCAGGAAAGTGCCAGGAAAGACTGCTACTGAAATGCCTTTTTTTTTTTTTTTTTTTTTTTTTTTTGAGACAGGGTCTCCCTTTAGTCCCAGCTGGCCGGGAGCTTGCTGTGTAGACCAGGCTGGCCTTGAACTCACAGAGATCCACCTGCTGGGATTAAAGGCATGTGCCACCATGCCCAGCACTAAAGACAGTTCTCAGCCACCATGTGAGTGCTGGGAATCGAACCTGGGTCCTCTGCAAGAGCAGTCGGCGCCCTTAACCGCTGAGCCATCTCTCTAGCCCCTCAAATGCCATTTGCGCCCCCTCTTGAAGTAGAAGACAGCACATTGTCCCTTCATGGTTATTGTCTTGCTGTTCTTTTGCAGAGCACTGAGAAGTTTATGTCGGCTATTTATTACACATAATTTATCCTTTTTCTGAGATTTCTCTGCCTTTTGGAGTCTCTCTCTCTCTTTCTCTCTCTCTCTCTCTCTCCCCCCCTTCTTCCCCCCCTCTTCTCTCCCTCCCTCCCTCCCTCCTCTCTCCCTCCTCTCTCTCTCCTTCTCTTTCATAGTGCTAAAGATCAAGCCCAGGTCCCATGCAGGCCACACATATGCCCTACCTCTGAGCTCTATCATATGTTACATCTCAGGTCTGCTCACCAGCGTTTATATCACTGCCCTTGAGCCCTCAGACTCATGGCCCTCTGTAAATCTTTTTTTTTTTAAACGGGGTCTCCCTTTAGTCCCAGCTGGCCAGGAGCTCACTATATAGACCAGGCTGGACTTGAACTCACAGAGATCTGCCTGCTTCTGCCTCCTGTTGTGCTGAGCTTAGAGGCATGCGCCACCACACCCGGCCCCTGATAGTGTGTTTGACCCATTCTATCTCTTTGCTTTGAATAAGGTTTTCTTGCTACTGGGGAGGGAGGGAGGGAGGGAGGGAGGGAGGGAGGAAGAGAGAGAAAAGAGAGAAGGAGAGCAGAAGGAAGAAGCAAAAAAGCCCAGGCATGTTGCACCACCCTTTAATTTCGCACCCAGGAGGGCAGATGACACTGTGAGATCAAGGCCAGCCTGGAACGGTCTGCATACTGAGTTCCAGGCCAGCCTGGAACGGTCTGCATACTGAGTTCCAGGCCAGCCTGGAACGGTCTGCATACTGAGTTCCAGGCCAGCCTGGAACGTCTGCATACTAGTTTCCATGGCCAGCCTGGAGATGGTCCTGCATACTGGAGTTCCCGGCCAAGCCTGAGAACGTGCTTCTTACTGAGTTCCAGGCCAGCCTGGAATGGTCTGCATACTGAGTTCCAGGCCAGCCTGGAATGGTCTGCATACTGAGTTCCAGGCCAGCCTGGAATGGTCTGCTTACTGAGTTCCAGGCCAGCCTGGAATGGTCTGCTTACTGAGTTCCAGGCCAGCCTGGAATGGTCTGCATACTGAGTTCCAGCCAGCTGGGGCTAGATAGTGAGGCTCTGCCTTAAGAGAGAGACACACAGAGAGAGACAAATGTCCAGGATGGTGGTGGTGCCTTCCTGTGATCCCAGCACACTCAGGGCCATCCTTGGCTACATAAATGTCCAGGATGGTGGTGGTGCCTTCCTGTGATCCCAGCACACTCAGGGCCATCCTTGGCTACATAAATGTCCAGGATGGTGGTGGTGCCTTCCTGTGATCCCAGCACACTCAAGGCCTTCCTTGGCTACATAGTGAATTTGAGATCAGTCTAGACTCTATGAAACCCTGTCTCAAAAGGAAAGAAAAGCAAAACAAAAATGGCATTGTGTGGTGGTGCCCAGGCCGGCCCTGCGCTTGTGCTTCTCAGACCACAGCCTCCTGAGTGCTGGGATCACATGGCAGGTTTAGGATTATTCTTTGTTTTATAAAAGCATTAATTTAAATTGTGGTTTGGAGGTATTAGCTGGTCTGGCAACAAGCCCTATATTCAGATGGCCTGGAACTTGCTATATAGACCAAGCTGGTCTCGATCTCACAGAAATCCACCTGCCTCTGCCTCCTGATCACTGGGATTAAAGGCGTATACCACGGTACCTGGCTAAAGCTAATTTTTAAACTTTAATTTATTGAAAAGGAACATCATTAGTTTTTGCTAATTATAACTCAAAATTATACTTTTCCTTTGAGCCATAGATTGTTTTATTTTGAAGATCTATTTTATTTTTAATTATGTGTCTGTGTATAGATACGTGCATGTTAGTGCAGGTACCTGGGGAGGTAGAAGCATTGATCCCCTGGAGATGGAGTTACAGGCTGTTGTAAGCCATCCAAAGTGGGTGCTGGGAACCAGTTTGGGTCCTCTGCAAGAGCAGTGTGCTAAATTAACTGCTGGGCCATCTCTCCAACCCGTTTTGCTTAGTTTTCTTGAGAGACAGGGTTTCACTCTAGGCCAGGCTGGTCTGTTAACCCACTGAGTAGACCAGGCTGGTCTGTTAACCCACTGAGTAGAACATGCTGTCCTTGATCCCACAGAGATCCACCAGCCTCTGCTTTCCCGGGCGCTGGGATTAAAGGTGTGTGCCACACTGAGTTTGATGTTTCTTTTAAAAGATTGGCTGGTGAGATGGGTCATCAGGAAAAGGTGCATGCTACCAAGCCTGATGGCCTGAGTTCAGTCCCTGGAACCCACATAGTAGAAGGAGAGAACTGACTCATCCAGCAAGTTGTCCTCTGACTTCCACACATGTGATGGCACATGTACAGGCACACACACAAATGCAATGAGATGTAATTTAAAAAATTAAAAGCAGATTGATAGAAAAGATGAACATATAGAGTAGAGTTGACAGCATAAATCTCTCGAGAGCTCAGCAGTGAAGGTACCTGCTTCACAGGCCCATCAGCCCGAGTCTGATCCCTGGGACTCTCGTAAAGGTGGGAGGAGAAAATCCACTCTACGCAGTTGTGCTCTGACCTTCTCACATACACACACACACACACACACACACACACACACACACACAGTGTATATACACAAAATAATAATAAATGGACAGCATGGAATAGCTTCTAATAAATGTCCTCTCTCGTAACTTAGGTGCTGTGGTAATCCAGCTGACTGAGAGCTGGCTGTCAGTTCTTTGAATGTTTTCTTGAAGTATTTCCCTTTGAAAAGGTGCTTTGTTGCTGGCAGTTGTGTTGACAGAAAGATTTACCTCTCACCTGTTCTTTTTCTTTTTAAGCCACATTATAATGTGACCACGACCAGATTAGTGAATCCTGACCAACTCTTGAATGAACTAATGTCTATTCTTCCAAAGAAGCAAGTCGACTTTGTACAAAAGGGGTAAGACCACACCTGCAGTCGCCTTGTGTTGCTGTGTTCACGGCCCTCCTGCTCAAAGTCTCCACCACTTTCCAGGAAGATGTTACCATAGCATCATTTGATTTTTCTCTTGCTTGAAGGTAGAGCACTGAATTGTCTCTACTTTCAAGGTTAGATTTCATTTCAGAGTAGAAAAACCTGAACTTTTGGTTTTCTTTTAAAATCACCTATTTCCTTTAATTTTCTGCCTTTTATATAATATTTATTAGTTGTCATCTAAATTAACAAGACACTTTGAACAAATCAAGGATTTAGATTGCTTCTTTTTATGATCAGCTGTTCTACAGAGTTTTTTTTTTTTTTTTTTTTTTTTTTTTTTTTGTCTTTTCGAGCGGGGTCTCCCTGTAGCCCCATGCTGTCTGGCAACTCACTCTGTAGACCAGCTGGCCTTGAACTCCACAGAGATCCCGCCTGTCTCTGCCTCCCAAGTGCTAGGAGTTAAAGGCATGCGCTACCACGCCCGGCTCTTTTTTTTGAGTTGTTTTTTAGCATGTTAGTTTGCTTTCGTGCCTTTGATAAACACTTGACCAAGGGACTGGGAGATGCGCTCATGGTTAAGAGCACTTGCTGCTATTGGAGATGCCCAGGTTTGATTCCCAGCACCCACATGGCAGCTAACAACCATCTGTAACTCCAGTTCTGGGGGATCCGATGGCCTCTTCTGTCCTCCATAGGCATTGCACAACACAGGTGCCCTTACACACATGGACACAGTACACTCGTACACATAAAATTTTTAAAAACAAAATAAACCCATTTGACCAACCAACTGGTCAGAGTTATTTGCTTGTAGGCTGAATATACCATCACAGAGGGAAGTCAAGGCAGGAACCTGGAGGCAGGAGCTGAAGCAGACGCCACAGAGGAACTCTGACTCACTCTCCCTGGCTTGCTTAGCCATCCCTTCCGTATAGCCCAGGCCCACCTGCCCAACTGTGGCACTGTGCATAGTGGCTAAGCCCTACATCAGTCAGCAACCAAGAACATGCCCCACAGGCGTGCCCACAGGCCATCTGATGGAGGAACTTCCTCAGTTGAAGTTCTCTCCTTCCTGAGTCTCCAGTCTGGGTCAAGTTGATGAAAAAAACTAAGCAGCACATTAGGTTCAGGAAGTTGTTCTGCCAAATCGTCCTCCTGTGGAGCGAGCTGCCCTCAGAGCTCTGGTCTGCGGAGCTAGACCTGGTCTGATCACAAAATACTTTTCTTTTCTTTTCTTTTCTTTCTGTCTGCTTTTTTTTTCTTTTCTGTGTCTTTCTTTTCTTTTCTTTTTCTCTTTTCTTTTCTTTCTTTTTCCTTTTCCTTTTCTTTTCTTTTCTTTGCTGTTTCTCTTCTCCTTCTCTTCTCCTCGCTTCTCTTTCTCTGCCGTCTCTTCTCTTCTCTCCTTTTCTTTTTTTTTTTTTTTTTTTTTTTTTTTTTTTTTTTTTTTTTTTTTTTTTTTTTTTTTTTTTTCTCTTCTCTTCCTCTTTGTCCTTTTCTTTTCTTTTCTTGTCCTTTTTCGTTCTTTTTTAATTAGAGTGCCACGGTAATAAAATATAGCCCAGGCTGACCCAAAATTCATGATTCAGGCTGTCTTTGCTTCCCGAATACCAGGATTGCAGTTGTGGTCCATCACACCACCTTTTTACATGCCTTTATTTTTTGTGTAGGACTGCTGTGTGTGTCTGTGCACCATTTGCGTGTCTGGTGTCCTCAGAGATCAGAAGCAGGTGTTTAGATCCTCTGGAACTGGAGAAACAGACACTTGTGAGCCACCCTGTGGGGGTGGGAACCGAACCCAGATCCACTGCAAGAACAACAAATTCTCTTAACCACTGAACAATCCATCTCTCCAGCCCCAAAAAAATTTTTATTTATTCTCTCTCTTTCTTTTCTACCCTAAAAAATACATTCATTAAAATAGCTACATAGAGCCATTTGTTAAATTTACCAAAACCATGTAAATAGAATGATCTATATAAAGTAAGATTTTTGTTTGTTTTTGAGATAGAACCTCATACTGTAGTCCAGGCTGGCCCTAACTTGTATTCCTTGTGCTCAGCACCCAAACACATTAATAGTTTCGAGGGTGGCCTGGAGTGTCAGTTCTCCTGCCCTCGCCTGCCGCCAGCGTGTGCCAGCTCGAGATTACAGGGTTTGTACTCCTGCAGCCGGGTGTGCTAGAGGGGAGGTGGTGGTTGTTTGTTGTTGTTGTCTTTTGAGAACAAGAAAAAAAAAAACAAG
>VZQC01002756.1:458538-472070 GCA_009823505.1 Rhizomys pruinosus
AAAAAAAAAAAAAAAAAAAATGTAAAACAAACAAATAGCCAGAGGTAGAAGCATCAGGTTGAGGGCAAAACATCATCAAGTTGGTGCCCAGGACATCCAGCGAGATGCCGGAGCAACCCGACCAGAGAGCAAACGAAAGTAACATGGGCTTTGCAAACACGCTCTACTGAAATCAGCTGGGGAAGCCCTGTAGATGTTGAAGTTGAGAGTCCCTGGCAGAGCAATGTCCCCTCCAGTGAGGATTCCGAGTAGAACAAACAGCAGCTGACAGATAACATCAGACCAGGCACTTGCGTTCGTCCGGTATTAGCCGGCTGGGAAGCCGAGGCCGTCACCTGGAGTTCTGGAGTAATCTTTGGCTCCGTGGCTGATCTTCCAGCTCCCTGTTCCACTGCCGACCTCTGTTGGCAATGCTTTCCCTCCTAGCTGTTCTCAGGGACTCATTGTTTTCACTCTTGCTTCTGTTTTGCTCTTCTCTTTCTTGCCAAAGTCAGGAGGACCAGCCCATCCCTGGCCGAGGGGATTTGGAGGGCACTCAGCAAACATTCTTGGGTCTGAAATGGTGCCAGAATGGGGCAGCTTCAACATGCTTAAACATAGCGCCTTACCAATATAATGTACATTACAGGATCTAACACACACACACACACACACACACACACACACACACACACACACACCACACCTATCTTAGTCTTACCATTAGCCATGTCATTTTCTTAAAAAATATTCATACTTTTTGTGTGTATCAGTGTATTGGCTGTATGTACATAAGCGCACTTGTGTTGTACAGCCTGCAGATGTCAGAAGAGGGTGTCAGATCTCCTAGAACCTGAGTTATGGACAGTTGTTAGCCACCATGTGGGTGCTGGGAATGGAACCCAGATCGTCTGCAAGAGCAGCGAGTGCTCTTAACCACTGAGCCATCTCTCTCCAGCTCCTTCCTTTACAGTTTTTTGTTTGTTTGTTTGTTTGTTTGTTTGTGTTTTTTTGGTGTTTTTGAGATGGTCTTTCTGTAGCCCCAGCTGACCTGGAACTCACTATGTAGACCAGGCTGGCCTTGAACTCCCAGAGATCTGCCTGCCTCTGCCTCCCAAGTGCTGGGATTACAGGTATATACCATGCTCAGTTGATGATGAGTCTGTTTTTCTATTTGGCTTTTTCTTTTTCTTTTTGAAATAAGGACTCACTATGTAGCCCTGGCTTGGAACTCCCTATGTAGACCAGGCTGGCCTCAAACTCACAGAGATCCACCTTCCTCTGCCTCCTGAGGGCTGAGATTATTAAAGACCTGTACCATCATGCTCAGGCTTCTGTTACATTTATTTATTTATTTATTTATTTATTTATTTATTTATTTATTTATTTATTTGAATGTACTGTCTGCATGTAGGTTTGTGCACCTATGTCATGCAATGCCAAGGAGGTCAGAAGAGGGTGTTGGATTCCCCTGGAACTGGAGTTAAAGATGGTTCTCAGCAGCCATGTGGGTGCTGGGGATCGAACCCGGGTCCTCTGCAAGAGCAGTCGTCGCTCTTAATCGCTAGGCCATCTCTCCAGCCCAGGATTTGACTTTCTTAACATTTTCAAAGGTCATCATGATGTCTACATTAGGACTCCATTCTCTTTTACACCAGAATAATATTCCATTGTAAGGATGGGCGCAGATACCCATTATTATCAGCTAATGGACATTTGGATATGGGTAGCTTTTCAATATTCTGAAGAATACTGCTATCTAGCAGTATTTTTAATTATGTGTATGCAAGTGAATCTGGGTTTGTGCATGTGAATGGTGGTTCCTCTGAAGGCTGGAGCTGTGTGATGTGAGTCACCCAATGTGTTGGGACTTGAACTCAGATCCTCTTCCAGAGCAGTACTTAGTGGCTACACCATCTAATTCTATGGGGTTTTGTTTGTTTTTTAATTTTTTTTTATGTCTGTGGGTTTCCTAATTTTCTTGATGGTGAATTTTGAGTAACAGAAGTTTTAATTTTCTGGTCTAGTTTATCTGTTCTTGGAGGATATATAGGAAGAATTACTCTTCTACCTCTATTAGACATGGCATGGTCTTGGAAAGTGAATCTTAAAATTGTTATTATTTTTTAGCCACAAAAGTAAATTCACAGAATGTAAAGCCTTCATACATTAGGAATGTCTCATTTGGGGATTTTTGAAGGGAAGGTCTTGAGGCAGGGTCTCACTTTGTAGTCCAAAATGGCCTAGAAGTTTATTGTCAACTTACCACATACAAAACCCACAACAAGATACCGTTTAACACTTATATCTTGGCTTGATTTTGCATTTCTCTAGTCACTCTGTAGAGTGCAAAGAATGATCTATGATAGCTTTGTTTTTCTTTTTGAGTGAGTTTATTAAGTATATAACAAGCAAAAGTAAAACAAACAAGCCGGGCATGGTGGCGCACGCCTTTAATCCCAGCACTTGGAAGGCAGAGGCAGACGGATCTTTGTGAGCTCAAGGCCAGCCTGGTCTACAGAGTGAGTTCCAGGACAGCTGGGGCTACAGGGAGACCCTGTCTCGAAAAGACCAAAAAAAAAAAAAAAAATCCTAGCACTCAGGAGGCAGAGGCAGGTGGATCTNAAAAAAAAAAAAAAAAAAAATGTAAAACAAACAAATAGCCAGAGGTAGAAGCATCAGGTTGAGGGCAAAACATCATCAAGTTGGTGCCCAGGACATCCAGCGAGATGCCGGAGCAACCCGACCAGAGAGCAAACGAAAGTAACATGGGCTTTGCAAACACGCTCTACTGAAATCAGCTGGGGAAGCCCTGTAGATGTTGAAGTTGAGAGTCCCTGGCAGAGCAATGTCCCCTCCAGTGAGGATTCCGAGTAGAACAAACAGCAGCTGACAGATAACATCAGACCAGGCACTTGCGTTCGTCCGGTATTAGCCGGCTGGGAAGCCGAGGCCGTCACCTGGAGTTCTGGAGTAATCTTTGGCTCCGTGGCTGATCTTCCAGCTCCCTGTTCCACTGCCGACCTCTGTTGGCAATGCTTTCCCTCCTAGCTGTTCTCAGGGACTCATTGTTTTCACTCTTGCTTCTGTTTTGCTCTTCTCTTTCTTGCCAAAGTCAGGAGGACCAGCCCATCCCTGGCCGAGGGGATTTGGAGGGCACTCAGCAAACATTCTTGGGTCTGAAATGGTGCCAGAATGGGGCAGCTTCAACATGCTTAAACATAGCGCCTTACCAATATAATGTACATTACAGGATCTAACACACACACACACACACACACACACACACACACACACACACACACCACACCTATCTTAGTCTTACCATTAGCCATGTCATTTTCTTAAAAAATATTCATACTTTTTGTGTGTATCAGTGTATTGGCTGTATGTACATAAGCGCACTTGTGTTGTACAGCCTGCAGATGTCAGAAGAGGGTGTCAGATCTCCTAGAACCTGAGTTATGGACAGTTGTTAGCCACCATGTGGGTGCTGGGAATGGAACCCAGATCGTCTGCAAGAGCAGCGAGTGCTCTTAACCACTGAGCCATCTCTCTCCAGCTCCTTCCTTTACAGTTTTTTGTTTGTTTGTTTGTTTGTTTGTTTGTGTTTTTTTGGTGTTTTTGAGATGGTCTTTCTGTAGCCCCAGCTGACCTGGAACTCACTATGTAGACCAGGCTGGCCTTGAACTCCCAGAGATCTGCCTGCCTCTGCCTCCCAAGTGCTGGGATTACAGGTATATACCATGCTCAGTTGATGATGAGTCTGTTTTTCTATTTGGCTTTTTCTTTTTCTTTTTGAAATAAGGACTCACTATGTAGCCCTGGCTTGGAACTCCCTATGTAGACCAGGCTGGCCTCAAACTCACAGAGATCCACCTTCCTCTGCCTCCTGAGGGCTGAGATTATTAAAGACCTGTACCATCATGCTCAGGCTTCTGTTACATTTATTTATTTATTTATTTATTTATTTATTTATTTATTTATTTATTTATTTGAATGTACTGTCTGCATGCAGGTTTGTGCACCCGTGTCATGCAATGCTGCAGAGGTCAGAAGAGGATGTCGGATTCCCCTGGAACTGGAGTTCTCCTGGAATTGGAGTTACAGACAGTTCTCAGCCGCCATGTGGGTGCTGGGGATCGAACCCTGGTCCTCTGTAAGAGCAGTCGGCGCTCTTAACCACTAGGCCATCTCTCTAGCCCTTCTGTTAGACTTTTAACTACATTTGCTTTAAAATTAATAATTTGCGCAGGGCGTGGTGGTGCATGCCTTTAATCCTAGCACTCAGGAGGCAGAGGCAGGCGGATCTTTGTCAGTTCAAGCCCAGCCTGGTCTACAGAGTGAGTTCCAAGACAGCTGGGGCTACAAGGAGACCCTGTCTTGTAAAGACCAAAAAAAATAAAATTAAATTAAATTAAATAAAATTAATAATTTGCTTTTTAGGATCAAATTTATTGAGAGATTGTTTATATGTAGAATACATCCTATTCAGTTATAAGGTTGAGAAATGCATAGTTATGTGACTACTATCACAATTGAGATGAAAACATTTCCATCACCTCAAAGAGTTACACCATGCTTTTATAGTCAGTCTTTCCCTGGCCTAGTCTCTGGTTTGATTTCTAGCTCTTAAAAAATGTATGTGTGCTGGGTGTGGTGGCACTTGGGAGACAGAGACAGGCGAATCTTTGTGAGTTCAAGGCCAGCCTGATCTACAGAGTGAGCTCCAGGACAGCTGAGGCTCCACATACAGGGAGACCCTGTCTTGAAAAGAAGAAAAAAAATGTATATATGTGTATTTGTGTATGTGTGTGTATGTGTGTGTATGTGTATATGTGTGTATGTGTGTATGTGTGTATGTATGTGTGTGTGTATGTGTGTGTGTGTGTATGTATGTGTGTATGTGTGTGTATGTGTGTATGCGTGTGTGTGCATGTATGTGTGTGTATGTGTGTATGCGTGTGTATGTGTGTGTATGTGTGTGTATGTGTGTGTGTGTATGTGTGTATGTGTGTGTATGCCACATCTGCAGGTGTCTTTGGAGACCAGAAGAGGTCATCAGATCCCCTGGAGCTGGAGTTACAGGCGGTTGTAACTGCTGGCCATGAGTGCTGGGAATGGAACTCTGCATCTCCTGAAGAGCAGCAAATGCTCTTAACTGCGGAGCCGTCTTTCCAGGGCTCCTCACTTTAACTTTAAAAATATTTTATGACCTTGTCTCAAAAAGACAAAAAAAAATTTTATGGGGCTGGAGAGATGGCCTAGCAGTTGAGAGCACCGACTGCTCTTGCAGAGGACCCAGGTTCAATCCCCAGCACCCACATGGTGGCTGAGAACCATCTTTAACTCCAGTTCCAGGGGACTCCGACACCCTCTTCTGACCTCTGAGGCATTGCACGACATGGGTGCACAAACCTACATGCAGACAGTTCATTCATACATATAAAAAATAAATAAAATAAGGGCTGGAGAGATAGCCTAGCGGTTAAGAGCACCAACTGCTCTTGCAGAGGACCCAGGTTTGATCCCCAGCACCCACATGGCAGCTAAGAACCATCCGTAACTCCAATTCCGGGAGAACTCCAGTTCCAGGGGAATCCGAGACCCTCTTCTGACCTCCGCAGCATTGCACGACACGGGCACACAAGCCTACATGCAGACAGTACATTCATACACATACAAAAATAAATAAAATTAAAAAAAAAAATAAATAAAATAAATATTTTATTTGGGGCTGGAGAGATGGCTCAGTGGTTAAGAGTGCCGACTGCTCTTGCAGAGGACCAGGGTTCATTCCCAGCACCCATATAGTGACTAAGAACTGTCTTTAAGCTGGGCGTGGTGGCACACGCCTTTAATCCTAGCACTCAGGAGGCAGAGGCAGATGGATCTCTGTGAGTTCAAGCCCAGCCTGGTCTACAGAGTGAGTTCCAGGCCAGCTGGGACTATAGGGAGACCCTGTCTCAAAACAAAACAAAACAAAACAAAACAAAACAAAAAACAAAAATTTTTATTTATTATTTTTATTTTGTGTGTATGAGTATATTGCCTGCATGTATGTAAGTGCACCATGTCATGCAATGCCCATGGAGATTAGAAGAGGGCATTGGAGCCCCTGAACTAGAGTTACAGATGGTTGTTAGATGGATGTGGGTGCTGGGAAATGAACCTGGATCCTGTACAATAGCATCCAGTGCTCTTAATTGCTAACTCATCTCTCCAGCCTGCTCCCTTCCCTTTTAAAGACAAGCTCATGTACCCCAGGTGGTCCTCAAACTTGAAAGGTAGCCAAGAATGACCTTGAACTTCTAATCGTCCTCCCCCTACCTCTGAAGTGCTGGGATCACAGGTGTGTGCTGCTGCATCCAGTCTGTGAGGTACTGGGTATTGAGCTAGCCCATGGCTTCTTACATGCTACTGACCTTAGCCTCGTCTTTGTTTATTTGAGACACACAGGAGCTTACGTGGCTCTCTTTGGCCTGGTACTCAATATGTTGCTGAGGCTAATTTTAAACTCAGGGCAGTTGTCCTGATCAGCCTTCTGAGTACTAAGATTATAGAAATTCACCACCACATCCAGTTGATGTCCATCTCTGAAGTTTCGTTTGCAAAAGTGTTATAAAAGGCCAGGCGTGGTGGCACATCCCTCCCCGCACTCAGGAGGCCGAGGCAGTCAGATAGATCTCTGGGAGATTGAGGCCAGCCTGATCTACATAATCGAGCTCCAGGCTAGCTGGGGCTAGAAGGAGACCCTGTCTAAAACAAAAACAAAACCAAACAAACAAAATGTTATAGAATTATTTGCTGGGTGGAACATTTATGGTGTAACTTCTTTCACTTAATGTTATGATCGAGACTTATTCCTGTAGCTGTGTAGATTAGTAACTCATTTTGATTGTTGAAAAATGTCCATTGGTGCATCCCTGATCTGAAAACCAGTGTTCATAAATCAACTGCTTGTGTGTGTGTGTGTGTGTGTGTGTGTGTGTGTGTGTGTGTGTCGGGGGAGGGGAGTTCCAGTGGTTGGTGCTTGGTGTCTTTCTAAATTATTCTCCATCTTATTTTTTGAGATATGGTCTCCCACGGAACTGGAGCTGGTTGATTCAGCCGGATTGGCTGGGCCCCAAGCCTCAGGGATCCTGCTGTCTCAGCCTCTTCGGTGCTGAAGGCCCAGGCCTCTCTGTACCTTCCACCATGTGGGGTCCCAGGGATTGGATCTGGGTCATCAGGCAAATGTCTACCCACTGAGCCATCTCACTGCCCTGCCCCATCCCCTTCTGAAGTGGCCGCTACGGATGCAACAAGGTCCTTTGAGCATCAGGTTAGAGCTCAAATGGTTTTAGGTTTCATTTTGGGGGGTGTGGGTTATTTTGTTTTGAGACAGGGTCTTATTATGTAACCCAGACTGGCATTGAGCTCACAGAGATCTACTTGGCTCCGCTTCCCGATAGCTGGGATTAAAGGCATATACCACTACTTTTAACCCAAGATTTGGGATTTTTTTGGATTACATATACTTAACTTATTAAGTCAATGAGCACAGTTCCTCAAATAATAACGTTGTCCCCAAATAGGAAACACTTCTGGATCCAATCACTTCAATTAAGGGATCCTAACCTGTATCAAAACTTGTTTATACAAATCACTAATTGAAGGGCTTCTGAGATTTCACTTTGGGGCTGTGTGTGTGTGTGCGTGTGTGTGTGCATGTGTGTGTGTGTGTGTGTGTGTGTGTGTGTGTGTGTGTAGAGTCCAGAGGTCAACCTCAGGTGTTCCTCAAGCACAGTCTGCCTTGTTTTTTTTTATTAGTTTTTTATTATTTAAAAATTATATGTATGTGTGTCTGTGCATGGGTGTGCACACATGACTGTGAGGGCCCATGGAGGCCAGAGACATCACATATGCTCGCACATCTGGAGTTACAGATGGTGTTGGTAACTGAATTCAGGTCCTCTGGAAGAGCAGGAAGTGCTCTTAACCTTGAAGCCTTCTCTCCAGCCCCTCCACCTTGATTATTATTATTATTATTATTATTATTATTATTATTAACCTTTTTTGGGGGGGTCTTTTCGAGATAGGGTCTCCCTGTAGCCCCAGCTGTCCTGGAACTCACTCTGTAGACCAGGCTGGCCTTGAACTCACAAAGATTTGCCTGCCTCTGCCTCCCAAGTGCTAGGATTAAAGGCATGCGCCACCACTCCTGGCTTTATTATTTACCTTTTTATTTTTAATTTTTTTATTTTAATTTTTGAGGCAGAGTCTCTCTCTGGGATCTGGGCCAGGCTGGCTGGCCAATGAGCTTCAGGGATCTTCCTGTCTCCACCTCCCACCACACTGCTGGGGTTACAGACACAAGCGCCTGCACCTTATTTTTTATACAGTGCTAGGGATCTGAACTCAGGTTCTGATGCTTGGGCAGCAGGCACGTTAGCAACTGACCTATCTTTCCAAACCTGATTTAAAATTGTTTTATATTTAATATTTTAATATAAAATTGTGGCCAGGTGTGGTGGTGCATGCCTTTAATTCCAGCACTCGAGAGGTAGAGGCAGGTGGATCTCTGTGAGTTCAAGGCCAGCTTAGTCTACATAGTGAATTCCAGGCCAGCTGGGGCTACAGGGAGACCCTCTGGGTCAGAGTGGCATCTTCTAACTGATGGTGATGGACAGCTTGTTGGTGTTCTTAGCTGCATCTCACAAGGTGGGGAATTCTGGGGAAGGGAGAGTGAGCACTGACCTTTTGCACTTACCAGCATAACTGGTCTGTGGCTCGGGCAGGGGAGTGAACTTGGTCCCAGGTGGCAATCTGGGGCTTGTAGCCAGGTCCCTGTCCATGGACAGGTGTTTATATGTCTATCTGAGGTTCATGCCCAGGTCATGGGCAGGCAGGGTCCCTTGTTATCTTTCTTTTGTACCTGTCCCCTTTCTAGCCAGTGAATCAGCTGTGTACACTGGGTCCCTTTCATTGTTGGGGTGAGTGAGCAAGCGGTTATCTGAGCAGCCTGGGGGGGTGTTGGAGACTCAGCCTCTGACTAGGCTAACACCCCTATTCTCTAAAGTTACAGCACTTCAAATCCACACATTTTCTAATGCTACTTAATCCCCAAGTGCCTCTAATTCACACATCTTTCTAATGCTAATTATGCTTCTATCAGGTTTTTAGCTACCAAGTGGGTGCTGGGAACTGAACCCTCAAGAGCAGCCAGTACTCTTAACCACTGAGCCATCTCTCCAGCCTCTGGGGTAGATCTGAAGGACCCCTGCTCCAAGGTTTTATGCACCCTTAAAATCTGTCTTTAGGAACCATGGTACCGCCATCTTAGAAGGCCTCCAAGTCATGTACGCTATAGGCCCTCCCCGCGACCCCCCCCTTCCCCCTACTGCCTGTTCATTAATCCAGAAACTAGCTAACCACAAAGACCACTGCGTTCTTGGAAATATTTGTTTAACTGATTCTTGAGGAATGTTTTACTAGGTTGCTCCTGCCTGTGTGTCGCCGGCCTGCCTGCTGAGATAAGATTTTTTTACTATTACACAACCCTTCCCCCATTTCCCCATACCTTGTGATCTCTGCTTTTATTTATTTATTTATTTATTTTTGTCTTTTCGAGACAGGGTCTCCCTGTAGCCCCAGCTGTCCTGGAACTCACTCCATAGACCAGGCTGGCCTTGAACTCACAAAGATCCGCCTGCCTCTGCCTCCCGAGTGCTAGGATTAAAGGCGTGTGCCACCACGCCCGGCGTGATCTCTGCTTTTAAAAGTTCCCTATCCCAGTCCTTGGGGGTCGATCTCCTCTGCCCCTGCGTGGGTTACGAGTTCGACCCCAGTGCACTGGTTTTTCCCGAATAAACCTCGTGTAATTACAGCAAGAACGGTCTCCAGCTGATTTTTTGGGTGTCGTTCCATCCCGAGATTTGAGTGAGAGCCACTCCAGTTTCTGGGGGTCTTTCAGATCCTTAAGTGTTTTCTGTGTATATAACAATGTCCATTAGTGAATAAAGCCATTTTCTTCTTTTGTTTTGTTTTGTTTTGGTCTTTTTGAGACAGGGTCTTCCTCTAGCCCCAGCTAGCCTGGAAACTCACTATGTGGACCAGGCTGGCCTTGAACTCACAGAGATCCGACTGCCTCTGCCTCCCAAGGGGTGGTATCAAAAGCGTGCGCCACTACGCCTGCCTTATTTTCTTCCTATGTTCTTTGTTTGCCTAGGACTTCTAGTAGTGTGGGTTGGAGGTCAATGTTAACTTGACTGACTCTAGAGTAACCTGAGGGATGGGCCTCTGGGCCTGTGGATGGGGTGTTATGTTAATCTGATTTGTGGGTGGGGTCCTAGACCTTGAAAGGAGAGGAGCTGAGGTGTAGCACTCTTGATGTAATCTCACCGGCTGTCCTGAGTGCCTGCCACCGTGACTTCAAGTGCAGTGATGCACTTGAACCTGAGGTAGAATAAACCCTTTCTCCTCTAAGTTGATTTTGTTAGAGATTTTATTACAGCAACAGGAAAAGAAACTAACACACCACTATAATGTTCAAGTAAAAGTAGTGAGAGACAGACAATAGCTTTCTGTGTATACTGAAATGTTCATATGTTTTTCTATTAAATTATTCATGTGAATTAAAGAAAGAATGTTTATTGCACACACCCCCAAGGGTCATTGGGCTGGGGAGTAACAAAGGTACTTCCTTTAGCCTGTTTAGAAAGAGTTTTGTGTTTTAGTCCTATAGATTGAACCTAGGTTCTCCCACTTGTCAGGCAAGCACTCTACCACTGAGCTGCATCGTCAGCCAGAGAATGTACTTTTTTTTTTTTTTTTGAGACAGGGTCTTCCTTTACTCCCAGCTGGCCTGGAGCTTGCTCTGTAGACCAGGGTGGCCTTGAACTCACAGAGATCTGCTTGCCTCTGCCTCCCCAGTACTGGGATGATTAAAGGTGTGCACCACCACGCTTGGCACTAAAGGTGGTTCTTAGCTGCCATGTAGGTGATGGGAATAAACCTGGGTCCTCTGCAAGAGCAGTCAGTGCTCTTAACTGCTGGGCCATCTCTCTAGCCCTGAGAATTTACTTTTTTTAAAAATTTTTTTAAAATTTATTTTTGTATGTGTATGAATGTGCTGTATGCATGTAGGTTGGTGCACCCGTGTCCTGCAATGCTGCGGAAGTCAGAAGAGGGCATTGGATTCCCCTGGAACTGGAGTCAAAGACGGTTTTCAGCCGCTATGTGGGTGCTGGGGATCGAACCTGGGTCCTCTGCAAGAGCAGTCGGCACTCTTAACTGCTAGGCCATCTCTCCAGCCCCAAGAATTTACTTTTAATACAATTACTGATCTAGTTGGATTTAGAGCTACCACCTCACCATTTGTTTTTCTACCTTATATTCGTCTTATTTTATTATTTCTTTTTTAAAGCCAATTTTTTATTGAAGCTCTGTGCATTTCATAAAAATTACAAATCAAATCTAGACCTGTGCCCCCCTTTCTGCTCCCTACTCCACCAGAGCTCATACATTCTGCCAAAAATGTTTTTCATCTTTTTCTCAGTCTCTCTCAAAATTCTCGATGCAGAAGTTTACTGTTTCAAGCAGAAGTTCACTGTTTAGTCAGTTCTTTGACAAAGTCTTTCTGTTGTTGTTGTTGTTCCTTCTAATATGCATCATTCTAAAATATACACATATGCATACCATGTATATCATAGGTTTTAGCATCTTCAGCTTATGATTTTTTTTCTTCTTTATTAGGCTAAAAAGATGTCATGTTTGAAGGCTCCTCCTTGGCAAGCCCAAATCACCATCAGTTCTGCCCTTGTGCTCCACACTGGGGTTTTCCCTTCCCATAGTCACCAAATGAGGTCCAGTAAGCACCGAGTCCTGTCTTGATCTACCTGTACTGGTCTCCATGATACAGCCTGGGTAGTCCAACAATGGCAGTCTATACTCTGAAGAGGTTGAAACCCCAGTAGTAGCTCCGTCCATAAGTTGGATGTCTCAGCAGTCCCCATCTGGCACTGAAAGTTTGGAGGATTCTTGGAGAGACATGAGTCTTCAGTCCATATTGGAAGGTTGAAAAGCTGTGTCTTCTCATGTCTTTGAAGGATGGCAAAAGCAGTGGCAGCCACAGGGTAGCTGCACTTGCCAGTAAGGCAGGCAAAACAGGGGCTGGAGAGATGGCCTAGCTGTTAAGAGCACCGACTGCTCTTGCTGAGGACCGGGGTTTGATTCCTAGCACCCACATGGGGGCTGAGAACGGTCTTTAACTCCAGTTCCAGGGGAATCTGACACCCTCTTCTGACCTCCGCAGTATTGCACAACACAGGTGCACAAACCTACATGCAGACAGTACATTCATACACATAAAAAAAAATTAAATACTTAAAAAAAAAGACAGGCAAAACAAGTGTGCTCTTTTGTCTTTTTACTAAGATCAGTTTTATACCTGAAGTACAATTTCTCAGGACTTACCATTTATTTATTTCTGGTTATACTTTCTTTTTGGATGTTTAAGGCCACACAATTAGCCTAGATTAACCAAGGTTTTTGTTTTTTCAAGGTCAGTTGAGGATCTGGTCCTCAAGGGTCACTCAGGTATTTTTGCGGGGGGGAGCCCCTGTCTCCTTTTGGCTTTTCTTTTCTTTTCTTTTTTTTAGTCTTCTCCCTGTAGCCCCAGCTGTCCTGGAGCTCTCTCTGTAGACCAGGCTGGCCTTGAACTCACAAAGATCCGCCTGCCTCTGCCTCCCAAGTGCTAGTGTTAAAGGCATGCGACCTTTTGGCTTTTCAATCACCAGTTCCATCCACTCAAGGACAAAGTCAGGTCTTGCTAGATCAGGCTTCGCTTTTTGAAGCATAAGCAGACTTTCCTCCTTATAGACTGGACAGTGACTGAAGTCCCATTAGTGGATCTCCAAGATCTCCCTGCACAGGAAGACTGGTGATTCACATTTGCAGGACATTTCAAGAGATGCCCCCATGCATAGTCCCCTGGGACTTAATTGACCTCTGAGGGCAAGGAACAAAGTTATCCCTTAAGACCCTCCATCAAATTGATATGCGTATTAAGTATGGTTGTTAAGCATCCAGAAAAGCTAAGTTACACCAGCCTGATACTTTTAACTATTCTATAATATTTTAGAGCAGCCTTGTATAAGAAATACTAAGAAGCACTCCCATAAAATAAATACTGTGGTTAGACATAATGTCATGACAAACTAGTTTTTTCCACATTCCTTTGATCTTACATTACTCTAAAATATGCATACATATGCTCCAGCCATTTACCAAAAATTCCTAACTCTGAAAATAAATGGTAGCTTAGTTCTAGAACCTGTTAAGGGATTCACAATATAAGAGCACAGTTGTTTTCAGATCATGAGGAATATAACATTAACATTGTTCAATTTCCCTTAAAATTAGGCAATTGGCACTAGCATCCAATTTGTCGTTTGTTTTTCTGGAACTGTGTTACTTCACTCAACATGATATCTTCCAGTTCCATCCATTTACCTGCAAAGTTCATGATGTCATCTTTCTTTTTTTTTTTTCTTTTCTTTTTTTTTAAATTT
>VZQC01002756.1:472075-487684 GCA_009823505.1 Rhizomys pruinosus
ACCGACACCAACTTGGGGAGGAAAGGGTTTATTCAGCTTACATCTCCTGGGTCACATTTCATCACTTAGGGAGCCCAAGGCAGGAACTCAGGGCAGGAACCTGGAGGCCATGGAGGACTGCTGTTCACTGGCTTGCTCTCTACTGGCTTGCTCCCTGGCTCATGCCCAGCCTGCCTTCTTATACTGTCACTGCTCAACAATCAAGACAATACACCACAGATGTGGCCACAGGCCAATCCAATGGAGCCAATTCCCCAACTGAGGCTCCCTCAACCCAGATGTGTCAAGTTGACACCAAAGCTATCCAGCACAGGTGGTAAGTTCATTTTGAGTCTTCCAAGGGTTCTCCACACTGCTTTCCATAGTGGCTGTATGAGTTTACATTCCCACCAGCAGTGGATGAGTGTTCCCCTTTCCCCACAACCTCTCCAGCACTTGGTATCATCTGTTTTCTTGATCATAGCCAGTCTTATTGGAGTGAGCTGATATCTTAAAGTGGTTTTAATTTGCATTTCCTTAATTATCAGCACATTGAACACTTTTTAAGATGTTTCTCAGCCATCTTTAACTCCTCACTTGTGAAGTCTCTGTTCAGCTCTTTGCTCCATTTTTTGAGTGAGTCATTTGTTTTCTTTCTTCTTGTTTTTTGAGTAGTTTATATATTCTGGAGATCAATGCTTTGTCAGATGTATCTGCTGTGAAGGTTTCATCCCACTCTGTGGGTTTTCTCTTCACTTCCTTGATTGTTTCTTTTGATGTACAGAAGCTTTTGAGTTTAATGAGGTCCCACTTGTCAATTGTCAGTCTTACTTCTTGCACAACTGCTGTCTGATTTAGGAAGTCTTTTTCTACACCAATGTCTTATAGGCTGCTGCCAACTTTTTCTTCTATCACCTTCAGAGTTTTGGGGTTCACATTGAGGTCTTTGATCCATCTGGAGTTGACTTTTGTACAGGGTGAGAGGTAGGGGTTTAATTTTATTCTTCTACAAGTGGTGATTTAGTTTTGCCAACACCACTTGCTGAAGATGCTGTCTTTCCTCCATTGTGTCTTCTTGGCTCCCTTGTCAAATATGAGGTGGCTGAAATTGTATGTGCTCAAGTTTGGATCTTCAGTTTTGTTCCATTTGTCAACAGGTCTGTTTTTGCCCCAGTACCAAGCTGTTTTTATGAATAGCCCTGTAGTATAGTTGGAAGTCTGGTATAGAGATCCCCCCTGTATTGTTCTTTTCACTCAGGGTTGCTTTGGCTATTTGGAGTCTTTTGTTTTTCCATATGAAATTAAGGACTTTTTTTCCCCCAAGCCTGTGAAGAAACTCTTGGGGATTTTAATTGGCATTGCATTGAACCTGTATATTAATTTGGGTAATTTTTTATTATTTCATTTCACTATTTTATTATTTCCTACCTGTTGTTTACATTTAACTCTGTTTTTACTGAACACAGTAAATTATAAACAAGTATCATTAGTATTACAGTCTGCCATAAGAGTTTCCAAATGAAGAAAAACCTTCTAATAGTTTAAATACATTTATTTCCTGCTGCTTTTTTCATTATTGTTTGCCTGCATCCTAAATTTCAAAATGCATGACTATGGCAGTGGGTTTTAATGTATTGTTTTCATTTGTGTTTACCCACAAATTGTCAGTTTTCATCTTTCTTTATGCATGTTCATGTTTTCAATGATGGCCACTTTTTTGACCTTTGACCTTTACATGAAGAACTCATTTTCCTGGGTGTGGCCATGCATGCCTTTAATCCCAGCACTCTAGACATAGAAGCAGGCAGATCTCTGTAAGATCAAGGTCAGCCTGATTCACATAGTGGGTTCTAGTCAAGCTGGGGCTATAGGGAAACCCTGTCTAAAAACAACAACAACAAAATGAAGCATTTATTTATTTATTTATTTTATTATTATTATTTTAGGTCTTTTTAAGACAGGGTCTCCCTGTAGCCCCAGCTGTCCTAGAACTCACTCTGTAGACCAGACTGGCCTTGAACTCACAAAGATCCACCTGCCTCTGCCTCCCAAGTGCTAAGATTAAAGGCGTGCACCACCACACCCAGCTTATAATTATTTTTTTGAGACAAGTTCTCACTATGTAGTCCTGGCTGGCTGGAGCTCACAGATATTTGCCTGCCTCTACCTTCTGAGTGCTGGAACTAAAGGTATGTGCTATCATGCCAAACAAGGACTCCTTTTTATTTCACTTTAGATCAGTTCTTCCAGTGGCAAATTCTTTTTTGGTTTGTCTGAAGGCATATTTTATTTTGGTTTCATTTAAAAATATTTTGTGATTTAGTTTTATTTTATGTTTGTTTTGCCTGCATGTGTGTAAATGCACTTGTGTATGCAACGCCTGTAGAGGCCAGAAGAGGGCTTCAGATCTCCTGGATCTGGAGTTACAGACAGTTATTAGCTGCCATGTGGGTGCTGGGAACCCAATCCATGTCCTCTGCAAGAGCAGCCAGTGCTCTTAACTGCCAAACATCTCTCCATCCCTTTCATTTTTAACTTTTTTTTCTCCCCACTGGTATATAATTCTAATAGGTATAGTTGTTTTCTTCTATTTTCAGCATTTTAAAGATGTGATTCCAAATTGGCCATTGGTCTTTGATTTTTTTGGGGGGGGGCAGGGTCTCCTGTAGCCCCAGCTGTCCTGGAACTCACTATGTAGACCAGCCTAGCCTTGAACCCACAGAGCTCTGCCTGCCTCTGCCTCCGGAGTTCTGTGATTACAGGTGTGTGCCACTACACCAGGCTGATTTTGAATTCTCTAATTTAGTTTCTATTTTCTGTTGTATTCATGTTTTGTCTGCATGTATATAAGTCTACCATGTACAATGCCTGCAGCGACCAGAAGAGGATATCAGCCTGGAACTGGAGTTATAGATGGTTGGTTGCTGCCATGTGGCTACTGCAAACTGAACCTAGGTCCTCTAGAAAAGCGTCCAGTCTCTTAACCACTGAACCAGCTCTCCGGACCTAGTGTTTGTTTTTGAAGGGAGCTGTTACTTTCAACTTGCTTAAATTTTTTCTAGTCTTTTTATTTTTAGTAGGTTGATGATGTAGTTACTTTTTTCCCCCCTTTGGAATTTGTATTATTTGGGCTTCGTTGAGATTTCTATTTGTTATCTCTAATCAATTTAAACATTTTAAGTATTATCCTTTTTTTTTTTAATTTTTTTTATTAATTTTATTTCTTTTCTGTATGTGTATGAATGTACTGTCTGCATGCAAGTTTGTGCACCCGTGTCGTGCAATGCCGCGGAGGTCAGAAGAGGGTGTCGGATTCCCCGTTAAGTATTATCTTTTAAGAATGCTGCCTTTATACATCTCTCTGTCTCTGTATTTC
The DNA here is from genome assembly GCA_009823505.1 of Rhizomys pruinosus. NCBI lineage: Eukaryota > Metazoa > Chordata > Mammalia > Rodentia > Spalacidae > Rhizomys > Rhizomys pruinosus. Next base: position 475,431 of record VZQC01002756.1, read on the forward strand.
TGTCCCTCTCTCAGGATAACTCCAGGCCCTTGTGCATGTTAGGCAAGTGGCCTCCTGAGCTATGGCCCCAGACCTCCCTCCATCCCTCCTTCTAAGACTCTAGTTACTTATAAATTAAATCTTCCATGTGTCTCTCAGCTTTCATCTTCTGTGTTTTCTGCTCACTTTTCTCAGTGTGCTCCAGTTCATTATTTTTTTTTTAATTTTATTTATTTCTATATGTGTATGAATGTACTGTCTGCATGCAGGTCTGTGCACCCGTGTCGTGCAATGCCACGGAGGTCAGAAGAGGGCGTCGGATTCCCCTGGAACTGGAGTTCTCCTGGAATTGGAGTTTCGGACGGTTCTAGGCCGCCATGTGGGTGCTGGGGATCGAACCCGGGTCCTCTGTAAGAGCGGTCGGCGCTCTTAACCGCTAGGCCATCTCTCCAGCCCGCTCCAGTTCATTATTAACATATCTTCCTGTCCGTTAATTTTGTCTTCTGTCTAATCGATATCCATACATGCCTGTTAGTTCCTAAATGTAGTAATTATACTTTTAATCTTTAAACTTTCATTTCTTTTTCAAAAAATGGTTTTTATTGAAGATAAATGTCATAGATATTTTAAAGTTTGTTTTTAAATTCCCAAACAAGAATCCATTGTGAGTTGATTTTACTGTCTATTTTCCAGTCTATTTTAGAGGTTGTTTATTTGTTTGTTTGTTTGGTGGTGATAATGGTGGTGGTGGTGATGGAGGAGTTTTTTCTTTTTCTAGTGGTGCAGAGTGAGTGTTAGGTAAGCACTCTACTACTAGGCCTCAGCCCACACCCCTTACCAGCTTTCTAGTGTGGGAGACTAAACCCAGGGCTTACATATGCTGGCCGAGTGCTCCACTACTGAGCTATATATCCTCAGCTCTCTTTCTTTCTTTCTTTCTTTCTTTCTTTCTTTCTTTCTTTCTTTCTTTCTTTCTTTCTTTCTTTCTTTCTTTCTTTCTTTCTTTCTTTCTTCCTTCCTTCCTTCCTTCCTTCCTTCCTTCCTTCCTTCCTTCCTTCCTTTCTTTCTTTCTTTCGTCTGTCTGTCTTTTTGAGACAGGGTCTCCCTGTAGCCCCAGCTGTCCTGGAACTCACTCTGTAGACCAGGCTGGCCTTGAACTCCCCAAGATCCACCTGCCTCTGCCTCCGGAGAGCTAGGATTAAAGGTGTGCACCACCACGCCTAGTTTTTTTTTTGTTTTGTTTTGTTTTGTTTTTTGCTTCTTTTTTCTTTTTTTATGTTGAGAGAAAGTCTCACTAAGTTGCTCAGGCTAGCCTTAAACTTTCTTTTTAATCCAAGCAGGCCTTGAACTTGTGATTCTCTTGCTTTAGCCTCCTAATTGAGATAATAAGCCTGCATCACCAGGCCTGGTTATCTTTATTTCTTTAAAAAACATGTATCTTGGCATGTCTATTAATTTTTTAGTAATTTTTTCAAGGACTTTTTTGAGGGTTTTTGTTTTGTTTTGTTTTGTTTGAAACAGAGTCTTGGGTAGCCAAGGCTGGGTTTGAGCTCACTGAAGATGACATTGAACTTTTTTTTTTTTTTTTTTTTTTTTTTTAAAAAAAAAAAAAGTTCACTGTATCTCTCATGAGCTCAAAACCCAGCCTTGGCTACCAAAAGACTACTGTTCAAACAAAAACAAAACAAAACAAACCTCAAAAAGTCCCTTGAAAATAATTTACTAAAAATATAAATAGGACATGCAAGATAACATGTTTAAAAGAATAAAGATAACCGGCCTGTGTCAGCTTATATTCAATTAGCAGGCTATAGCAAGGAAATTCAACAAAGTTTCAAGGCTGCTTTGGATTAAAAGAAAGTTTAAGGCTGGAGAGTTTAAGGCAGTTAAGAGTGCTGATTGCTTAAAAAAAAAGAAAAAAAGAAGCAAAAACAGAAATACAAACACATAAAAAAAAAAACTTTAGTGCGTTGGTTGTTTGCATCTTCACCTCTTTTATTTCTCGCTAGCTCCTCTCTCGGACATGATGTTGTTCTATTTGTTGGTTATTATTTCTTTGTGGTCATTTCTCTCTTAAGCCCAGCTTGCGTTCTACATGATGTGAGTTTCTTCTCCAGGACAGATCTGCTGGGATGCCCTAATCTTCGGCCAGATCTCACTGTCATTCAAACAACATGAAGCAGACGAACACGTATACGCATAAGCACTAGTGTAAGGAACTGAAGAAGGACAAGTGAAGGTATAGCCTTCCCCTGTAAGCTATGGAAGCTGAAGGAAGAAAAGAATCCGAAATCGCATTAAGTAAAGTAAGATAATCTAATAAGTCTTCATAAGGTAACGAGAGTCAGAAATAGACTTTAAGAAAGAGTAAGAAGAAGGAGGTCTCCGCTATTGAAAGAGACAAACGAAAAAGAAACAGAATAAGAAATGAGAGCTCGTAGGTACATACTCGAGCTCATGATAAGTACCCACCCAGGAGCACTCGGCCACTTTCAATAACTCAGACCCTGATTTAAGTTCCCAACACCAGAGGACCACGCTCGTTAAGCGCGGGGTGCGGGCTGAGGCATATAGTTAAAGTAGCTATACTCTTAACAGGAGCTCACTTGTCGCACACCAATTTTTTTTTTTCTTTGATAGATACTCCGAAAATAACTTTCTCCTCTCAATTACCAGCCATCACCAACTATCACACCACTCTAAACATAACCCTCAATATCTAAACTTATAACTTTCCTACCCTCTAAAATATTATGTGGCTGAGGAAAATGAGACGTCAAACATGCAACTCACAATGATCATTCTGTTTGGGGAACTTTTACAAGAAAATACAAACTTTAAAATATCTTGAACATTTATTCTTCTTCAATAAAAACATTATTTTCAAAAAGAAGCAATAGAAAGTTAGAGATTAAATAAAGCTTATTAGTAATTCTCTACCATTATCTACAGTCTTTTTCCAAAAAGGGAGACTAACGGACATGTATAGGTATTAGCCCTCTGAGTTAGTACCAGAAGCAGGCTGGACTAAAATACTAACTGTACAGGATAAGATTATTGTCCTTATAATAAAAAGCATACAAGGAGCGGGCGTCGGAGAGTATCTGCCGTACCTATTAATGCGTGTTAATTTTAAAGTCGAACCTTGCTCTTACTGATTACTCGGCGGTGTTTATTCCTCCAGCGGAGCGGTTTCCAGCGATGGTCTGTCCTATAGACCGTCCGATAGTATCTCTCCGTTAGAATACCAAGGAAGAACTTCGCGATAGTCCAGGGGAATCCAGGCGGGTGGAGTACCGCCAAGAAGAATTGACCCTCTTCTTTTTTTTCTTATTCTTCTTATTCTGTGCTATTTGGATTAAGATCCTGTTGTCAGCAGATCCTCTTCATCCAGAGAAGAAGTGAGATTCACTATCACCTGCAACATCGCAATGAAATAAGATAGATTAAGTATTAGAAACAAATAATGAACCGTGGACTACATGGCGAGAAGAGTGAGCGAAATCACCCAAGAGGACTATGATATGAGCCTGGAGACCACATGTGAAGCCATCTTAATTTATAAGTAACTAGGTCTTAGAAGGAGGGATGGAGGGAGGTCTGGGGCCATAGCTCAGAGGCCACTTGCCTAACAGCACAAGGGCCTGGAGTATATCTCTGAGAGGGGACAGTAAATACCACGAGACCAGAAGAGATGTATAAAGGCAGCATTCTTAAAAGATAAATACTAACGGGAATCCGACACCCTCTTTGACCTCCTCGCGGCATTGCACGACACGGCGTGCCACAAACTTGCTGCAGACAGTACATTCATCAATCTAGAAAAGAAATTAAATTAATATAAAAATTAAATTAAAAAAAAAGGATAATACTTAAAATGTTTAAATTGATTAGAGATAACAAATAGAAATCTCAACGAAGCCCAAATAATACAAATTCCAAAGGGGGGAAAAAAGTAACTACATCATCAACTACTAAAAATAAAAAGACTAGAAAAAATTTAAGCAAGTTGAAAGTAACAGCTCCCTTCAAAACAAACCTAGGTTCCGCGAGAGCTGGTTTCAGTGGTTAAGAGACTGGACGCTTTTCTTAGAGGACCTAGGTTCTTTTTGCAGTAGCACAGCAGCAAACAACCATCTATAACTCCAGTTCCAGGCTGATACTCCTCTTCTGGTCGCTGCAGGCATTGTAACATGGTAGAACTTATATACATGCAGACCAAAACATGAAATACAACAGAAAATAGAACTAATTAGGAAATTCAAAACAGCCTGGTGTGTGGCAACACCTGGTAATCACAGACCCGGAGGCAGAGGCAGGCAGAAGCTGATGGTTCAAGGACTAGGCTGGTCTACATAGTGGATTCCAGACAGCTGGGGGCTACACGGAGACCCTCCCCCCCAAAAAAATCAAAACCAACTGGCCAATTTGGAATCACATCTTTAAAATGCTGAAAATAGAAAAAACAACTATCCATTAGAATTATATACCAGTGGGGAGAAAAAAAGTTAAAAATGTGACAAGGGATGAAAGATTGTTAGCAGTTAAAGAGCACTGGCTGCTCTTTGCAGAGGACATGGATTGGGTTCACACCCCACTATCGGCAAGCTTAATGAACTGTCTGACCCAGATCCAGGAGATCTGAAGCCCTCTTTCTGGCCTCTAACAAGACACGTCAATGCACATCCTACACAAGTACCACATATTAAACAATCAGCAAAAAAAAAAAATAAAACAAAATCAAAAAATTTTAAATGAAACCAATAAAATTGCTTCAGACAAACCAAAAAAGAATTTGCCACTGGAAGAACGATTAAAGCTGAAATAAAAAGGAGTCTTGTTTGGCATGGAATAGCACATACTTTAGTCTCACAGCACTCAGAAGGATGTAGAGGCAGGTCAAATATTACTGTGAGCTCAGCCAGCCAGGAACTAACACTAGCTGAGAACTTGTCTCCAAAAAAATCAATTATAAGCTGGGGTGTGGTGCGTGCAGCGCCTTTAATCTATAGCACTTGGAGGCAGAGGCAGGTGGAATCTTTGTAGTTCAAGGCCAGTCCTGGTCTGCAGAGTGAGTTCTAGGACAGCTGGGGCTACAGGGGAACCCGTCTTAAAAAGACCTAAATACATAATAATAAATAAAATAAAATAAAATAATCTCATTTTGTTGTTGTTGTTTTTTGACAGGGTTTTCCTATAGCCCCATNTATTTTTTTTTTTTTTGTCTTTTCGAGACAGGGTCTCCCTGTAGCCCCAGCTGTCCTGGAACTCACTCTGTAGACCAGGCTGGCCTTGAACTCACAAAGATCTGCCTGCCTCTGCCTCCCAAGTGCTAGGACTAAAGGCTTGCGCCACCACACCTGGCAGACATTGAACTCTTAATCCTCCTGTCAAGTTCTGGAATTACACAGCCTTGCGCCACCACACCTGACTTCATCTTATATTTTTCTTAGTAATTTTTAAATTGAATATGAGTGTTCTAGTTTGTCTTCAGTTGCTGAGACAAAACACTCTGACCAATTATAATTTGGGGAGGAAAGGGTTTATTTGTCTTACATGTACTGCATCACAGTTTATCACTTAGGGAGCCCAAGGTAGGAATTTAGGGCCGGAACCTGGAGGCAGGAGCTGAAGCACAGGCCATGGAGGAATGCTGCTTAATGGCTTTCTCTTCTGGTCCATGAACAGCCTGGCTAGGGGTTGCACCACCCACAGTGGGCTGAGCCCTCCCACCCACATCACTCAACAATCAAGAAAATACCCTATAGACATGGCCACAGGCTAGTCCAGTGGAGGAAATTCCCCAATTGAGCCTCCCTCAACTCAAGTGTGTCAAGTTGACACTAACGTTATCCTCCACAGTTAGATATTATTCATTAAAGATTGTTGAAACTCTATAGAGGATACCTTCTTGAGGAACTGTCAAGAGCAATCTCTTCAGTTCCACAAGGTTGAACTGAGGCTTTCAGAGAACCAGAGCTGTTGACTGAATGTTCAGTGAACTCAGCCAAGCTCTGGTAGATCCTCAAATCTAAGTTTTACTTTCTCTCTCTCTCTCTTTTTTTTTTTTTTAGTTTTACCTTCTCAATCCCATAAGATTGTTGCAACTGCTTTTGAGTGGTTCCTGGGATTAACTGTTTTTTTTCCAAGTTTACACAGCTTCAGCATATGTAAATACCTTAACTTTTTCATTACTTTATTTTATTTTGTATTGGGGATTTAATCCACATACCAGGGCACTACCTCTGAGTCATATTCCCAGACCCCTTTAAAAATTTTTTTATTGTTTTTATTTTATGCGTTGAGTGTATTGCCTGCATGTGTTTAAGTGCACCCATGTCATGCAATCCCTGAGGAGTCAGAAGAAGGCATTCAACTCTCCTGGAATTGAGTTATGGTGGTTGTTAGCTGCCATGTGCATGCTGGGAATTGAACCTGGGTCCTCTGCAAGAGAAGCTGGTACTCTTAACCACTGAGCCATCTCTCTATCCTGCTTTAAAATTTTTTTTAAATTTTATTTATTTTTTATGTGTATGAATGTCCTGTCTGCATGTACATTTGTGCACCCGTGTCGTGCAATGCCGCGAAGGTCAGAAGAGGGTGTCGGATTCCCCTGGAACTGGAGTTCTCCTGGAATTGGAGTTACAGATGGTTCTTAGCCGCCATGTGGATGCTGGGGATTAAACCCAGGTACTCTGTAAGAGCGCTCTTACCCGGTAGGCCATCTCTCCAGCCCCTAAATTTTTTTTTGTCTTGAGTCACTGTGTAGCACAGATCATCTTACATGGTGACTGAACAGTTAACCCCTTAAAGTCAAGTACAACATAAGGATATTTGCTCTTGCCACTTCTCGATTGTGGTAGAAGATCCGGGCAGGTGTTTAGGCTACAGAATGAAAAGATATCAAGACTGGAAACAAAGTAGCAAAAACTCTACTTGTAGATGCTTTGACTGTGTATGTAGAAAACAGGAAGGTACACACATATACACATACAACAGTACAGAATGAGTACATTCAGCAGTGTTGTAGGATACAGTAGTTAATATATAAAGATGTTTATGTTTCAAAACATGAGCAAGAGCAATCTGAAAATGAAATTAAGAAAATGGAAGAAGAAATTATTAAGGAAAAGCAATGTGGGGCTGGAGAGATGGCTCAATGGTTAAGAGCACTAGCTGCTTCCACAGAGGATCCAGGTTCAATTCCCAGCACCCAACTAGCGGCTAAAAAACTATCTGTAACCTCAGGGCATCTAATGTCCTCTTCTGGCCTCTGTGGGCATTGCACACATGGATGCACTTACATATATGTAGGCTAAACACTCATGTGCATAAAAAATTTTAAACTGAAAATAAAAAGCAATGCAGGATTTATACACTGAAAACTATAAGAAAGAATGCCTCAGGTCTAAATTTGATTGGGAAAGGTATGAAATACGCAAAAGCTCAATAAAAAATTAAAAAGAGAGCGCCTTATGAGTTTATATTGGAGATGTTAATGTTTTTACGGAGATGGCAGGACACTGCAAACTCTTCTACACAGTCAACATATTCCTATCATAATCCCAAGGTTTTCTTTTCAGAAATTCATGAGCTGATTCTAAAATTCATATGAAAATGCAAGGGACTCAGACAGTCTCGAAAAAGAGCAAAATTGGAGGAATCACACTTTTTTCAAAACTTAGGGCTGGAGAGATGGCTTGGTGGTTAAGAGCACTGGCTGCTTTTCCAGAGGACGGAAGTTCAGCTCCCGGAAGCCATGTCAGGTGGCTCACAACCACCTGCAACTCCAGCCGCTGTGGGGATTCCATGCCTCGATAGCACCTGCACTCATGTACATGCCTACACACATGCACACACACACACACACTATACACTACACGCACACTACACACACACTACACACACACCACACACACATACTGCACACACCACACACACTATACACACTGCACACACACCACACACACTACACACACTACACACTACACACATACTACACACTACACACACACTTAAAAGTAAAAATGAAATATTAAAAATTTTACAGCAATAGAAATGAAAACAGGGCAGAGGTAGCACAGGAACGTAAACACAGATTGATGGAACAGAATATAAAAAGGAAAATGTTTATTATTGTATTTATTTTTGGGGGGTCTTTTTTTGAGATGGGGTCTCCCTGTAGTTCCAGCTGTCCTGGAACTCACTATGTAGACCAGGCTGGCCTTGGAGATCTGCCTGCCTCTGCCTCCCAAGTGCTAGAATTAAAGGTGTGTGCACCACACCCGGCTTTTTTTTTTTTTTTTTGGTGTTTTTGAAACAGGGTCTCCCTATAGCTCCAACTTGCTCTGTAGACCAGGCAGCCTTGAACTCACAGAGATCACCTGCCTCTGCCTCTGTATTAGTTTTCTAATTCTGCCATCACAGATTAAATGGCTAACCCTCCCCCCATTTATTAGAGTACAGCTCTGTAGGTCAGGGATCTACCACAGGTCTGGCTAGGCTCAAAGTAAGGCACTGACAGAGTACATCCAAAGGAGCTGGAATTGTAGACGTTCCAAAGAGCCATGACGGCCACTGGTGCTGGGGGGAGCAGAGGGAAGTTTCAATAGACAAACTGGTGAGTATGTGGAATCTGCTTGCCACTGCATGGTGGACCCTGACATTTGTCAAAGCCTATAGAACTTTACAACACAAAGATATCGGAATGCATGTGGAAAAAGCCATTTACAAGGTTGGGAGAACTCAAGGAAGAATCTACACTGTGATGAGAGAATCCACGTGTGGAAGAGGCTATGAAACAACCTCAAGGACGACGGAACCAGGAAAAGTGCTGACCTGAGCGACCGGAAATGAGGATCTGTGAGACAAAAGAACCTATGCCCTGCATGCAATAAGCCACGCCCCACATGCTCCTCTGCAAGGCTGTTGCAGGTGGAAGTCCGGGTTAACAACTGTGGTTTATATATATGGGAACTAGTAAATGGATGGCAGATGGTGAAAGCCAGCTTTCCCAAGGCTAGAGTGGGACGAGAGCCAGAGCAAGAACAAGCCAGCTATAATGGGCTAGGATAGGAGAGTTTGGGAAGAGCACGTGCATGGCTTAATATAGACACACATGGCTATGTGTAGAAATACATGTTTTATTGAGAGTCTCCTATAGCCCACGCTTACCTTGACCTCTAGGTTGCCAAGGCTAGCCTTGAACTGAATGTCCTTCCTCCACCTCCCAAGTGCTGGTATTTCAGGCATGTGTTATCCTGCTCAACTCAAGAAATATTTTTTTTTTTTTTTAAATTTATTTTTATTTTTTTTTTTTATTTTTATGTGTATGAATGTATTGTCTGCATGCAGGTCTGCGCACCCGTGTCGTGCGATGCCGCGGAGGTCAGAAGAGGGTCTCAGATTCCCCTGGAACTGGAGTTCTCCTGGAACTGGAGTCACAGACGGTTCTCAGCCGCCATGTGGGTGCTGGGGATCGAACCCGGGTCCTCTGCAAGAGCGTTCAGCGCTCTTAACCGCTAGGCCATCCCTCCAGCCCCAACTCAAGAAATATTTATTGGGGCTGGAAAGATGGCTCATTGGTTAAGAGCACTGACAGGTCTTTCAGAGGACTTGGGTTCGATTCCCAGCACACACATGGTGGCTAACAACTGTCTGTAACTCCAGTTCCAGGGGAATTCGATGCCCTCTTCTGACCTCTGTGGGCATTGGATGACACAGGTACACTTATATACATGCAAGCAATGCACCCATACACATAAAATTGAAATAATAAATAAAATATATTTTTAAAAATAAATATTTATATGTGCTCTAGTATATGTGTGTATATTTGTTTATCTATTTCTTCAGAGGACCTAAAACCAATACTAACAGTCTTATTACTAGTGACCAGATCTTGATATTTATTTATTTATTTATTTACTTATTTATTACTTTTTGTTAGAGTGTCATATAGTTCAGGCTGGTCTTTAACTTACTGTGCAGCCCAGGAGGACTTTGAACTCCTGTCCTTTCTGCCTCCACTTCCTGAGAGCTAGAATTACAGGCATGTGGCACTATATTCAACTCAATTCTGTCTTGCTTTCTAATAGAATTCTCCAGTGAAAGGAAACAGGCTTCCTTGGAGATGATTCTAGATGACAAGAAATATATGAGATATGCCTAGAAGGTCTTGTAGTGCCAGAAATCGCTAAAAGAACAATGGAGCCCTTTTGATGAGTGTGTGATGAGTGGAAGAGAACTTGCGATCATTATAGATTTTTAAATTTTAAATGGCAGATAAATTTTCAGTGGCAGATACTGAAAATCTCTGTTATGTCCTAGGAAGGTATAAGTTTGAGTAGTTGGGTGTCTTCCTAAAGCTTCAGATCCTCAGCTTTAAAATGGAAACAAGGGTGCCTTCTTTCAAGGGTGGTTTTAAGCGTAGTGATGGTATGCAGGCAACTCCCAGTGCAAGGGTTGCCCACTGTAACAGATGGACAGTGAGCATCCCCCTAACCACAGAAGGATCCTCCCCAAACACAAACCTGCCCATGCTCCTACTAACCCTCATCCTCTCCATCACTGAACTTAACTGTTCTCACCACACAGTGACTAGCCAGTAGACCCTGTATCCCCCTTTGAACATTCATACTTTGAGAGGTAGATAAGATAAGTTATCACTCTGTAGTCCAGTGGCCTGGAATTTTCTATGTAGCTCAGGTTAGCCTTCATCTCCTGGTAATCTTCTTATCTCAGCCTTAAAATACTGGGATTATAGGTGTCAGCCACCATTCCTAGCTGAATATTTGTTCTCAACTCACTTTGTGTGGTGGTTTGAATGATAGTGTCCTCCATAGGCTTTAAGTATTCAGACATTTTGTCTCCAGTTGGTGGCACTGTTCTTGGAGGTCTTAGAAGGTGTGGCCATGCTGGAGGAAGTATGTCACTGGGGGCAGGCTTAGTAAGTTTAACAAGCCTTGCAGTCTCCAGTCTCTCTCTCTCTCTCTCTCTCTCTCTCTCTCTCTCTCTCTCTCTCTCTCCTTCCTGTGCTCATTGCGGGATGCGACCCTCGGCTTGCTGCTCCAGCCCCGGCCACCATGCTTCCCACCACAATGGACTCTGATTCCCTGGAAGCGTCAATTGTAAGCTCAAATAAATTCTTCCTTTTATAGGCTCCCTTGCTCATGGTGTTTTATCACAGCAACAGAAAAGTGACTAATACACTTTGTTTATTCAGTCACTGTTTATTGAATATTTATATTGAATACATTGAATTTGAAGTTTTTACTTGGTGCAAGGTGGGATATGGGCGATAATACTGTCCTGCTTAGATGTGTGCCTAAGTGCTTAGCACCTTGAGGAGTAAAACACGGACAAGCATGAGTGTCTACATACACACACATATGGGGGCTTGGGTGTCTTGGTTCTACATGGTCCTTACTCCAAGCCAGCATTTTTTTCCGTATTCCTTTGATCTTAGATTACTCTAAAATATGCATAGATATCCTTCATCCATGTACCAAAAATTCCTAACTCTGAAAATAAATGGTAAGAACCTGTTAAGGGTTTCACAGTATAAGAGCACAGTTGTTTTCAGATCACATTAACGTTCAGTTTGCCATACAACTAGGTAATTGGTGCTAGCATCCACAGATGATGATCCACCATTCCTCATTTGTTTTTCTGGGACTGTGTTACTTCACTCAACATGATATCTTCTCTCTCGTTCCATCCATTGGTCTCTTTGAGACAGGGTCTCCTCGTAACCCCAGCTTGTCCTGGAGCTCACTATGTAGACCAGGCTGGTCTTGAACTCACAAAGATCTGCCTGCCTCTGCCTCCCAAGTGCTAGGATTAAAGGCATGCACCACCATACCTAGCCCATGTCATCTTTCTTTACTGCTGCATAGAACTCCATTGTGTAGATGTATCATGTTTTCTTTATCCACTCCTCAGTTGAGGGGCACTTGGGTTGGTTCCAGCTCTTTGCTATTATGAAGAGAGCTGCAATAAACATGGCTGTGCATGTATCTCTGTGGTAAGATGAGTCTTGCGGGTATACCCCCAGGAATGGTATGACTGGGTCAGGTGGTGTTCTAGTTTGTCTTCCATTGCTGTGACAAAACACTCTGACCGACACCAACTTGGGGAGGAAAGGGTTTATTCAGCTTACATCTCCTGGGTCACATTTCATCACTTAGGGAGCCCAAGGCAGGAACTCAGGGCAGGAACCTGGAGGCCATGGAGGACTGCTGTTCACTGGCTTGCTCTCTACTGGCTTGCTCCCT